>VZRU01015441.1:13933-68802 GCA_013398155.1 Pedionomus torquatus | reverse complement strand
GACTTGAGCAGTGCAGCTAGAGCCCTTGCCAGTGAAGACTGAGGCAAAGAAGTCATTCAGTACCTCAGCCTTGTCCATATCCTGGCTGGCCAGGTCTCCCGCTTCCTTCTGGAGAGAGGGCCCACAGCCTCCCTAGTCTTGCCTTTTTCCCTGAAATATCTATAGAAGTTTTTCCTATTATCTTTGTCCTTGGCCAGGTTTAGTTCTCTCTGGGCTTTCAATGGTGTAGCTTGACAGAGTGCTGAAATTCACAGCTTCTAAAGCTACTGGAGCAATGTTTGTTTGTGCCAGATGAGAACCTGAGCTTGTGTTTTGCATGTGAATTTTTTTTTCAACACATCTTGACAGAAGATGAATTTCAATACTTGTATATTAGCACATTTGTCCTTTTGATTCAAACCTAGTTTTGGTTACTTTTTTAGCTTTCTTGAAAATTATTTTGCTGTAGGTCTTTGGGGAGAATTTTGACTAAAAAAATGTAAGTTTTGTAAAGTAGTAAATATTTACAGATTGTAAGTCTCAAAAAAACCCCGAACCCTGTTTCCAGGGCCCTCTTAATTTTAATTGAAATCTAGATCTTATAAACAACAAACTGTTCCTCACTAGTGTGTACAAAATAATTCCCATTTTTCATCTTTCAGCATCCAAACCAGAAGATGGTTGTAAACCAGATCAAATGAGTAGATTTATTTTCCATCAGACCTGTCATGATGAAATGCAAATAGCAGACTAACAAAAACATGCCACATAAGAGAAATTGATTATTAAGCAAAATAATGTTTTTTCACGTTATGAAATAACATATTATTTCAAAAGCAAATAGTGATTTATGTGTATTTTAATCAAGAATTGTCAAAGGCTGGCTTCCCTCTCTCTTTTCCCATCACCCTAGCTGCAGGGTTTTATTGAAAATAGAGCCAAAAGGAATAAAATTGAATGTCTGAATCAGTTCAGACTTCAACTATGAGGTTATACTTATTATGTGAGCAGGCATTTGGAATCCCCCTAATGCAGCATTGTCAGTGTGGGATACAATATTGCAAATATATTGTAAATGTATTGAGCAAAAGTAGAACACCTCCCACACAGAGTTGTTAGGTTATAATTTTTGACTCAGCTGTCATAATTTCTTGCTCAGGTCTTGGCACTACTCCAAGCTCTCGCATGTCTTCTGGGCATCCAGCATCTTTTCAGGGTCCACAACTACCACCACCACCCCAGCAGCAAATCACTTTGCCACCTGGATCACAGGTTCCTCCACCAGCAAATAACGTGAATGGCCTTTGTGCTCAAGCATCGTTGCCTTCTATGACCAGACAAGATGGAATCTCTGGACCTGTCTCCCCAAATCCTAACTTGCAACAACTTTCTGGACAGCCTTCAGGGCCTGGATATCATCCTCAGCAAGGTAAGGAGGTATCTTTGGTATGTAATTGAAAACAAATCATGCATGGAGAATCAATGGCGGAACTGTGACCGTTCAGGGTTGACGTTCTTTCTGCTGACTTAGAAAAACGGGAATTTAATCCTTTTTTTGTAGAATGGAAAGATTTGCATTGTCAATCAGTGCGTTCAAGGCAGGTTATGCTTTTGCTCGAAAGTGTAACACTCTGTTGATACTGTAACAAGAAAAAGGAGATTAATTTGGATCAGGAACAGAAGTATTTGGTTGGTTAGTAATGGGTAAGGGTACAACTTACTACAGAGAGGAGTTTTTCTTATACTCTGTAAAGGTATAGGCTGTTCTCTCTCATATAATGTTGTCTGTCATACGCAGCATTCAAAAATGCTTTACTACAACAGTAAAGAATTATAACTGAATACAATTATTTCACAGGTGAGTAAAACCGTTACTTTGACAACTAGAAACCCAGCTAACTGGATGATTTGCATTGACTGATGTTAGGGGAGAGATTCTCACTAATGTAATGGCCTGGTTTGAGTAGCTGCAGTAATGTCGACTAACCATCCTTCTTGACATATACCTGAAAACTTTGGAGCCAAAGTTGTCACACCTGGTCTTATGCTGACCTTTAAAACATGAGCTAAATTAATCCATCTCTTTTACTTGCTGAAAACAGAAGGGAAGGAAAAGTTATATATAGCTGAGTAAGAATGAATTGCTTGTCCAAAGTTGATGTTAAAAATTGATAAAACAAATTGTCATTTGTAACTCTGCAGCAAACTGTGGTCCTCAGATGGCAGGATCTCAACTGTCTTATCCTGGTGCTTTTCCTGGGGGTCCGGCACAGCTTGCAGGTCCACAGCAGAAGAAACTTGATCCTGACTCTATTCCAAGCCCAGTAAGTAATGTAGAACTATTTTTTTTAATGACACTAGATTTCTGGTGCATTTAAGATAAAGGAATGACAGTGCTAATATTGTATTTATTTTAGTTGGTGGGGGTTTTTTTGGTAAGAGAAAATTGGACTTACATGGTTTGGTTCACAAGTTACCTTCCATTTTTTGCAGTTTTTTAATTACATACAATTTTGTACTCTCTGCTGTCAGTTTTGGATAAGTTGGTGCCTAACATTAATTTTAGTACTGAAGAGGCCTTATAGTTTTACCTAACGTGGGAAATACCCATGACTCCAAATGCTTTAATAGGAATTCTCTACGGGATTCTTAGTATGACATTGAGCAGTACTGAAGGATTACTTGTGTTCATTGCAGTTTATCACTTTTCCTTTTCATTCCGGAAAGTCTGAAGGCTTAAACTTAGCAACAGATAGATACCTAAGTAGGATTTGTACAAAATACAGATATGCGAACTCTAAAACTACAATCCTGAAAACGCTGAGAAGTTCCACATTCAAAAGCTGCCTCACTGATTTCAAGAGTTTCCCAGGCAACTAGAATTGTTTGCCTGAGCTCCAGTTCCTGCAGCCCTGTGAAGATTTCAGTGGTTTGGAATATACTTTAATATGATGCTTAATAAGCTTCATACAGACTGAAGAGGCTCAGCTGTTGAAGCACACCCAAACATGCACTGGTGGGACAATGTCTCCTTTTCTTAGAAGGGTATTAGAGAAAACAAGGTTATGGTTGTGTCCATTTTTATTTTATTTTTTTTTCCCCATAAAGTGGGCTAATTGTTACCCAAAGGAATAGCTAGTCAGATGCAGGCTGCATTTAACTTCTTTATTGAGAACAGCTGATTGAAATAGAGGGAGAAATGCGCTGAGCTCATGGGGAAAAGACATTCTGATGCACAAACTTAAACTGGTTCTGGCAATCATACGAACAGGTCAAAAGGTCCTTGGAGAATCATGACTCTTGAAGCAGGCTGCATTCTGCAACTTTGACCTGAACTTTCTACATAAAAACATGTATTAACCACACTCTGGAAGCTAGCCTGGGTGAAGGACTCCTCAACTTCTCTGCTGAGGCAGTATGGCTGTAAAGGAAAGAACTTGTGTTTAACCGAGATGAGGGAGAAGCTTTTGTGTAAAAGCCTAAATTGGGATATACTTTTGTCCTTCTAGAAAATATTATTTGTTTTATCCAGTGGTGGTTTTGATGTAAAATCCACAGAATTTACGAAAAATTCTTGTTGATAATCACAGGGTTGCAATTGGCTCTGTTTAAATGCAATTTTCAAGTTAAATGTAACTGAACCCCCCTGTGTAAAAAATGTATAACTAATAAATTCCCTTAATTGATCAGTTATTCTTTGTGTTTCAGTATGGTGCTTTTTACATAAGACGAACAAAATGGTCTTGTCTAATTAAAAAGAAAAGGGAAAAAAGGGAAGGGGGAGAAGGAGGTCTGGCATGAAAGCATGGACCGATGTCTTGTTTCAATTACACATGTAGAATAAACAGCCTTGACTATGACAGCGATGTTAAAATAGGTTAAAAGGTTTGTTTAAGCAGCACAGAGAAGATCAAAATGACATGTTTAAAAGAAACATGATCTGGGTCAACGTCTGTAAAGGGCAAAAAGCTAAATCAGAATGAGGAATAAGTATGACCATGTGTATTTCTCTTGTTATATTTACATTATATAATTACAGTAGTGTTGCCAGATAAATTTACTTCTTATCTGTAGTCATTGTTGATTTATATTTTCTTACATGTTCAAGGTTGATACATGCTCTGACAACTTCTATGAAAACTAGCATCTGGGCTTTGTCAACAATTATTTCCAAGAACAATGATATATTTAGGACAGTTAACTGCAGAATACCATGGTGCATTGATCCTTCGCAGAGCTAAGTCTGAAAGTGGTTTGCTTTCTTCATCCAGTGGACCTTTTTAAAGCAAAACCTTTTTCCTTCTAATGCAGGACTTAGCAATAAGAGTACAAGCCAAGGAGGCAGGGAAACCTAGTCAAGCAGAAGATGTAACGAGCTCTCTGATGAATGTATTGTATATCTAAATTGCAATACAAAAAATATATTGGGAAAAATAAAAGTTATAGGCCCCAGATTATTTCCAGTGTGTTAGGAAATATCTGTTGGACAATGATCAATAGACTGTATGCAACTGATTTTGTTTTTCTTCTGTTTGCTTTCCAACAGTCTTCTGAACTTCCCTAGCTATTATTAGATGTTCATGTGCAGTGTAAAGCTACAGTTCCATGTGGTAACAGCAGCAGTGGCAAAACTTGTTCAGAAGTCCATTGTCTCATTCCTTTTGCCTCTCACAGCTGCTCAGCTGTACTCAGAACCAGATTGGTGAAAGGATAGCTTTTTTGAGGGAAGAGGAGGAATAATGATACCATGTCAGTGATCCGGTTTATGGTGTGGAACAAAATACAACTTTAAATAACTTCAGTTATATCCTAAAAAGTATCAAACCTAAACAGTAATGAGGGACTGTGCAGAAGTGACAGGGGAGGAAGTGCATAGGAGGGGAATTTAGTCAGTAGTAAAGCCAGCTTTGTGAGCATTTCATAACATTACACTGAAAATTGATATAAACTAGGCGTCAACCAGAGTAAATCTGTACATGATCAGAACTGCCCTACTTTCATAAAAGTTTTCTGTGACTGCTCTCCGTTACTTTCTTTCTAGGAGGAAGCTTACAACTTGATAGTCTAACTTTGGAACTCAGCATTTTCATTCTCTATGTTGATATACTACCTAATGTCCAGCAAGCTTTTCTAAGGAGTTTAAATTGCTGCTTTCTAAGTGGCAGTGCTGAAACATAGCTCAGCTAGCAAGGTCATATACTATGTAGATTATTGTTTATTTCTTAACCACCTGTGCACAGAGCCTAGTCAGGAAGAATGAGGGCTCACCCCTCCCACTGTTGCAGTCCGATCAATTACCTGTACATTCATTTATGAAGAACAGCAGCTGGCACAACCATGGTCATACAAAAGATAACCTGCTATATGTGGCATCTGAGTAAGGTGATGCAACCTTGCACTTCAGTTTGATTTGGGAGAGTGAAAGGCTAGATTCACTAACAAGGGCTTATTTACACCACTGCTCTCCTGACTAGCCTTTCTTGAAAAGGTCTCGCCTCTTAGCTGTTAATATGCTTACTCTAAAAAATAATTTGTTCACTGTATATAGAACTTATTCACCCTGATGTGTAGTGTTATCCATGAGTTCCAACAGTCAACTGCAGTTATAAATGAGTTATACTGCTCAGCTGTGTGTACAGTTTTCTAGTTAAGTCTCAGAAGCCTGTATTATGATGGGTTTATAGCACCTCTCTGTAAGCCAACGTCAATAGTGTTACTTGATGTAGATGTTAGCATAACTGTTCAGGAATGTAATAATGCATGGCTTACCTTTCTCATATTTCTTTCGCTTCTTATTCATCAGATTCAAGTAATTGAAAATGATAAGGCTTCTAGGGGAGGGCAGATCTACGCTACAAACACAAGAGGACAGGTTCCTCCTCTTGTTACCACAGACTGCGTAATCCAAGACCAAGGTAACTGTCCTTGTTACTGGTTTGGGAGTCTTTCTACATGAAATCAAATTTAATGGAAAAAAAAAAGAAAAAAAGGACTAAATGGTCAAACTTCTTATGATGCTCCTTACTGTAAATTGGACATGAAATGGGAACCTCTCTTGAAAAACAAGAAAAAAAAAAAAAAGGAAAGGGGGGGGGAGAAGTGAAAGTTGAATACTTTGGGTTAGCACCTCCTATACCCTTCCTGACCTTTAAAAGTAGTATGAATTGTGGAGACATTTCTTTTTAACTTAATTTTTTTTTAGGTTTTAAATTTCAAGTTGAGAGTTCTAAATTCTTCTGAAATTGTAAAAGAAGCAGCAATGAGACTAACACTGTTATGTATTCAGATATGAATTTTGGAGAATTCTGTTCAAGCAATAGGGGCAGCATACAAGCTGCCTACTTGATTTTTCCCTTTAGCCAGTGTATCTGCCTTTGCCTCTGCCTAGAGCCTGAAAATACAATATTCCATGTGCTGCTCTTGACAGCAAACCTGATATTTTAATACAGATTAAATTGATGGTATTCAGTC
Source organism: Pedionomus torquatus (assembly GCA_013398155.1). Lineage (NCBI taxonomy): Eukaryota > Metazoa > Chordata > Aves > Charadriiformes > Pedionomidae > Pedionomus > Pedionomus torquatus. The sequence goes on along the minus strand of VZRU01015441.1, from coordinate 62,352 downwards.
CAGCATTAATTTAGCTGTGCTTGGATAAACTGTATAAAATGTGCAAACTTATCAAGACTTTTTGGCATTATCTGAGAAAGGGGTAGTGCAGTTCTGATGAAAAAAGAAATTCCTTTCAGTAAACTGAGCAGAGGTGCAGCTTGATGGTTAGAAAAGGAGCATAGGTAAGCCAGTTTCTGAACTCCTGTTGCCTTTCTGTGCTCTTGTCTGCAGTGCACAGCAATTTTTCATTGAGGGAACTGAGCTAAATGTGCTACAAGAAGGTGTGGTGATTTTAGCACACTATGGTTTGCAAGATAAATGGGCATGGTGATTTTAACACAGGTATACTACTTTCTGAATCAGAGCTAGCTCATTAGTATCAGTCTGCAGCATTTCACTACATACAGCATTGACATTTCCCCTGAGGATTTAATCTATATTATTTTATTTTATGATCTTAGATACTATATGTATCAAACTAATCTCTATTGAGATTCTTTCTGTGAATAATGGTGTGTTTTTCTTTATATGCTTAATTCTCTGCTTTGAAGTCAATTTTTTTTAACAGTCTTTCATTCTGCATCCTATGTTGGGTGTTTTAGGCCATGCCAGCCCTCGTTATATCCGATGTACAACCTACTGCTTCCCGTCATCTTCAGATATGGCCAAACAGGCTCGCATTCCACTGGCAGCTGTCATCCAGCCTTTTGCTATTGTTCCACCGAATGAGGTAAGGACTAACTGAATATTAGTCCTGTGTGGTTTTGTCTACTAATGACTACAGACTTGTTCTTGGTTCTTGATTGGATTGAGGTTGAGGGTGTTTTACCTCTAATTGTGAAGGCATAAGAGAGTAGAGAGGTGGCAGAAGACTACGTGAGATGCCCTTGGGTAATGATACAACTTCAAGGGATAAAAAGTCTTTGTTTAGAAAAGATACAAGAGTGACAGCTGTGTGACTTGAGCCACTAGGTTCCTGGTGTTCCCCCAACTGCCCCTAGTTTATGCCAGCTTTGTCGGTTGCTTGCTGTGCTGGAACTCCATAGGTATAGGCAAATCGTTAAAAGAGGATGACCACAAACTATATCACATAAATTTTTACATTCAAAAAATGACATTTTTCCATTTTGTTCTTCAAAAATAATTTAATTTTGCAACAGGCTGAGAAGATAATGGTATTATCTACTTGGATGAACTGAGTCGTAGAAGGAAGACTAATGTAGCTGCCCACTTTGGCACTCATTTGGAGGCACTAACCTAATTAGTTCCCTTTCTCATTTCTCTAATAGCCCTTCATATTCTGAACATATCCCTAGTTAGTCTGCAAAGTGTTTCTGCAGATTGGCAGTATCCTGTGGTCGTAAGACAGTTACCTAGATTTTGTGGCATCTCCAAAGGATTGTATGAGTATCAGGGATAAAACTAGTTCTCAAGTACAGCGTTTATCTGCATAATTTATCTCTAGGATCATCTTGTTCTTTAGCCTCTTCCATTGATCACCTTCAAAGTTCTGCAACAAAGGTCTGCAGAATGCATTTCCTTTGCGCTAATTGACTCTCAGAGTACTATTTGCTGGGGGGAAAACGGGGATTTCTGAAAGTTGTAGCATGTGATTGTGTCTTCAAAAACTCCTCATAAAATGCACGCAGAGAAAAACCTAATGAAAATTGCACAGACTTTCAGCACGTGGTTTTGCAGTCTTTGATTTTTCTTTAACTTTGTTTTATTACTTGTAAATTCTTAGGGTTTTTTGAAAAATATGTTGGAAAAAAACAGATGTTTATCTGGATGGATAATTTCCAGTCCAACAGACCTCTGTGGTTTGAATTAGGAGTATTATTTTAGCAGGGTAATATGTAGTTATCTTCTCTATGGTCCACAGGGAAATAGGATGTATTGCTTATGGTTCTGCAGATACTGAGTCTCACTTTTTATCTGCTAGACAGCAATTTTGAGTTTCTTTCTAGTTTTTGAGGAGAATGTGCAGACCTGGCTTGTTGCCCCGCTGAATTTTCTCCTAGGTGAACTCCTGCTGTTGCTTCTCCACCCCTTTGCTTTGCCAGCTAACCTTTGCCTTTTACTACTCTCTATCTCAGTTCCTGTGCCCAGGTGGCACTTACTGATTATGCTTTCATGTGAGCTCTTCATTTGTGTCTCTTTCACTTTCAATCTGCTTCTGGTTATTTATGTCCCCCATGCGTGGCTGCCCTGTCTTCTGCATAGTGCTTGGATAGGGTGATCAGTGAGTTGCTAGAACATAAATTTCTGCTGAATATGTAAATGAGCAGTATGTACAAATGCTTGTACTTGGCCAAGTTCAGGAGGGTTTTCCCAGGGTTGGCAAAAAGATGTACTCAGTGATCCACCAATTCCAAAGTGTTAGTGCTCTCAAGCTGTTGGAAAGGTCAGTGGAATTCATTAATCTGTAAAGAGTGGTGTTTCTTTTTCCCTAGCCTCTTTCTTGGAAGACACAAAAAACCTCTGAAAAAATGTCTCAAAATTGGCAAAAGTCCAGCATGGAAAATTTTAGTATGAACAATTATAGCTTGGTAAAGTTATAAGAACTGAAGAGATGGTGTTGCGGTAGAAAGTGCTAGGCAGTCTTAGCTGAGACAGTTTTTCCAAGGCTTGCCTGTGCCCTTTGTCTTCACTGCTGCTGCCAAATAAGATCTTGCTTTTAAGATCTAATAAAAATGGTCTTCCATATGGGATTTATAACCACTTTAATTCCAAAAAGCCACTTAATTTGAACAAACTGTGCTTTTTATAGAGGTAAAATACATTCAGGGGCTTATTTGTGTTTCTGAATTTCCTAGTATGGTGCATACTGCCTGGAACTAGTGACTGCAAGGCACAGAATGTTTTTTATTTCAGAATATCTTGCCTTTAAGTCTATCTGGATGCCATTAAATGCCTGACAGTGCGTACAGGTGATGCTCACTACATGTTACAGGGCTCAGTGCAAAGTGAGAATCGGTCCAATCTCTTTATCTCTTGCTAAACAGTATGTTGTACGTAGTAACTGTGTAAAATAATGATTTTTGTTTTTCCTAGCTTTTCAATGAATAGTTTATCATCATTCATCTTTGTTGTATCTTTAGCTGCAGATATGTCTCTATTTCTGCATTTTCTGATACACTCAGTTTTAGCACCCAGAGTATTTCAGTTCTGTTTGTTTTCAAGAGAGGAAGGAGAAAAGCAATGGCTACAAGGATTTAGTGGACTGTGGATGTGAAATGGTCATGTATGGCCTGTGCATCTGGTAATATGGTTAGGAACAGCTGAGAAACTGACCTATCTCACTTGAACTGTAAGGACTTTAGCAAATCTACACAGTATACATAATCCATTATGATGCGTGTTACATACATCATGCTTTTCTGTGTTAGTAGAGCTAACCTTTACCTTTTACTACTCTCTATCCCAGTTCCTGTGCCCAGGTGTGGCAAATGAAAACAGGTATGGGTTCTCAGGGTCCTTCAAGTCATTAGTAGACATAAGAGTGTTCCATATGTATAATTGGTATTTTGCTTTGATCATCACTTATAGTTGAGGATGAATTTAACATTGTATATAGTATATTTGCATTTTCAGTTGTCGTTAGCCATAAAATCATCTTTTTTTTTTTTTTTTCTTTCCCCAGTGCTATTACTGTACTAAGGCAGTTAGAAACAAAGGATTTCAGTACGTCTGAAAGGCAGATTTAAATTCATTGGTCACTGTGAGTTCTTTTGGGGAAAGCAGAGTGTCAGCTTCAGGGGCTGGTGTCCCATCTCCAGAAGTGAAGTGGGAGTGTTAGCATACAAAATGAACAAAAAAGTGGTTTAACTAAGTCTGGCAAAAAACTGTCAGGAATTGAGAAATGCACAAACTTGAACAGGAGCATCTTTTGAAGACATTCACAATAGATATTTCTGTTTCCAGTAAAGAATGGGATGCAAATTACCCCTATGGGAGAAAGTAAGAACACAAGTAAAATCATCATGGTGCTAGAGGTGTTAAATTAAAAGATCTCATGCATGTCTTTGAATAAGTGTAATGAGTTTTGGTTGTGGAACCCCAAAACAAACTAATTTTGCCCCTGCAGTGAGAAAGAACATATCCAAAATTACAGAAATGAAGTGGAATGAAAAGAGGATGATACTGTTGCTTTATACCCTGCTAAAAACTCCCCAGGTAATTGAGACCAGGTGGAGTAATACCATGTCTGAGAAGTTCCATAGTATCTGTAAGTCTGGTGGAGATTGTGAGTTGAGAGGAAACAAAACCAGTATAAGCAAATACAAAACAAAATATAAAAATATACCTATACCAGTAGGCTGCAATATCAGTCTTCACATCAGGAGAGGAAAGCTCAACTCCACAACAGTTTATAGTTGAAAGGGTAAAGAAGTTTCAGTGCGTCTAAGATGCAGGATTTCAGGTGCTTACATCTAAAAAAAAACCTGGTAAAACTGCACAATGAAAACTTTCTAGAAAAAACATTATAAAAATTTAAATAGTGAAAGCTCACAAAGGAGTTTTTACTTCACTAATGTTAAATCACAAGTGAGTGAATTTAAGGCATACTTAGAGACCATTGAATAGAGATCAATGTAAGTTTGTACTTAATATCCCAAGAGCAGCTAACTTAGTGACACTAGGCATATTTGCTGGGCTTCAGAAGAGCAGAGCAAGTGAAATGGATTTATTCAGTCACACAGTCTCTCAAAGGTTACTACAAAAAAACCCACAGCCACTCTAGACATTTATAAACTAGTGAAATTACATATATGCTGTATGTCATTTGAAACAAAGGCTGTTAAAACATTCATGTCTTAGCCCCTCACCCCGTGTCTTGATAGCTCTAGACATTTCTGAATCTTATCTTTACCAAGGCCTTATTTATTATTTCTCAAAAGTAGCAGTTCATTTTCACTCTGCTGATTTGGATGATCTGTGGAAAGTATTTGTTTGTTATAGATTGACAATACAGTATCATTGTTTGACAGAACTTATTTTTAGTCCACCAGTGCTTTAGCAACAGTCTATAAAAATAAACTAGCTCTCACAGTTATCCTCATAGACCAAGCCCTACATGCATTTGTTTTGGAGATGTATGAATGTTTCCACAGCCTGAATAAACCATGTGATCTTGATTTAACATTTAATACTACTTGCTAGTTCAAAAAGTATTTCATGTTGTAAAAGCAAATATAAGCAACTCCAAATAATTATTTATAGCTTTAAATATTTAGATATCTAAATTACCACCTTCTTTGCTGCTTAGTACTGTTTTGTGTCAAGATTCTCTACCATGTTATTTCCTATTTAGTTTTTTAAAAAAATAAATATTCATTGGGGGCACTTCAGTATTTTACTTCTCATTTTCTCCTCAGTTAATTAACTAGTTAAAAGATAAAACTGGAATGGAATTACTTCTCAGAAATGCTGATGTTCACGAGCTAAAAGTCATTTAACCCTTTCGGGATAGTGAACTTGGATGAGCAGTGCAGCTGGCCTGTTTGGAAATCCATGGTTTTGGCATAGTTGGTTGATTTATGTTTGGTGGTTTGGTTTTTTTCAACAACAAAGGGAAGTACCAGAGGGTGAATTTTCTTTTAGACCCCAAGTCTGCTCCTTTTGATTTTAAGTAAGTCATCCAAATGTTAAATAAATGTGAAAATTAGGGAAATCCAAACACTTGCAACCTCCCCTGGGCTCTGTGGGAACACAGATTCTGCTGTCTGTATTCTGCAGTTGGTAAGAAGGGTGAGCAAGCTGTAGCATTAATTTCAAGAACATTTTTCTATAAACACGTGCATTTATTAGTGGTTATGTGTTCGTGTAGACCTTTGGTTTGAGGAGAGTTAGGAACATTTAGTTTGCAGGCAGCATGAAGTGGTTCGAACTAAACATCTTACTGACTGCTCCTTAAAAAACCCCTAGGAATGTGTTAAAAAGCACATGACTCTAGAACAGATCCTTGAGGTGCTTGCTGATAACAGCTAACAACTGCAAAAAGCTGACATTTTTCTTTTACCGTTTGATTTCTGTGTTTTTAGTCACTAATTTGCAGGAAGCTGTTCCCCCATATTGCATGAGAACTTAACTAATTTCAGACCTTTTGATGATGGATTCTATCAAAATATTTTAATACGTTTTTCAGAAGAAATACGTTATATCAACTAGAACATGCTTATCTTCACGGTGACTGACTTGACAGAACTCAATACATCTATATGTCATGGCATTACACGAGGCCCACATCAGCTCTTCCTCTTACATCCTATTTATCTCTGTGTCTTTCTGTTCTCCTCTATTGTAGTATCTACCAATTTGTTTTCTGGGGATGTAAGACTTTCCAGGTCTAGCTTTGGGGTCACTCGGTTGTTCTTTGCGAAGTTTATTTTTGTATTACTGCCTTCTTTCCTTTTGGGCACTGAAGCACATGTAAGCAATTGGCTTTATGTACAGTTCAATAATTTTACACTGTGAGTCTTTTTAGACAGGAATTGCACGTTTGACAGTAAAATTGTTTGTACTAATAATAAGCTTTTTTTTTAATTATGAAAAGATGATAGTTTAAAGAAAACTCTCTGAAGAAAATATTCTGAAAGAGACATTGATGACAGTTTTGCCCTGCTGTCTGTTTTGAAATGTATCACTGTTCTCAGTGTTGGCTTGTAAATTTGTAATTCCCAGATGTACTTGGGACTTGGCATAAGTGAGATTCCTCTTCATATTCACAACTACTGGAAATGAAATATCGGCTATCATTGAATGTTTACATTTTTTCCTTTGTGTAGATTTCATTGTGACCCTTTATATCTAGGTTATTCAAAATTGATTCATGTCTGTTGACAATACTGGACTTCTCTCCAGCATACGTAACAAAAGCTTCCTCATTTTGAATGAGTACTCCACAGCAAAACCAGATGGTGATTACCAGATATTTTGTTATATCTGAATTGTAAGTGGGACAGATTGCTTTGTGTGCTCAGCAGTTCTGGTCTCTGGATTGTCCAAGATCCAGCATGATTTTTATATATGATTTTGTAAATATCTTTAGGGTGCACGGTCAAAGTAATCTATGTTAGTTGTTGTGTTTTTCTAAAACGCAGTCAGAGTAGAAGCCCTGCAGTTGTGATATAATTTAACAGTTAGGATGCTTAGTCTGACAATGTTGAAATGCTTATTCACCCTCCAGGAAAGAAGGACTGACCACCAAACTCTTACCCAGTTTGTGCAGAAGAGTTTGTTGCCTCTGTTTAGATTTCCACAGATGGAAGTTGGTGGGCTAGAAAGAGAGCATGTGCACCAATACCATGCTGCAGATTACGACTGGGACAGTTAGTTTAGGGACAGGGCCATGCTATCAGACATTAATTTCTGTTCTTACAATGGCCTTGGTATTTTTACAACTAATCTGTTGTCGAGCTATTTGGAACAATCAATCCATATAGAGGCTGTCATGTAGCATATACTTACATCCTGAACTCACTTCTGTGTACTACACTGGTAGGTGTGAACCTAAGGACTATTTCTTTCATTTTCCAGATATTAAAATAAAGAAATTCCAAAGCATCCTTGTTGATGCCTTCATTTGGGAGAGAACCACAAGATTGCTGTCTCATAGTTCAAACTCTCCCTGGACTATAGAGCAGGATGGATATTTGACAGTCTTGGTTGCTTTATCAATGCTGATTTTTTGTAGTTTTTGGTTTATTTGTTTGGTTTGTTTTTTTTTTTTGTTTGTTTGTGGGTGGTTTTTGTTGTTTGTTTGTTTGTTTGTTTGTTTTTTGTTTTTGTTTTTTTAACTAGCTAGTGCCAGGTTAATGTCTGGAGTGCCTGACTCTCCTCCATATGCTATGGAGAACCCAGAATTCTCAAGTATCTCCAGGAGCCTTGCCCAGAAAGTTCTATATGGCTCCAGAGGCCAGTGCATGTAAGCCTAATTTAGAGGTGCATAAATCCTGTATTAGATGAGGCTTTCTTTATGGAGTATGCTCTGTGCTAGTCTGCATTTGGTAGTAAAGTGTTTGGAATTGGATTGCTTCCCAAGACTTCATCATCTAGGAGAAAGCTTTTTGCTAGCCTGTTGGGCTGTAATTACACTCTGTAACTAGAATGAACTTTCTGAACCAAATTTAGCAAAGGCTTTGGCAGCAGACCATTTTTAATTCAAGTAATTTTCCTGATTTATTTTTTTATGTCTTTTTGGTTTTAGCATACATTTTAAAAATAATTTTAAAATGTGCTCTTTAAAATATTTCTGTTGTATGTTCTTTGATGCACTGCTGTTACTGTGGTAAGGAGGTAATTCTGAAAGAGGTGAGGACAGTGGCTTGAAAATTTGACATTTGTATAAACCTTACTTATATTGTAATTGGATTTCCTGGTTAATTTCTTACAAATTTGAAATTTAGACTGGGAAAATGCCCTTATAAAGATACTGTAGTTTCTGATAAGTTGGAGACTGTGTGAGTTCTTCAGAATGGTAATGTCAGAAGACAAACCTAAGCAACAGTACAGTATGTGTAGGAGGGCAATAAAAAATAACGTTCATTTCCATTTTGTTAGCTAGCCAACAATATTGATAATTTGTTTTGCCAAACAAAATTACACTCAAGTAAAAAAGTACTTTGGCTATTGCTAGATACATCTGTAACTCAAAATAACTCTTTGAATGGCATCTGCCATTCTGCTTGTGTGTTTTCCTCTATCGACTACATGTTGTTCCCTTGAAATGGTGTTAATCTCCTCTTATGCACTGGCCAAAGGTAATTGTAGCAACAGCAGTAAATTAAACTTAAAACTGGTCAAGCTCTGACCTGAAGCTGTCAGAGATGTTACTCAGTTACCTTGGAAACTTCTGAGTCGGAACATGCTGGTATTTAGTAAGTTCAGGAGGAAAAGTTTGTTTTGCTTTTTAAACTGAAGTTGTTACAGCATTTTGAGTTTATGTGTGTTTTACTTGCCTGTCTGTATTTGTGCAGTATTTTATTCTGATTTCAACCATGTAAAGTGTGTAATTACATGGAAAAATATTTTTTAAAGTTGAATAGGAAACTGATATTTGGAGGGGAGGTTGTAGTTGGGTGGTTTGGGTTTTTTGTTTGAAGCAGACATTGCACCAAATTACATCTATGGGCCCAAACACGGCAGGCCCTAACGCTTTAGAAAAACTAGAGAGACAAAGCCTTCTTTTACCACATGTAAGGGACATGGATTCCATGGGATGGGAAACTCATCTTCTTGTAGGACAGGAAATAGGTGGAGGGAGCTGCTTTCTCAACACACAACACATCTATCTATCCCCTTATGTATGTGTGTTTGCATAAAAAGAAAAATTCCCGCATATTTGGTCTCTAAAGTTGACACTAGCCCAGACCCAATCCAAAGTTTGGTTTTGGTTTTGCTACAAAGACATGAGTAACATCAATAATGTTATTCTGATGCAGAATTTCATCTAGGAGAAGTGTTACTTCAGAAATCACTACGCTACATATAGATTTCTTTACGAACTTAAAGATTTGTTCCTTAAATCTAGAGCTGCATGTTCTGTGAGTACTATTTGGAGTGTTGCTTGATTGACTATCCTAAGAATATTCTAAAGCATGTTAGAAACAGTCACAGCTGTGTTTGCATTAAATGGTATTAGACCTTCTAAAATAGAATTGATATGTTGATTTACCCTTTATCTTTGTGCGTTATAGGCTGTTTTAAACTGTGGTCTTAGATTTATCATTTATTTCATAATCTTGAAAATTTTTATGTAAGGGTAAACCAGTGTGGATGTGACCATGCTTCACGTGTAAGAGACTTGGTCTGTGAAGAAGTCAGTAGTATTTGGAGCCCAAATTCTCTCTGCTATTTTAAAGATTCCCATGAGCGCTCCTGCAGGGATCTGCAAAAAATAAAAATGGTGTCTTTGAATATTCTGTTCTGTAAAATATATTGATAAATATATTTTATTTTGTTCCGTGATGAATGAATTTCCAGCCAGAGAACAAATCACTGAAAATCAAACTTCTATTTCTATTGTAAAACTCCTGTGATCAATAAAGCTAGACACCCTCACTTGTAATTATCTACCATTTTTGTGGAAAAGCCTCCTGAAACTTTTCTGTTTTATTTTTCAGTGGTTTTACAGCTAGTGTAACAGTCGTGCCTAAAAGTCTCAGCCAAAGGCTGCGGTGCTGGATCATCTGTGATACAAATATGTGGGAACTGAAGCTGTGGATTAGTATAGGCATGAATTGGAGTTGTCTCGTGGTTGAACGTGCATATCGCCCTCAAGGGTGCTAACAGGAAGCAAGGGGGAATGACATGAAAACAACAACGCTGTCCTAGGGTTGTTTTGTCTGTCTCTTACACCTTCTCTTGTCTATGTGCCACTGCACTAGCTCCCACTCTTGCTAGGATGAGTGTAGACTGGGTTGAGACAGGTCTTGCTTGAGATCTGATTGTTTTAAAGTCTGTTGTTCAGCACAGTTTCTTGATTATCCAATTTCACGCTCCTGCTTATATCATCAGTTAATCCTGGCTGCTGACCTTCACTTGAGATACAGCATGTCCGTACATCCAAATAACAGTCAGCACTTCAAAGCTGAGAAGTGCTGGAGAGCTCTGACTTGTTAACGCTTGGTATTCCTAGTCTGGGATCATGACAGGGAGAATTTGTGGTGCCTCCTAAACATGGTTAGTATACTTTTTCCCTTTGTCTTTCCCCCATACTCCCCACTTGTTCTAAAGAAGTAAGCTAACTAATTTTGGTATTTCTTTACCTCAATATTTTATCATTATTACATGTATTTTCCGCCCATCCTCAAACTTTTAAAAGCCTTCCTTGTCAATATTCAGTAGTGTAGCCTGCATTTACAGTCTTTATGCTGCCAACTGTATTCAGTTAATTGCAATAGTTGCCTTAAAAAGGGAATGCTGAGTAAGGATTTCAAGGATAGCCTGAGGTATGATCCACTGAAATCACTAACTGGCTTTCTGTTTATTTTAGTATACACTGGATCAGATCCCATGTGCAGTGTCAATTTGAAATGCAGCTACCATCCATGATACTTTTGCACAGGTGAACGTTCAGCCTGGGTCTGGAGGATTTTTGAGCTAGAATGTTTGAACATTCTTCCATTTTCATGTGATGCTTTAGCTGTTCTGCAGTTAAGCCAGACAAACAAGGAGAGACAAAAAAGGACTGTGTTAAAAAAAATACTTGAACCTGCTGTGAACTCTGCCGAGGAGATAGTCCAAATTGGCTTGAGTTACCAGCTGAGGAGGCTGACAGTGTTCAACATCTAAAAACCAAGAATAGGCAAAATAATTTCTATCTTCAGAGGGAATGGCTTCTGATAAAAGATGGTAGGAACATCACAAAGGGAAATACTTTCTTGACATTTTAATGTGAATCAATAAAGCAACTCAAAGCTGAGGGATTATTTGTAGACTGGTTAATCTTTCTCAAAAGCAATTTGTGATGATATAATAAAAGAAAACAAACCCCTTCAACAGTCCTAGGAAACAGAGACAGTTTGGTTCGTGACCTAGTGTTTTTCCCAAAAGCATAAGTGCTACATTTCAAAATTCTCTTTGATTATCCGGATGAGTTCCTCATCACTTTGCTGTACTAATTAAACTTGAGGCAGCGTTACCACACTTTTTCAATGGCTGCCTTCTTTGTTCATTAGAAAGTTCTATTGTATAGCAATCTTAAAATTTTCAGGTGAATGTTTTAATAGTTAAGACTTGCATCCATATCAGTGTAAATAATAACTCTAGAAACACTGCCTTTCTGAATTTGTTGCCCTAGCAAACTGTGCAGCTTGTCTGTTTAATGAACTATCTGGATGAATAGTTGGTGGGTTTTGTGTTTTTTGTTCTGTTAATCAGACATCCAAATACAGTGGCCAGTGTTTGCTGTAGATCAGAAGTATAGAATATTTTATCTGCTGTAGTACTACTGATCATGGAGTACAATTGTAAGGAATTTTAAGTCATAATGGAAGTCATCAGGAGTTATGCATCAGTGCAGCTCTCCAAACACGTAATCCACTCTTTCTCTTGGAACAGATAGGCCTTGTCTAAACATGTCCTGAAATCTTTCATCCCCTAAATCTGGAGGTTTCATGGGGCATATTTTAAGACTTGTTTGCACCTCTGATAATTTGTAGTTGAAAACACAACTTTGTCATGTGTAGTGCACAGTATTAGATTGTGTAGAGTGACCCTCTGTGTCTTCCAGCGGTAATGTTCTTCAAAAGTGTATATAGAACTGGTGGCAAGTTCCTCCTCTTGTGGGGATGAGTTAAGGGTGTGATGGAGATAATGCTTTAACGAAAACTACACTCATGGAAAAAGTTTTTGTGTTCCTCTTGGATGTAGCCAGACTTCACAAGCTGTGTTGGGCCTTTCTTCAATATGATAGCATTCCTGTTGTTTCTGTACTGGCACGTTAAATGCAACTAAATGATAATAGAGTAAAACTAAGGGCAGAAACATAGTTTCTAGTGTAGACTTGACACTGTACTGATAGGGTCTATGTCAGGGAGTGGATAGGAACGTGCCTTAGCTATGTTAGGAAGGAAAAGGCAAAGACAAAGTGGAGTGCCATCACATGTGGACATTTGTCTTTCAGCACAGCTACAAAATGTTTCCTTGCAGCCCACTCTGTGTGTCAGTCCAGTAATGAAATATATATTTTATTTTGCTGTGTGATAAATGGTTAGTTTTCGTCAGTGTTTGCATATGTCTGTCTTGTTCTCGAAAGATAACACTCTCACGATTTTTCTCTTTAGAATGCCTTCACAGAGATGTGCCATGATCATCTTGAGCTTCATCACAGTCCTTTCTTCTAAACTTATAATTTCCAGCTGTGGCCCTGATCCTGCAGTATGAATAGGGTGATACTTTGCAGGCATCCCAAGGAACCCTCAGGAGTGTGCCAGGGCTTCATTTTTATAGCAAGAAATAGTAATTCAGCTCTCAGACTTTAAAGCACAGGTTACAGTCCCTTTGGAAATTTTTATGGATGTAGTAAATTTGGAGCTGTGCCACCAGCGTCTATCTATTGCTTTGTGATATTTCTCTGACTCCTGAGAGATGTTGTTGCCTGAAATATTTCCGAAATAAAACTCTTGCTATCACAGGTATATTTGGACTAATAGTGGGATAAGTTATGATTTGTCAGATCGGCTTCAGGACTTGCACTCCAGTGGGGCCCTGAGGTTCCATGGAAGGGAAAGTTTATGCAGGTCTCCTGCAGCATTTCCCATCTCTTTTGCCCAATTCTTCTTTGCTTTAAATTAAAACTATAGTGTTCTGCCTCTTTCAGCTTACATAAAAGGAAACCCTGTTCAGATTTAGGCTGCTAACTGTTCAGTCATTTTTTTTGAGAGTCATTGCTTTTGAGAAATATTTATATATTGATAGTGCTGGAATGCCAACAATCAAGACCTAAGTGTTCCTTTTTGTGAGGTCTGTCTCAGTCCTCAAATAGATGGTCCAAATAGGCAAATCATACAAAAGTTTGTGAAGAGGTGAGGGGGAACAGAACTGTAAGGCTGTGACAAGTCCACGGGTATATTGAGTGTCCAAATAGTTATTGTAGATATCTAACTTGATTCACTTTTTATTGATGGAGATTTAAGAGGAGAAAGGAAGTGGTGATACTTTATAGGTGAAAAGGTTTTTGTTTAAAAACCAAACAAAAAAAGAGATTTATTTTTTTTTATTTTGTCTTATTTTCCTGCCTCTGTGAGAATTTGCCACTGACTTCCATGAGACCATAAACAGGCTCTGCTTTATCTTCTGGTACACAGTGACATCTACAGAGAGTGGAAGACATCAAACAAGACTTTCCCATTTAATACCATGTCTTTTTAGTATGGTTTTTCTTTTATGTATTCATTAGTTTAAACTTACTACTTTATTTTGTGCCTTTTAACACATCTACAGTATTATTTGTCTTTGTATGTTTCTCTGGAGATCTACCTTTCTTTAAAAAAAAAAAAGCGTACTTCATCCTGGCAGAAGTTATTTTGACAGTTGGAAATGCAATAGCAGTTTACACACCCAAACAGAAATTACTTTCTCTCGATGGGTAGAATGTCTTCCAGGATGTAATGGCTTGGAAGATTTCAGCTGTTTTGAGGTAAAGTTTGTCACAACTGTGTTCTTCACATCAAGAAGTGGAGTTTTGATGCTTATTGTCTGAGTGCTTTATTATTAGATATGTTTATTATTGATGTAATCTTTTAAATTATTTAAAGAAAATACTAAAATATAAGTACCGTTTGATTACAAAAAATCCCAAAGGAATAAATCAATAAAGGTAAACATGGGGCTTTTTGTCAGGATTTTTCTTTGTTAAAAATCCTTAATTTTGTTGCATGCATTTTTGATTGGGTTTGCTTCAATGATACTTTCTTTTCTCTATTTTTTTAATGTGTCTGCAGGCTCATTAGGAAGTAAAAATAGCTTCTACAGTATGATTTTTTCAGTGTTTCTTCCTTTATTTCTGTGGGCAAGAGAGAACAGAATCCAACCTAGTATGTGTTTACAGAACGTTGCCTGTAGACACTGCTTTCTTAAGGCCTGAGCACTGCATATAGTCTCAGTAAATTCAAGACAACCATTTAATACATAAAGTTGAATGTGCATGTCAATCTTTGCAGACATAACCCCTAGACTACTTAGACTCTAACCCCACATATTAAAATGGACTTTGCAGTAAGTAAATTTTTTTAAAAGAAGCTTAAAGGGAGGGGGAATCCAAAATTTCTATGCTAAATATGAAAAGGCAAGGGAAAAAAAATCATTTTTATTTCTGCTGTCTTTAAAAAAGTAATTTATTAAGTCTGCATAAGAATGGAGACACCTAGGCTCTGAGCTTCATGGCATTCATTTTTTGATTGTTCTTTTTCACGCTTTTAAGGTAAAGGTCTTAATTTTGATATTTCAAAATATAACCATTTGAGGGTAATTTTTCTTTGCTCTTGGATAAAGTTAAATGTATCAAAACAATGTTTAAAGTTGCTCAATCAGCATGTATAAATGCATCCAGAGTTGTTTTAGGACTGTTTTTTTCCCTCTACCAGGTTAGACACTGTAATGATATTAACTGCAAACCAGATCCAGGCCTCATTAACCTAATACAGCAGAATGATAATCAGAAAATTGCCAAGTAATGAACAAAACCCACAAGTTTTAAAACTTATTAAGTGATTGTGGCTGATGAGCAAGTTTTATAGCCAAGGCTTTCATGTCTGAAAAATGACCCTGATAGTTTGCCAGCTGACATTATTGGTTAATTTGTGTTAAACTAAGTTTTTGTAGACAAAAGAATACAAAGTAAAATAATGTCTCAGTGGAGCAGGAAGGAGCACTTAAAACCCATGTAGTAAAAAATCTACTCATATGTATAAAATCCTTGGCAAAAAGCATTAAAGCCTTTGGAGAAATAAATGAGAAAAATAATCTCTGTAAAATATAAACAAACAATAAAATATATGTAGGCAGTGAATGCCAGAAGGACATGAATTATTTTCTAGTTATTCAAAGATTCTGATGCTCCAATAGAAAATAAAGCATTTAACAGATAAAGTATTTCCATTCCTTAAGAAGCTACAGAATAAATTAAGAAAAAAAAAAAAAGTGAATATGCAAGTAGTAAAGTTTGAGCATTTAAAGACTGTCAGCATTTCTTCTTTTAGAGATCTGTTATGTGTCCAGACTCTGGATTTCTTTTCTTATGTCCAGAGTTTTTTTAGTTGGGACTGAAGAGAGTAAGGAAAAACACAAAACATTGTTTCACAAATAATTGAGCAACCTTCCATTTTTATACTGGTTGCAAGTTTGACTTTCCTAGCATGAAGTATAATCACTGGAATCTTTCAGTTGCTGCACAGTTATTACTGAAAGAGGCATCTGGAATATGTCTTCCATTAGCTGTAGTTTTTGGCAGAGTCTATAAGCAAACATGGTCAGTGTAATTAAACTGACAAGTGCTTGAGATACTGTATTTGTTTGCTGTATGTACCTCTCTTCAATAAATATTAGTATTTCTTCTAAATCTCTTACTCTAGCTGGTGACCCTGACAACATTGAAATATCAGTCTAGTCTGATGTAACATGGCAGCATTGGGATGGCAGTATTCATACAAAATATTAGAATCTTTCTTTGCAAATACCTGTTTGAGAGACCGTTTGCAATAGAGGAGCAGCAATAGATTTCTTCAGGAAATATTAAATCTGACAGAGAAGGCAAAATACTTGACTCTAGCAGATTTCTCTTAGTGATCTGTAAAACCCTTCACTGGAGAAAATCACCCTGGAGCTCTCAATGCTCAATGCTTTCAAAACTTTGTAGGGTTTTAGTGTGAATTCTTACTCTCTTCCTAATAAATGTTAGAATATGGCCTGTGAACTTGTAAATTTAGCTCCTCAGGGAACTGGTGGGCTTGAGCCAACCGTACTGCGGATCTTGGGTGATTGCTGAACAATGAATGACCTCTTGATCAGGTGGTCTCTAATGAATTAAGTCTGAGCAGTAGCTTTCTAGTTCGCTTTATTTGGTTTCAAGTTTGCACTGCTTTTTATAACTTCATCTACCTTTTCATCTAGACACCTCTTTATCTTGTAAACCATGGTGAGACTGGACCAATCCGATGCAACCGGTGCAAGGCTTATATGTGTCCATTCATGCAGTTTATTGAAGGTGGAAGAAGATACCAGTGTGGATTTTGCAATTGTATAAATGATGGTAAGTGATGTTTCTCTTATCTGTGATTCATACACATTCCATAAAATTAAAAAGAAATTGTAGCCCTAAAATGATTTTCTTGACTTGCTGAGAAAATAATTTATTGAGGTGCAGTAACTAGGCCTAGTTCACAAATGAAAACAGTATTACCCAACAAAAATAGACAGGAACATTTGTTTGGTACAACTTTAAAATGTATGAAAAATAATGCTGACTCATGAAGTTCAGTCTGATACAATCAAAACTTTATTCAAAAATACTATATCAGCATAAGATACAAAGCTGCTTGCAACATTTGCATGGGAGAAATTAATTTCTTTAAGAAATCTAAATGTCCACCAAGCACCAAACATTTAGAACCATGTTAGCCTAGTCCTGTCTGTGACTGTAGATGCAATGGTTAAATAACCTATTAATCTTACAGTGACAAGTGTTGGTTTTCACAGAAGATACCATGCCATATTTGTTCAAGTGTGCTGCATGTGACTCATAACTGTTCTTGTGCTCTTGGCTAAATCCCAAATCTTTGCCTGAACTAGCCTTTCTAGACATCTGTATCAAGTTGGATTTCCTCAGCTGGATCACAGCCGTATAGTACTTTCCCTAATACAGTAATCTTTTCAACTCTGAAACATGAACCTTGACAGACTCATTCCAACTTCTTTTCTGCCTGACGCTCAAACTTTTGTGCGAGCATAGCAGATAACAAATTTCATAGTTTGATAGCAATTTAAACTCTCATAAAGAGAAACTTAAGTGCATTGTGAATATTTTAGGAAAGACATTTAAGTTGCAGTGTCATTTTAGATAATGCTTTGTATTACTACAGTGTCTTTTATCCAAATCAGAAAGCACTTAAAAAAAATCTTTAATGAGAACTAAAAATGGCCAACTGACTAGTTAACTATTTCCCCCACCCACCAACATACACACATACATTTTTTGTAGGCAAAAAATTGAAAAATAAGCATTCTGAAGATATATTGGTTGAAGAAAGAGGAGCTTAAATCCAGAAGTGAAGTCTTTCCCAGTGTGACTCTAATCATTAGGCTAGATGTATTTAAGTTGGTGACAAACCCACTTGGTTTCTTAATTCTTTGGAGTTCTGCATCTTTTATCTGTATCTGCAGGAGGCTCCCAGTGCAGTGGACACAATGCCCTTTCCTGTAAGGTAGGCCAGGGTTGAGAACCTTGTAGAGGTGCTTCCAGTGAAGTGGTATTTTTTGATAAAGCAGTACAGGATTGAGGAAAAGTGCTGTCCCTCTGCAGAGTTCTGGCTCTGGTGGTTTGAATAAAGCCACAAATAAACTGTATCTACTGTCAAAATAGTCACTGGTAAGTCTGTATCCTGAGATTAAGAGGTCCTTGCCTGTAGAAATGACCTGGGTCAGTCTTACCTACTCAAGCCTGGAGATGTAGAAGTGACAGAATATGCGACAAAAACAAAGCTGGCATTATGAGAATGTTGTGGGGTTTTGTTTGGTTGGGTTCATTGATTTTTTTTTTTAAGCCAAGGTGGGGCAAAAAAACCCACCATTGCAACATGGATAAGTGTATAAACTATTTCCTTGATCAGTAACAGGAGTCTACATTAATACATTGTCTATGTTGAAAGCAGCTGAGTTGTTCTCCTCCTCCCAATACAAAATACAAAGGTTTTTTCCTGCTATTGTGTTGGCTTTTAGTTCCTCCATTCTTCTTTCAACATCTGGACCACATTGGCCGACGGGTAGACCACTATGAAAGGCCTGAGCTATCTCTGGGATCTTATGAATATGTTGCTACCTTGGATTACTGCCGAGTGAGTATTTCCAGTATGCAAACTCATTTACTATTTTATGTCAAAATGAACAAAATCCTTTATATACCTACAGTAGAGTAAATGCACTTGTAAGTTGAATATCAGAGTCCAGGAATATTCTAGAAAATGTAGGGATAGATGTGGAGAACTTACGTTTACAACATTTTGTACTTTTGTGTTGTAGAGTATGAGACTAGCAAGCAAGAATAACAAATGGCACAGCAAAGCCGTGGATCGTCAGTTTTTAACTGAGGCGTTTGTTTGATCCTATCTAGCATGTTTCACTGTTTAGAGGATATAGTTGAAATTCTGATGCAGCATGACATTTTAGATGCATGTCTTCATGCATCTAAAGATAGACTCACACCTCAATTGCCTTCCCAATATTGAAAACCTTTGCAAGTAAATTTGACCTTGTAATCTTATCCTGGAAAGAGTGGTTTTAGTATTCTGACCACTAAGTAATGATTCTCTCTCCTGATACTGACTCACTGAAGACCTCAATCCAAAGCCCACTCAAGCCACTGTAAGTAATTGTAGTTATTTTTTATTAGAGAACTGTATCTTCTGCTTCTGAAAGCTTAAATTACTTAAACTTTTCAAAATTTAGCTCATTTTACAAAACTGCAAGTATGACTTCTTTTGTCCACAATATGGACATATTTTTCTGTTCTTGCTAAAATCAGGCAGAATTTTATTCCTGTCAGTGGAGCTGAGGTTAGGAAAGGCAACTGGATCCTACAAAGGCTTGAAGTAGGTTCCAATAATTTCCTCGGACCATCAAATTATTACTGATAAGAAGAAAATGAACAAGTTCTGTTTTCTCACAAGGGTACTGTTCCAAAATCTCGTGAAATATGAGATGACCTATATTGATTTTACAGAAATCTAGATTAAAGCCCAGAACAGGAGAGAATTGTAGTGAGACATTACAGGAACACAGTGTAGGATCCTCAGTGTACATCCAATGTGGCTCCATCAAATTTGGTTAAGCTTTGCTGATTTCTGGCAGCTAAACTTCTGAAAACTCGTGTACTGAGTGGCTCTGTGCCATTTTCACAGTTATTTTTCTCTGTCCCCTCATGTAACCCTCTTGCGATGCAGCCATCATCACAGTGCATCTTTCACTGCAGGGGCTTTTGCCATATAGCTTAAATCAGGGAGCTTCCTTCATAAGTCACCCAGTATAGTCTGTCTTCATGTTGCAAAGATCCGTCCATAGTCTTTACTAGAATGTTACAAAAAAGAAGTCTCTTACAAAATTTACGCTTACTCTGAAAATGCTAAGTCATTAAATTTTACAGAAGTTAACATTATTTTATAATTATTTTTTCATTTTGCACCAAGTTGCAAAGGAGTAATTCTTTTATGAATCCAGTTTAAGACCTGAACTGAAAAGTCATTTCCTTTTGTGCTTATCAAATGACAAGGATGAACAGCTACAAAAAATGTTAACAAATAACAGCTGTTTTGCATTATTGCACTCCTGCTAAGCGGATGTGGCAAGAGCACAAGTCTTCTTTTCTACCTTATATTTGTCAGAAACTACACTGGGATTCTTTATAAATGGTGATGTGATGCAAGAGTTTAGAAGTAGCGTTTGATACAGTTTTTGGAACTAGAATCCAAGTACAGTAACAGACCAGCTTTTAAAAATAGTGCTTGGTTATAGTTTACAGGAATTAATCCTGCTTTACGTGATTAAAATGAAGTGAGATCAAGGGTATAACGTTTAAAGTACACCAGGGACAATGGATATGTTGTAATTCAAGAGTTAGATGATTTTTGTCTCAAACAGGTTTTTCTGATGTTTAGTTTAACAAGTATAATTTGTTAAATTAAATGCTTAAATGGTCAGAACTCTGTGTCTGAAGGCAGTGAAACAGTATAACAGAAAAGCTGTTCTGAATTTGACACCAAGTAATAACCACTAACTGGTCTTAATGGGAATTAGGAAAACTGATCTTAGGGAGTATGATGGTTACTGTTGCTATATTCACTTTATTTTTTTTTCCTGAGTACATCTCTGAGCATTATATTCTTTTATTTAGAAACAAAAACCCTTCATCTTACTTTTTCTTACTTACACTGCTGACATGAGTTTCTGTATGTCACTTGCATTATGAACAAGAGCTCAATGAACACACCAGCTCAAGTCGCTGCTGTGTACGCAGCAGTTACGTACATTGAATGTTTCACACTCATGCTTTGATTATCTTACAGAAAGTCAGCTTATTCCTGAAAGTACAGTTCAGCTGTCCAGAATGCATTGGAGCATGAGCCAGCAAGACAGACAGACAGGTTGCATATTTTCACACCGTAGTACTGCTAAGAACTGAGATTCTTTAATTCTGGCTTAGTACCTAAGTTGTATTTTGTGTTTCTGGATTGGTTAGAAACCACTTCATTTTAGAGGCAAATGCTAACAAAACCTGAAATTAAGGCTTCACATTAACAGAATTATATTGATGCGGGGAATGCAAAACAAGTATGCATATGGAAAAAAGCCAAAAGGCAGCTTTGTTCAAACACTTGCATTCCAGCAGAAAATGTTGGTGTTTCAACTAAACCTAATACACTGTCACTCTTTACATATTTTATTCCATTAGGATGATATTTTCCAGTAATAATGTTGTATTCTGGGGGTGGACATTACCCAGTGCATGTCAGCTTTCTGCAATAGTTACTATTAATAGTCCATAGCATTTTTCAAACAACTGAACACTATATTGAGATTGCCTTATGGTACCACCTGTAATTTTTTTGACATAACAGGACATTGACTAATTTTTCCTGTGAATGGTCATTTTTTTTCTGTAGAACAACAAGCCTCCAAAGCCACCAGCTTATATCTTCATGATTGACGTGTCCTACAGAAACATAAACAGTGGCCTAGTTAAACTCATATGTGATGAACTGAAGACTCTGCTAGATAAACTTCCAAGGTAAAGAAACATAAATGTGCTTTGCTTAACTCACTGAACTGCAGTTTTCATGCAGCTTTGCGTGAGAGGTAAAAACAAGCTATGGAAAATGTCAGAATTTACAGTAGAGGCATTTTTGGTGTGATAGTGACCAAATTTCTTAAACTTTGATGTCTGCTGTTACTAAATGAATCGAAAGAATCTGTTATACTAATTGCACGTGTAGCTTGCATTCTTTCCCTTTCTTGTAGTGAACTCTAGTGGTATTATCAGCTAAGTCCCAGCTTGTAGTTTTGACTTTACTTGCTCTAGTTCTGTTTGCTGCAATGCTGCTTTCCTCATTAAATTAAACAGAAAAATATCAAAACCAGAATATTCAAGAATGGTAAGTCTCTAAAGCTATAGTGTTGGTGACTTGTATCTTCAGTTCTTACTGTTAACTTTTGTTCAGTTCTTACTGTTATCTTCTAAAGCTTGCTGTGCTTTGAGACTTTTCTGTTCTGGTATATATCCAAGAGAACAAGTCTTGTAGGCGACAAACCTTTTATGAAATACAACACATTTGCTTTGTGAGCGTTAAGTATAGTTTTCATCAGCATTTAAATACTGCAGACACACATAGTTAAATAAGAGCAGTGAAAGACTGAGAAATTAAGTAGACAAGACATTTCTCAGCCAAGGTGTGTAAAAGCATTGAAAAACATACAGAAAGAAAACGCTTTCCAAATAACAGTACTTGCAGAGAGAGAACAGACTTAAGAAATGGAGAGAGCAAAGTGAGGAACAGTGGGAGACAAGATCCTTGAGATAATCTAGGAAATGTTAAAAATTGTTTATTGTGTGTCCTTCTGGGATCTCTGTGCATGAAATAAATTCCAGTCCAGGGTGAGGGGTTAGTTTGTGAGATGCCCATGTAAGGCCATCTCTCAAGTACTTTATCATTGAAGATTGTACTGGAGACTCAAGTGTTTGATATTATCCTGAACATATCTCAGACCTTTACATCAGGATTGGTCGTGACTCTGAAGATAATAAAAGGCATGAGTGTACTAACAAAAAGCAGTTGGCAATTTAGAAACGCACCAGCTAGAATAGGGAAAGTTGAAGAAAAAAAAATCAAGTATATCTACAACACAAAAAAGCATTCTTGTTCACTGAAAGAAGCAATAAAAAGTATAAAGAGCAGGCCCTTCAGTTTCTTCAGACTCATCTGTTGTTTTAAGACAATATTAATTAAAAAACCCAAACAACAAAGTAAAGTATTCCACCCAAATTTGTGGTGAATCTTTTGCTGCTGAGACACAAAGGTCAGCATGTGCTGATTTTCTGTTGCTGGACAAAGACACCTGCAGAAATACTCTGCTGTTACCACATGAGGCGAAAGCCCTATATTGGGAATTCACCCTCGGCTTGGATCTTTAAGAGAAAATGCTCGGGGTAGCAAAGCAATGCTTGGTACAGAAAGGCCGTTGGTACAAAGGCTTGTGCCAATTCACTGTAGAGTGAGAAGTTTGAGTTAGCAAAGAAAGGATTTCAAGGTAGGTGGCTCAAGACCTGGTGTTGAGAACTTTGTGGTTTGGTAGACGAAGCACAGAAGGAAACACAGTATTTGCTTGCTTGAAATTTTAGAGTAGGCATTTTCAAAGTTTAGTGTTTAGAAGAATTTAGAAGTTAGAAGAAGTAGAAATACAAAGAAATGTTTTTATAGAAATTGTACTTGTAAGCACATAAAATCAGGCTAAGTTATGCAAATATGATTTTTAAGTGCATAATTACAAAACTCGCGTTTTAATTCATTTCTTTACATTTGACCCAGACATATCCTTCAGAGACTTTAAAAAAGACACTGTTGTGTGTGAGCTACTTAGACAATCAGCTACTTCATGTAGAGCTAATCTTTAAAACTATATTAGAAGAAATTGGATGAAGTCTGGCAGTACAGACTGCCACTTGTAAGAGCAGTACCTGGAAAAATTGTCCTACGTACCTTCTGCGTAGCAACTTTGGGACTACTAGGATGATTCCTTCTCTTTGAAGTAGGAAAGGGTGTTATGTGCAGAAAGTTAGTAATACCATGTCCTCATCAAGCTCCTGAATGTTCCCCATTAATCATGTTACTAAGAAAATAGTGTCTGGGTACTGGGAGTGGTTAGAAATCTACATTCAAAAATGAGACATCTGTTTGAGTTAGCATATTATCTTGGAAGAATTATTTAAAATGCTTCTTTATAGAGTGTATTCAATGTAGAATATTGGTTTGGTTTAGATCAAAGTAGCCCTGTTCTCATCCAGCTGTGTTCTCATAAAATATGAATGGTAGATTAACATTCTAGACTGACATGAGAGGTAAAGAGTGTAGACAAGAAAAATTATTTCTCTCCCAAGCTTCAGGTTTTAGATGAAGCTTGTGAAGCTGCCGATGACAATTTATTTTTTTTCTCTGAAGGCAAGTAGATTTGATGCCCAGGAAGAAAGCTGATGTTTTTTTCTATTTGCTGTAAAAAAAAAAAAAAAAAANAGGTAAAAATAGCAAAAAAAAAAAAAAAAAAAAAAAGAGGAGGCAAGAATTGCAGTAAAAGTATGTTTGTGCTGTTTCTCCTCTGTAGTTTGACTTTTGATTATAGAAGCATTTGTGAAGTCATGAAGTGCAATCTGTTGGTTGCAGTTGTTGGGATGGAGGCCTTGCCATTGATTTTGCTTTACACTCCTTAAGAGGATAACTGTTTTCAAACCCTGGCTGCTTTACTGTGGTGAAGGCTCAGGGTGACTTTAATACTCCTCTGTTCAGAGGTTAGAGTAAAGGATAAGTAGTAGATTATTTTATTTTTTTTTGCCCTAAGGGTGTAGTAATTGGAAATTCTATGGTAGGGCTCTCTTATTAAATTCTTGTGGTGTGATAGTAATATCTGTAGGAGTTTGTGTACATTTATGGTGTCCTGTCTGTTGATCAGCTTATTTCTTTGTGTTATATTTTTACAATCATAATTTATGCAGTCATAATCGCAGCATAGCTGGGATTTCCAAATTCCAGTACTTTGAATACGAAAGTCTTTGAAAGATGCAAAAGCTGGTTTTGTGACACCTCACCACAAAAAGGCTGCTTAAAAGTTTGATCTTGCTGTACCGAGTATATGGGCTGACCTGAAGTAATTTCAAGTACCACAGGCTTCCACTCTGGCATTTTTTTGTGCTAAAAGTTTGGTTTGCCATTTATGAGAGGAAGACCCTGCTACAAGAAGGTGCTATTTTATTTCTAATTTGGTCATATTTTTTTAATTGGAGTGCCTTTTAGGGAAAGCTCTCTAAACTTAGGACTGTAAATCTCGTAAGGGTCTAACTAGTACTAGTAGTACTTGCTACTAATGGCAGAGTGGGCTAGTGCTTAGAGGAGTTCCCTCCACAAAACTGAGCCTGCTGCTGGTGGTGTTCCTGCAGGCACAGCTCATGGCAGCAGTGTGCTGGCTTTGGTTGCCCTGGGAACTTACTAGCAATAATGAGCAATTTCTACAACATGCCTTCTGCGTGATACACAGCTACAGAGGATCTACCAGCTTTTGCCGCTTAAAAGCGGTCTTGCTCAAGCAGGAGATTGACCCACCGAAGTCACCAGACATTATTCAAGCATAGAGACTATTCTTACTAGGCATCCATCATTAGTGACACTGGATTACAACATATTCTAAATAAAGCTGATTTTCTGATTGTTATCTTGTAACTAATTGTCCTGTGCTCTCTTATCCATGTTTTGATGAAAACATGGTTATTCTTTATCTTAGGGACTTTTGACCGCTTGGATAGGATGTGCATAAATATATGTTCTTTAAAAAGTAAATAGTACAACAGTTAATTTTATTAGGATGTTTTAATTTGACCTAAGGCAAAGATTACATCTGCTTGGTTCTGTTTGTTTTGTTGCTCTCAGTACAGATAATGATCTGAAAGCAGCCTTGCATTTCAAAGGAGTGCTTTTATTACAAAGTCAAAATTTCAGATTTATAACCAGTTGCTTTTGTTTTTCTTACAGAGAAGAGCAAGAAGAATCCTCAGCAATTCGAGTTGGATTTGTCACTTACAACAAAGTCCTCCACTTCTTCAATGTAAAAAGCAGCTTAGCTCAGCCTCAGATGATGGTGGTCTCAGATATCGGAGAAGTTTTTGTTCCTTTGCTGGATGGTTTCCTTGTTAATTTTCAGGAATCACGATCTGTTGTTATCAAGTAAAGTATAATTATTCCCTATATGAATAAGATCTGAATGCTTATGATATGCATTACAGCTTTTAGCCTGTTGTGTTACTGGGTTTGGGGGGTACATGGATTTATTGAAATACTTTAGAAGCCAGCAGAAGCTTCCAAGTCGTATTTCCACCAGTAAGGCAAGGAAAAAGTGATTTCAACACCCTCTCAGTGCTGAATCTGAAAGCATGTTTAGGCCAGGTGTAAACCATGTATCTTCAACTGTGCTGCTTCAAAAATGTGAGCGGGGGTGCAGCTCTGTGCCATGGTGGATATTTTTTCTCTTCTGATGTATATGATGCACACCTGGATATGATCTAAGGACTCTTAAGTCCTTACAGCATAATAAAACTTCTCAATTTTTTAGCTATTTCTTATGTATTGCATGTTCCTTTATGTTACCAGCTTTGAAATAATGCATGTCTTAGAATTTAGAAATTCATATTTTGTTTTATTCTGGCTGGAATCCTAAGAAACTGAGCAATCAAATTTCTTTTTTTTTTTTTTAATATGAATTTGCATGGAAAACTGCTTCCTGTGTGAAGACTTGGTATATTACAAGGAATGTTTTGGGAGCAAACCAGTTGAAATGCCATCCTTTTGTCTTTTGTAGCTTGTTGGACCAGATTCCAGAGATGTTTGCAGACACTAATGAGAGTGAGACCATCTTTGCTCCTGTTATCCAGGCTGGCATGGAGGCGCTGAAGGTTAGAATGTTGTTCTCCGTAAAAGAAGCAGCTCTTTAATAAGACTTGATAAGCTGCAGAAGTTCCATTTGCTAAAATCCAGTCCCAAGTCCTCCTACAAATCAAAATGGGAAATTAGAAAAAAAAAAAAGCTGCTGATTGTTCCCAGCACTAATGTTCTGTTATTCTAAGAGTATGTTTGAAGTGCTTCAGTCAAAATGAGAACACAAACAAGCATAACATCTGTTTCCAGATTTTGCTTATTGAGGGAAACCAGTCCCTAGAGTCTATTCCACATAGGATGAATGTTTAGGAGAGATGAGGAGTAGAAGGTGGATTTGTGTTAAGCATTTGAGAGAGATAAAAAAGAGTTTAGTTACTGCAACAGAGCAAATAGATACTCTGGATGTTTGCACAGACATCTAGTCCTTGCATGTGGGAAGGGCAAGAAAAAAGTCAATATAAGATACGGTTTCCCCCTGCCTGTTCTCCCATTTCTGCTCACTTTTTGTCCAAAATAAGATTTTTATGACTATTTCTGACTGAATCGGGTTGGGCTTGGAGGTTGGTTTTCTGCTTAACTGACAGATTTTCACAGCTTAAGTACAGCTGAAAAGGAATCCACAGGTCCAGATGCACCCCAAGTTGCTTTCTGTATGGCTGGGACATCCCCTAAAGTGCTGATATTTCCATAGAGTGCTGCCAATTAAAAGAATGCCATCACAGTTCACCACGAGATTTGTAGGGGGAGAAAACAGCCAGTGATGTCTTAGAGTTGTTGATTTATCTGCAGCTGTGTATAAGTAAAGCATCATCTTGAGTAGATCAACTGAAAATGAACATTTCTCAAATCTGTTTCTTAAATATTTAATTAGAGCTTGATTGCTTGTTACTTACTCATTCTGCCAGAGGTATATGTGCAAAACATATGTTTGGTTACAGCTTTCACCAGAATTATCTTCCCTAATACTTGACTTCTACAAAATAAACTTAGGGGCCATAATTGTAAATTTCCTTTGATGCTGGCTGTAAAAGAAAGCAGCTCTTAAGCTTTTTATTTAGCTCAATATTTTAAAGTTATAATTTGTAAGGATTGTCACTGCAAATTGTTAATGTGGATATATATGTGCTCAACATGTGTCTCTATTTGGGATTAATTTTAATGCACTTTTAGAAATAATATAGATACATTTTAGAAAATTTGCTGTTCATAACAAGCAGGTATTTGGTTAAGTCTTTCAGTTTGCAGAAGAATGTGTCTTAAAAGGAATTGAAAAAATTGGCATTTGTGATTAAAGATAACTAGGTTTGAAATATTAGGGATGAAATTTCAACTCTGTTAAAAGTAAGATACAGTGTTCAATTGCATTTCTGCTGTAGCAAAGAGATCTTTTTAGTTTTCATAAAAGAATGCTGTAGCTCATTTTGAAATGTGGAATATCTTTATTTTGTCAATATCTTAAGATCTGGAGGAGAAAAAGTGCCAAAGCTGATTTGTGTCTGTAGTCTTGAGTATTGCAGTTTTAACCTGGATGTGTGGGGTCTGGAGCAGGAAAAAGACAAATCCCTTTTTCCACCTTCCATCCCTTCACCTTCACCCAACTTCTTAAATACCTGGAGACATGAGAATTGCTAATCAGTTTCATTTCACTTCATTTTAACTTTTGGTCAGCCCTGAAATGTTCAGGCAGCTGGATTAGATGATCATTGTAGACCTCTTCCAACCAAAATACTCTCTTCTATTGTGTTCTTTCCCATTAGCTGTCTCACTAGTGACAGTAAATGATAAACTGGATTTTGCTGGAAAAGTTTGTTCATAATACAAAGATGCCTGGAGTACTGCTACTGTTGTTACTGTCTTTGGAATCCAGGGTTTTCTGTCATCTCAGTAAAAATAATCATGTTCTCACTAGAGTTCTAAATGCCGATAGGAAACTGGAATAAAACTGGCAGTTACTTAATTTCTTAGTGACAGGAGGAAATGTTAATCTTAATTTTGGAGGCTCCTGGGTTTTAGTGTAGATGTGAATGTGGAATCCAGTACAGGAACGTGATTGTCACTCATCTGTAAAAATGTAGTGAAACATTAGTGTGCCTGAAAGAAATAGTTTTTGTTAAATTACATTTCCTTTTCATTTTCCCCAAATTAGTATTTGTATTTTTGATCCTTGTTCCGTAATGCTTGTATCCAATTGGAAGGTGTCCAAGAAGAGGTACTCCTAGTTCTGCCCATCAAGATTTTAGATTTGTATGTAGAAATTACTGTAACAATGCCTCAGCCAACAGACCTGTGTGCTAGATGAAGGGATTTACTGACCTAAAATTCCCAGTTTGTTTCAGGAGTTACTTCCATCAAGTTTTGAGTGTCTAAATGAATTATTTAGCTCTGAGGAACTTGCAGAAAGTTTACACTGTTTTCTGAGATACCACAATGTATGAAAGTTAGACTTGTTTATCTTAGTAGTAATAAATACGCCAATGTGGTGTCTTTCAAACAGGCTGCAGAATGCGCTGGAAAATTGTTTATCTTCCATTCTTCATTGCCAACTGCAGAAGCACCAGGGAAGCTGAGAAGCAGAGATGATAAAAAACTACTCAATACAGATAAAGAAAAGGTATTTCCTAGTCTTGAGTTAACACGGGAGTGCTGTTAGGCTGAATTTCCCTAACAGAGCCTTGATCTTTTTTCACCTGTTTTCTTTTGCAAAGATGTGCTGTTTAATTACATAATAGTCCCATTCTCCCTGTGCCCTGGTTGTGTAGGTGCATTCATACTGGCCCTACAAATCATCCCACCCATCAGGAGCCTTTGCTACCAGCCTGTTCAGCATTTTAGTTTTCTAAGAATGTACTCATTTGGTTCCCTGCACATGAGTGTATGGGCAGGGGCGATGTGTTTTTAATCAAATCTCGGCCTAACTTAAAGCTTCCTGTTTTTCTTCAAGTGGGCATTTGGGTTGTGATTGGCTACCAATGGTATCTAATATTCTGACACTAGCATTTTTTAATTCTGTGCAGATGCTCTTCCAGCCCCAAGTAAATTTTTATGAGGCCTTAGCCAGGGACTGTGTGGCTAATGGCTGCTGCGTGAATTTGTTCCTCTTCCCAAATCAGTACGTGGATGTAGCCTCCATGGGTCTTGTCACAATGTACACTGGAGGAACATTGTACAAGTACAACAATTTCCAGGTAAGCGATGCAGCTTTCCTGCCTTTCAGGTAGTAACACCTGGGAAATTCTTGTTTTTCTTTTCATTTCAACGTGTGCTTTGACATTTAACATAAAAGTAGAGTGACTCTAGAAAACTTTGATACAAACTCCAGGGGGTAAAATTCAAACTCAGAAATCAGATCAGGCTAAAATAACATCTTGAAACAGTAAGGATCTGGTTGGTATCTTAAAGTTAAATCCACTTACTTAAGTATACTGGCATCTGAGCAGGGAAGTCAATTGCTCCTGTATATGCAGATAAAAATACTTTTCGTAAAAACAAACAAACAAAAGCTGTAACAAACACTTGTTTGTTTAAAATTTCAAGAGCTCTGGGGAGCAGGGGACTCTGTGTCAGGAGCTAAACTGCAAATGCATTTTTTGGGAAGGCAGCCAGGCTACTATTCCTTAGGCTGTGCCATAAAACTCTAGCCTGCAAGGCTGAGCACAAGAATGGATGTTACTGGGAATAATTTGATTGAATAGAAATTCCTGATGTCTGAGGCTAGTGACGATTTGGTGGACACATGCACATACATGTTTCTGTTAACAAAACAACCATCAACATGGTTTACCTCTTTTTAAAAGAGGTAACGAGAGAGGTTAAATATGAAAAGAACAGATCTGATACTGGGGGCAGGGAGGGGGGGCCATCAGAGGAGGAAGGGTTGAGTTTCTGCTCTGCTGCTGACACCCAGTGGTGAACTGCAACTTGTGCTTTTGCTTTGCGTTTCTAGCTGGATGCTGACAGCACGCAGTTCTTAAGTGACCTCAGGAAGGATGTAGAAAAAAAGACCGGATTTGATGCAATAATGAGGGTTCGGACAAGTACAGGTAACGGTACCCAGTTGGAATGAAAATAAACATAAATGCATATAACAATATATGATTTTATATAATATAGTGCTGTACAGATCACCTGTACGATCGGGCTAACTGGTTTACCTTCATTATGCATCTTTTTAAAAGTATTTGGATAGACTGATAAAATGCATGAATATGTCTTCTTGTATGTGCATCCATAGTCATTAATTTTCAAATATGCGTAAGGCTTCTCCTCGTTACGCACACCTCTTGTAAGTGGTATAAAGAAGTGTTGCTGCTGGACACTTAAGTGTTCCTTCCTTGTCAATGCAAATGATATTACTGTGTCTACTTTTCAAGCATTCCTTCTTGCTGCAAATGCAAGTATTTGAGAAACAAAAAGTGGCCAGATCAACAGCACAGAAGGTTCTGGGTGGCCTCAGGGTCCCAGTGAAGCTTCATGGCCCATCAGCTCTCACTCTCACCCAAATGTCAAAAAAATGCCATCGGTAAGGACAGCTGGTGGGCCCCCTGAGGGAAATGGTTCCTGTTTCAGTAATCAAAATGGACCATAAACAGAATTCACAAAATAATGTCAATTTTTTTTTCCCTATTTTTTTAAAGACTGTTTGTTTTGTTTCAATCTGGCTGTAGGCTTCAGGGCTACGGACTTCTTTGGTGCTATTTACATGAACAACACCACAGATGTAGAGATGGCAGCTGTTGACTGTGACAAGGCAGTGACAGTGGAGTTTAAACATGATGACAAACTGAATGAAGACACTGGTGCCTTAATTCAGGTAAAAAAACCAACCTTAATTAGATGTAATGACATGAAACTGTGAGTGAGAACTTCTGCAGCCGTAACAGGGAAAAAAGCTATGGTGTATGACTGATGGGAGCAAGGCACAGCTTGCACAGACTCTGGTGACATAATACCGCTAACGAACTACAGTTTTAACTAGCCAAAGGTTGCATCTTAACTCAAAGAAAACATGCAATGCCTCTCATGAGAACTAGTGAACTAGTACCTCTACCCTGCATGTTCTTTTCAGGAATACTGAAGTGCTTTCTGAAGACTCATTGAGATCTCAGCAGCTTTTTTTGTTTTTTTTTCTATTTTACTAAATAAGTTTAGCACTCATACGGAGGATGTTATTGCTGTGACATCACTGTTGAAGAGCAGTTCTCTATTGCTAAACATCATTTCAACCCTACGGGTTGCTCAAAACCCACCAGCAATGGTACCTGTGCAAGGGAAGGGTCTCTTGCAGCCTGTCGCTGGCTGCCCTGCTCCTTCAGGCTCTTGGCACATGAATGCTGCAGTTCTACAGTGCTAACCTGCTGGCATCACCATGTCCTCTGCCAGTTATGGCAGGACATACAATGCCTTCTGTCCCCTGCAATGGTTCCAGTCTGTGCAAGGAAGAGGGAAGAGCCCGTCATGTTCCTCTGCTCAGCTGGACCACAGTAGCACCACTACCACAGGAATTTGGCCTTGTTGTTCCTACCTTGAAAATGCCAGGCTGTTTCAGAGCTAATTAAATGCCCGCAACATGGGACCTCAGTAACGGGTCCTGGAAATGCCACTTTAGCAGTAATTTAAATTGCCAATGGACAGACTTGTGATACATTTTCTGGTAGGGATGGGAGCATCCCACCTGTGATCAGGTAACGGGAGGTGGTTATTTACATTTCTAGATGTTTAGCCATGAGCTTTTTCTTACTTAATGGCAGAAAATGTTACAGCTTGCAAGATTTTAAACTTAACCTACAGAATTACCTGAATTTCTTACTTCTGTTCTGCTTGGCTTTTAGCTTGCCTTTATAAATACACTTAATTAATCCCTGCATGACTATAGCACTGTGAAACATCTTGTTTCATAGGCAACTTACATTAAAAGAACCATGCACCTTTTCAAGATTAGGAAGTTTTTTCTGTGTTTGTGCCAAGCGACAGTGTGATGGGCAGAGTACTTCTCAGCAAGAGTCTCCTCACTTGTACTGCGTCTTTTCAAATGTTTGAACCGTTCAACTATTACACAAAGTAGTTTACAAATTTACAATCAGTAGTTTCGTTTTGATGATACCATCACTGTGTAACAGAAGACAGTAATAAGCCTTTCAATCAGTCATGTAATCATTTTTTGCAATTTCAATATTAGTAACTTTCATAATGTCAACTATAATTCCATAGAAATCGAGGTATGTTGGTCCTACAGATAACCGATGCATTGAAGGAGCGCTGGCTGTCTTCAGAAGTGGCTATATGCCTGCTGTACACAAAGTAGGTGGCTATTGCGTGACCGAAACTTCTGTTTTAAAGGAAAAGTAAATGGTAATTTGCTCTTCTGTTGCAGTGTGCTGTCCTTTACACGTCAATAAGCGGGCAGAGAAGACTTCGCATACACAATATAGGTTTAAATTGTAGCTCCCAGTTAGCTGATGTCTACAAGACTTGTGAGACTGATGCACTTATCAACTTCTTTGCTAAGTCAGGTAAAGCTAACGGACCAGTTTTGCTTCTTTGGGGTGGAGGAAGGGGAAGAAACGGAGTTGAAGTGGTTACCTAGTGGGAAATAAGTTTTTTAACTCGCTGCTCCAAGCCTGAGCAACTCTTGAAGTATTAAACAATTGAAAAGACAACTAAGTCACATATTTTAGCTATACTGCCATAAAAGTAACACTTGTGAAAGTAGCTAGAAATGCGTAATGCAGAAAAACTATATAGGCACAGTAGTAGAACTGGATATCCTATCATAGCGTTGGAGGTTTGGGGGAGGGTTTTTGGCGCAAAGGCAAAGAAACATCCTCCAAGATGCTGTCTGTTAAAACAAAATCTCAAAAGCAGCTCTGCCTCAGGTCAGTCAAATTAGAAGCTGGCAGACTACAGATCCTTTAAAAGTACATCCTCATCTTTAGCAAGCTCTCTTATTTTGCTCTGTTTGTAGCTTTTAAAGCTGTTCTAAGCCAACCACTGAAGACAGTCAGAGAGATCCTGGTGAACCAGACGGCTCACATGCTGGCCTGTTACAGGAAGAACTGTGCCAGCCCATCAGCAGTCAGCCAGGTAAGGCCTGGCTGAACTCAGTCCTCCCCAGCCAGGCTTTGCAGGAGCTGAGTGAGCACCCCTGCAACATCAGCAGTGCCCAAAAGGAAAAATTCAGGACAGACTTTTCCTTTTCTTCCAAATCAAATTAACAAGAGGTGGGATTCAGTGGTAGCAATTACAACAGACCGAGGCTGTTGTTCCGCAATGCCATTGTGGAAACTGGTGACTGTACTCACAGGAGCTTAGACAGCCTTTTTCTTCCTGCTGGAATTATGTGCTGACTCACACAGCTTTCATTTTTTTCTTCTGTTGTTTAAGATTTTAGGTTGGTTTTTTTTTTTTTTTTGACAAATAAGACTGTTAATTGTCCAAAAACTTAGTATAATAGTCTATCGGAGTCTGAATTTGCACCTACGTCTCTCAAGTGTGCTGGAGTGATGAATACTTGATGTCTAGATGTTTCTGACAAAAGTCTTTCTGTTTCAAAACTGAATTTAATGTCTGCTTTCCTTGGAACAGTCACCCTCTTTCCCTGTCTCCTTCAGATGTGCTTCAGAAGACAGCAGGAGGGTTGGCTTGCTGACACTTTCTGAGTGACAGTTGGCAATTCTGTACATGAATGCTGGAGGGTGTAGAAAGGCCAAAGGCCTCTGACAATGTTGGAGGCATTTGATTTACATTACTGCCTTTGATCTCTTTTGAAAAACTTTATTTTCCAATTCTTTTTTCTTCTTGAATGTATAGATTAGAATTATTAACTTAAAATTAAATGCTCCAATAAAAACAACAGTTACTTCCTTTTAAATTACTCACCCTTATGTCCTGGTGATTCAACTTAAAATAAAGACTAAGGCTTCTGCATCCCATGTAATGCTTCCAGTAATCAAAAGTCTGGACAATTAATTGTTTAATGCTAGTTGGGACCAAATGTGTTAGAAACAATACCAAAGACAGACTGTGGACCTTCACTTCCCTGCAAAATTGCTCAGAGAAAAAAAAAAAAAACCACCCACTTTTCCGATGTGACTCCCCTTTAACATAGTACTGAAAAATAAGCATGGGTTACAGGGAGATGACAGCATCCAGGACAACTACTAGTCTATAGGACAAATAATTTCTGTTGGAATCTTATTAAATGTAGTAACCATTCAGAACTGTCACATCTGGTTTGAAGCAGTGCATATATAAGAATATTTTTTCTGGTTTTTTTTCCTCCTCTTTAAGCAAAGGAAGTGGTGGTTCATTTAAAAGTTTGAAAGCCCAGCTCTCCTTCCCCAGCACATGGGATATATGAAATAACAAGCTTTCTCTGCCTCTCAGCTCATCCTTCCAGATGCAATGAAGGTGCTGCCAGTGTACATGAACTGCCTGTTGAAGAGCTGTGTGCTGGTTGGCAGACCAGAAATTCCAACTGACGAGAGAGCTTACCATCGGCAGCTGGTCATGTCTATGGGGGTACCCGACACACAGTTGTTTTTCTATCCTCAGCTTCTGCCAATTGTGAGTATGTTGTTTGCACATCTCATTTCAGTAAAGCTGGTTTTGGTATGCTTGTTTTGTTCTTAGAATTGTGCAGAGGCACAAAAGATTCTGGCTTCAGGGCAAGTGTTAAGCTACCACGCTGGATTACATTTTTACTGTGATGTAGTTGTGAGTTGAACTAGATTGAGGAGGGAGGGTAGAACCTCTGGTTTAATGGAAAAATGGGGAAGTTACATTATCAGTCATCAACATCAGCATCCTCTAAAAGTCTCACTGTACTTTAACAAGGCTTTTGCCCAGGCAAAGATGTCAGCCTGGCTAGAGATCAACACTGGTGTGCAAGTGTCTCCCACCTACTGCAGGCCTTCCCTTACTCACAGTGCAATAACTGAAACAGAAGAGGTTTGATTTCTAATTTCTCTAATCTGTAAAGGAACCACAAAGATGTACTAAACCTTTCAATAGTTACTTTTCAGTGTCTAATCAAAGCTTTAGTTACCTTGCAGTCACCAAGGCTACAGCTGTTGTGTATCTTTGCCCCACAGCACAGCCTGGATCTGAAGAGTGATGCTGTCCCAGCTGCTGTCCGCTGCTCTGAGGAACGTCTCTCGGAAGGAGGGGCCTTCCTGCTGGCCAACGGTCTGAATATGTTCCTATGGCTGGGGGTCAGCACACCCCCAGAGCTCATCCAAGGGCTCTTCAATGTGCCATCCTTTGCACACATCAGCACAGAGGCTGTGAGTAGATGGACACTAGTCCCTTTTTCTGAATTTATGATTTACTATGATCAGGGAAACAAGTGAGGGGGCTCTTTATCATTCTGCTAAAAACAGAGAGAGATGACCAACAGAAGGTGCTAAGACACCAGAAAACTTCAATAAGCTTGTAACACTCCACGTGCTTACAGGAAGGAAAGAAGCTTCCACAACTTTTTTAAACCTTCTTAAACTTCTGCTTTGCAGATAAAGTCCTATAGTATTGCTAAAATTGGAAGAAAACACTTTGCTACAGTTAAAAGTTTCTCCTGATAATGAATTTTCATATAGTGATTATTTTAAACTGAAAAATGGCCTAGACAGATGAGTCTTTAAGATGAGACATTTTTGTTTAGAACGAAATCCCCAGAAACTTGCATGATAAATACCAGCAGCTGGGCCTGTATGAATTCATAAGGGATGGGGCTGGACTGTAACAACCTGCCCTGCTTTCATTTTAACAGACATCACTGCCTGACCTGGACAATCCATTTGCTAAGAAATTCAAGTCAATACTGGAGCATATCCAGAGCCAAAAGCCCTACACTATGAAGGTGAGACTTCCCTCTGCCTCATTCCTGTCCAAAAGAACAGTCAGCTTCGACAAAACTTACTGGCAGCTCTAAAAGGTTTTACATATCAGGAATTTTCCTCTATGTCAGTGAGTTCCAGCCTGTGTTGTAGACACAAGCATCTTAAATGTGCTTTATTCTTAATCAAGCTATTTTCAGAGATAGTGAAGTCTAAAGGTTATAATTTTGCTCTGCAAACTTTAATTCACACTAGTCTCTAGTTATTGAAATGTGGAGATTTATTAGTTTTGGGGATCCCCTCAAGCAGCACACTGTAATAGATCCAGGAAAACTGTACTGCTGGTGGGGCATGACTGCATCCTAAAAGTATCTCTCTCTTTTCAGCTGATTATAGTGAAACAGCGGGAACAGCCAGAGATGCTTTTCCGACAGTTCCTAGTAGAAGACAAGAGTATTTATGGAGGAGCTTCTTATGTGGATTTCTTATGCTGCGTTCACAAAGAGATCTGCCAGCTGCTCAGTTAAGGAAACTCAAGTCTAAGTTGTCAGGTTCTTTACAATTGTGTGTGAGTGACAGTGATGGGTGCCTGCAGGGCTGGCCCACAGCTCCACTATAGCCAGGCACGCGGCACTGCTCTTCTCTCTGCTCTCTGTACAGTTTCATTTCACACAACCTCTCACTGAGTATTTAGCTTACTTATTAAGCTGTAGGATAGAAAGTTCTGCACTCAGGTATTAATCTCCTGGGAGTCCCAACTGTTTCTCCCAGTGAATTGCCAGATTTCAAACTGTCAATGCTTCAGAGCATATGGTATGCATTTACTGAAATATCATTTAGAAAACTCTTTAATTATTCCTTTTACTAGTCGTAAGTTGTACAAAAGCCAGGAAAGATGCTAAAAATCTATACAGAAATATAAAACATTGCTTTTTCTAAGTGAGGGCATGTAGTTGAATCAGATTTGCAGTAATCATGTAGTTTGAGTACTTCAGAGTCCTTCATGTAAAGGTGATCTCTACAAAATACTCCCCCTTTTCCTGGAAGGGACAATCATTGCCTTCTACAGAAGCAGGGCCCCAGGTTACCTTCCACACCCAAGGTTAGCCAGGAACCAAAAATGCCTCAGTTTATCACTGGACTTGGGTTAAGTTTAATAACAATGAAGAACAGTAATCAAACATTCCTTTTGCTAAATTTGGCAGATAATGCCACACAATTATGGTACAGTTCACTTAATTACTTAGCATAGTTTTTAACTACATATTAAAAATTAGAGAGGTTTTATTTAGTGCATTTGCTAACTGGAACATTCCCGCTGCCACTGAATTTTTGAGGGACAGATGTTTATCTACGTTGTAAGTCAACTGTAAGACAGTTGACACATTAACCAAAGGTTATTTGTGGTGCTATAAAAAGAAAGTCTCTTTGTTTAATACCAGTTCTATTACAGTGACCTCCACTCACATGCCTGATTTATTCAAAAGTCACGGCTTTAAAAAATATCCTCTGCTAATATCAATATTTAAGGTAGATTTTAGAAAGGCAGAGTCTTTGCAATAGCTGTTACCTCAGATACTTCATCAGTCTGTATCTTTAGGACCAATACCTCTGCTTGTGAGGTTTGAACTTTTCCAAAGTTGGAAAGCTATTGTTACAAAAATCAGTGTTCCAAAGAAAGGAAAAAACCCTCAAAAGTGAGAATAAAAGTTGGGACTTTTTTTTTTTTTCTTTTAAAAGTGCCTTTAAACATGTTAGTGTTGGTACTTAAGTGTTCATCATTTTAATATCCAAGACAAGCAGTCCAGATGCGTATTTCTGGTTTGATGGCTTCTCAATACAGTTGTATCCTTGTGCGGTGACTGAGTGCTCTTAAAATCAGTGGCTATATTACAAAAGGATCCTCAGACTGAATTCAGCTGCCAACACAAGCACTTTTTACCTGAAAATGTTACGCTGTAAAAAGTATTTGTTGCCATCCCAAATCAGTGTACTTTGTAAAATGACACCAGCAACTCTATGTGTAAAGAAATAAGCAATCATTAATTATAATCACGTGTATGTTTATTCTTTCATATACTAATTTCTCCAAGTTTTTTATGCTATCAGCCTTTGCCAAAAGCTACATATATATATATAAAACACCTCTTTAACAATAGCACCTAAAATCACATAATCATAAGATGGTTAGAGTTGCAAGGGACCTTAAAGATCAAGTTCCACCTCCCCTCCCATGGGCAAGGACACCTCCCACTAGAGCAGGTTGCTTAAAGTCCCATCTTTAAGCATTTTGAACACTTCCAGGGATGGGGCATCCACAACTAGCACTCACCCCACTGCAGAGGGTGATTTATGGTGACTAGCAACGGAAACCCCCTTCGGTGTTCCTGCACTTCTTCCCCCTGCCTTTCCCTACCTTCTAAGCACAGAAAGACAACGTAAAAAGGTTGTTACGCTGATTCAGGAGGCACCGAGCATGGCAAAGTTAACTTACCAACAGTAATTCCAGCACAGCATAAACAAAGCCATGCAGTCAACAATTAGTAAACACCACGGGAGGTCACCTTCTCCTGCTGTGTCATTAAGGACAGCAAGCTTATCTGGTGTTAAAGAATTTTCAGTGGGCTTCTGCTATTAGCATCACCCCCAGAGGCACGTGGTGAGCTTCCTTCCCCTCTGAGGTAGGAAACCAGTAAGCTACTCATAACCCATTTCCTTACCTTATTCCATGGAGTGTACCGATGGCCAGAAGGTCGTGTCTGCACCACAGCCGTGCACGTCTGCTGGGTCAGGTCAGGCCACACAAACGCCACTGACCAACTGCTTTAAGGTACACTTAGAATTGTGATGGGAAGCAGGCACACCCCTTACCTGTGCACTGGCCAAGCCGACAGAGAGCATGGTTTCAGGCACAGTGGTGCTATTGGGACCAAAGTTGCAGGAACACACAGCTCTCTACCCTTGCACAGCTCATTCATCACAGCTCCAGCCTTTCACATACAGATAGTTTTTCTGACATTTTGATACAGCAGCTCTTACAGCAACCCTGACAAGTTATCATACAGACATTACAAGTGCAATTGTAATGCTTGTCTCCGGCTTTAATAGTCAACTCAGCTTTACAGCAGTTAGGCCTTCTTTATTTATATAATTACTGCAGCAATTAAAATCAAAGTTACTTCATTTCACCACAGAACTTACCTACTGCTTGTCTTTTCTCACATGAGAATGACTCTATTATGAAAAGCATTAGAAAATTTTCCTTTGTGTTATTAAGTTGACCTTCATCCCATTACAGCGGGTGATTTTCTACTATATACAGAAATAGTGGGTCTCATTAGCTATCACTTTAATTACTCAATGTATCCTTTAAAAAGACACTTTAAAGAAACAATACTTACAGGTGTTTTCAAGTGTTCATTTATTCTTTTCTAGAGTGCATTCTGGGTATTTCTATTCCTTGCCAAGGATTTTGAAATATCTATCTATTCTACAATTAATTTCTTGGCTTATAATGCCATTTAACTTCCATTGCCAGATCAAAAGTGTTCTTTAGTTTGCAGCCTGAATTCCACCGCACTGAAGCAAGCATTCGGTATCCACAGACACACACACACAGCCTGTGTTCATGACACCGAGTGGGGAAGAACCACAGACCCCCAAGAGCATTGCCCATAGCCCTGCACAGCACATCCAGCGTTCCAGCCAACTTCTGATAGCTGGCAGTCTTGGAAAGCTGAAAGAATTCTCAAGCTGATGGCTGGATTTACACACATTGATTTACAGTTGATCAATGCCTTAAAATCCCTTTGAAGCCAAATGCTAAGATGTCCTGAGTATCCTGTCAGTGCAATTGTCAAATCCTTCACTTAATGCACGTAGGGTGCAAGGTATTCTAAGTACTATAAGCCTCTTCCAGAATGGAAAGACATGAGAAGATGCAGACAGGCATCCCAAATCAGACCGGTGGCATTACGCATTTCATAACATCGGGAAGGAAGGAGTCTGTTAAGCTTTTTCTCTTGAAGGACAGCAGGCGCAAATAAATCTCCATTTACTTGTGGTAAATGAAATATTCATCAGTTCACTGATTACGAGCATTAGTGTCCTCCTTATGTTAAAGCATTACAACTGCAAAATTAACTGACAACCAGTAATGAAATTAAAAGCTTTTCATGTCTAGACACCAGTTTAGATATGGTCCAGATCAACGGTGATTAAAATAATGTCCAGATGATTGACTGTGTAATTGGGGCTGGGCAATAGTGTCTCACTACAGTATTTTCTAAGTATCAGCTCCCCAAACCTTAAGGTACCCCCCCCCCCCCCCCGCTACTGTCTTACCTTCACAGCCAACCTGTCACTGTCGAATGCCACCTTCACATTGTGCCCAGCAGGCATCTGTCTTCGTAGAGCACAGAAAGTTGTGTTTCCTTCTCCATTAAGCTCAATTTTACAAGTATGGTCAGTTGCTTGTTCACAACACATCACACTTCCCTTAAACTACTGGAGCTATTTCAGCTTTGAGGGGAAAAATGAGAAATGTAACTCTGTGCGCTCACGAGGGATGTATTCAATAGAGAGGTTTGTTGGGTTTTTTTGGCAAGACCACACACCAATAATTTCCCAAATCACTGAAGTCTTGAACAGCACCACAACTTCTGCAAACTGACACAGATACACACCTCAACTGGTTATTTTTGAGGCTTCAATGTAGCCTAACCTAATTTATAGCCTAACCTTATTTGTATCAAGAGTAGCCTACGCATTGAACTATCACCTATTCACATGTAATTAAAAGAGGGGAAATGGGAATTAACATTTTCCACTGACTGAGAAAAAAAAAAAGTATCATTTGTCACTGTCACACAAGCAATCTCCTAAGGTTAACGGTTTCCAGTATTTACTTTTTGAGTAAGAAAATGATTAGGGAAAAAGTCAGGGAAAAGTTTTCTTACTGTGGCACATAACTTCTATCAGATACTGTTCCAAGTAGTCTTTGGCAGACTTCACTGACAGTCAAACGAGCACTACTCTTATAACACCCTTTCCCCAAATCCAGTCACTTTTCAAATGTGTGACTGTAACACAGGAAAAACCAGAAAATTAACAACAGGTGAGTTTCATCTGCAGTTCAGCCGTCTCTTACTGAGCACACTACCAAGGCCACAAAGTTAACCCGACCCTGAGCATTTCCACGCTAAGCTTTCATGCACCGAAAGAACAGTTGCTGCCTGCTCTTTTACAACAGGAGGGAGGAAACTGGGGTAAAACTTTGTAATTCCAAAGCCTCAAGGAGAACAAACCCACAAAATATTAAGAAAACTATTTCAACATTAGCTTTGATTAACAAAGTTTAATAATCCACTACTTCACAGGACAGTCATTTAAAATCTAGGCTTCAATAGAAAAACATTTTAAGACTTAAATTTTCCACTTTTCCACCAGCAGCCAGGTTTGTTCAGTCTACCCAGTATTGACCAAGAAGTTCAGAGTTGTGGTTTGTAGAAAACAAATATTGGACGTACCACAGCAACGGCTTTCTTTTCACACTGTACTCTGGAGCTGCTCACCACCAGTCTACTTCCAGTGTGCTGAACTTCACAGGCAAAGCCAACCACCCGGTTGGATTACTGCGCCCTCATTACCCAGGTGATCAAGAAGCGCTCCCTCTTACACTGCCTCACATTTGCAAAACGACCTCCAACTAGATCCTTCTACTGCTCACATTGCAATTGCTCTGCAATAAAACTGGTTTTCCCTACCAAAGAACATGGCTGTTACGAACAGGGTGAAAATCCCTACTCGAGAAGCAACCCAGACGTACGTACAAGTTCTGGACTCCATGCAAACACGCAACTTCTTGCTTTCGGTGAAGCAGACCACGTGACTGCACAGAATTGCTACTCTCCCCACTACAGACGTGAAAAGTGAGTGTATTTACACCACAAATTAAAATAAACTTGTGCCCTATTCCCAGGAATAATTTGGGAAATTTAAACCAAATAAGAAAAAAATAGAATTCTATTTATTCAATTTCCTCCTTGGTTTCAGAGAGGTTAAAACATGTGTCAATACAGACACAGCGCTTTTTCTTCCACAAATGAGAGCGTTAGCCTGCTATGGTCACGCAATTCAGAACTGCATTTCACGCTCACTCCATCGTATTAACCCAAGTCAATCCAAACCTGAACCGCCAAAGAAGGAAGCGGGATCTGTGTTGTGGAGAACATGGGTTAATAAAGCCCACGACTTGCAAGTTTCGTATGGGAAAAGCAAGTGTCTTCGGTTCAGTTGCATCCATGGTTTGAAGAGATGGTGCTCTTCTGCTTTGACAAATAAAAGCCGGCAGGAGGCTGAGTTTCGTGCTGTCAGGTGCAGGACCCTGCCTGCCAGGTGAGGAG
This sequence comes from Pedionomus torquatus, assembly GCA_013398155.1. Taxonomy (NCBI): domain Eukaryota; kingdom Metazoa; phylum Chordata; class Aves; order Charadriiformes; family Pedionomidae; genus Pedionomus; species Pedionomus torquatus. Next base: position 19,734 of record VZRU01015441.1, on the reverse strand, counting down.
AGGTGATGTGCCAGGCCGGTCGCTGGAAGGCAGACTATCTGTAACGGCTTGTATCAAAAACAATTTTAAAAGTCATCTGTCCTGAGTCCCCAGAATAATTACTTTAGTGAAAACAAGACTAAGAAAAAGATCCAAAGATGAGGCATAGGACTGGAGGAAGAAGCAATTGCCCAACAGTCATCAGCGGGTGGGAAAGCCTCCTCTATGGGTACCTCCACGCCCCCCTCTGAAGCCACCCCTCTCACCCCGAAAGTTAGTTCTGTTCCTTTCTCTGCCCCTTTCTCCTCGGCCTGCTGAAGTCCCTCCTCTTCCTCCTCCCCTTGGAGCACCACCTCCCCGGTCAGACTTGGACTTGGGTGGTGGCGACTTGGGCCGAAGTCTCTCAATCTCTTCAGTACAGCCTGTCAGGTGAGAATTTGGAGCTGTGAAGTATGAAGAATACGTTTCTGCATTGAAATTGCTGTTTGTGAGGGTGGGTCCTACAGTCAGCCAACCTACGGAACAAAACCAGAGTCAACAAAAGCAGGGAAGAACTCCGTGTTTCAAGACTGTCTTTTTTCTAGTAAATGAAATGAGAGGGACAGACACTCACCTACACTGAAAGGAATGAGAAGGCCACCTCTGGGAAAGCCAGAGTTGTTGAACAGGTAAGATTTTAGTTTGGTATTTCTAAAGGCTTCTCTTTTTTACCCATTTTCCCATTTTTCCTATGGCTATGGGAACATTCACACTCGTTTCACAAGACCCCCTTCCTTCAGCAGTTCCTCTGGAACCAGACTACAACAGATGAGTAAAATCATCTAATGTAAAAATAACATCAATCTCCTCCTCTCATTTTTAAAAGGCATTTAAACTTAAATTACATAATTTTTGTCTCCAGAAACCAGTTGTGACAGTACAGCCATGAGCACAGCACACAGGAAGCACACACGTAAAAACACAGTAAAATAAATTTTCTGTTGAAGCCCACATGAAACGAAAGTAGAGCTTTAAGAGTTAAATTAACCTGTTTGTACACAAATATTCAGTGGGCATTCCAGCTTCACCAAATGAATCAAGGCAGGCAGACATCCAAAACAGGCACATTCCCATCTCTTCATATTATAAGCTAAAGTAGCTTTCTGACCTAAAATGGGGCTCAGACCACTTAAAAATGTCAGTAGGACTTCAATTTTCGGTTGCATCATGAAGAAAAATGTAGTTCAATGACCTCAACAACACACTCATAAGGAAAACGGGAAGAAAAAAATGCCGAGATCAGTTCTTTAACACTGCTGTGTTTACCCTGGGAATATACATAATGTTTACCTTGCTTCCTGCATCTTTAAAAAATAAACCAACCAAACAAAAAACAGAGAGGTTAGGGTTTCATACTTCGCAGAGCACTGTGATGAGAATAGGATTGAAAGTATGCAAAGCAATTCTAAGGTAACTATCAAGTTTAAAAAAAAAAAAACAAAAAAAAAACAACAAAAAAAAACAAACAACAGTAGAATCAGGCTAACATGAGATAAATGTCTAAGAATTCACCTGCAACAGCGCTGGAGTAATACCTGACAATGTCATTCTACAAAACAAAACAGTCATTCCACACACGCACCAGTAACCAACTGAACCAAGACTGACATTAGCATTAAAATTCAAGTTAAAGATGAGCCAAAGAAAAGGAATGGCCAATAATCACTACACCACAGTCATATGAGCAAGAGAGAAACACCACCTTGAAATGTAAGTAGCTTACTGCTTTCAGCTTATATACCAATACACATCCTATTCCAATTGCACCACAAATTAAGCAATGTGTTGTGGGGTTTTTTTAATCGACGGAATTACAATTCACATACAGCAAACCGGGTCACAAATGGACTTGCCAGCAAGTCCTAACTGTGCTATCACTTCGGAGGGTTCTATATGATGCTTCAGCAACACAGGCTGAGGATTCACCCCAAAACAGACATTCTTGCTCGGAAAAGACAATGATATCTGTAGTTCAAGCAAAATTTTCTGCTATTTGATCATGAAGGACAGAACAACAGCTAGAGCCAAAGTCACTTCGGTAACTGTCACAGTGCTCGGAGACCTGTCCAGGGACTCGTTGATCCCTCTGCTGATGGATGCTGTACTAGTTATTTATCAGAATGGGAGGGTAGGAAACCTGGGAGATTTCTCCATCCTGACTTTCTCACTCCTGACTAGATTTCCACTATGGAGAAGTCACCAAAAAGCTCATCTGACTTTCTGTGGTATCATAATCTCACAGTGGGTGCAACAGAGTTACATTATTGTTACTCAGCCGGTACAAGTCCTAGCAGAAGAATCACGAATAAGGATTAACCATTACTGTCTTAGCTTCCATCAGAAGCTGGTTGTTAAAGTAAATTTAAATTAATCTATTTGATTAATTTAACCAAATGTAACAGTTACCTGGTCGAATTGTGCTGTCCCTTCCAAAAAGATGAAGACGTCGTCGTCCAAGGCAGAAATGCTCAATGATGTGAAAAATCTCTACAGGCTTTTCTATGTTGCCAATTTCAGGCTCTTCAGTGATGATTAGGTCAATATCAACATTAGCATGGATGAAGTCACCATCTGTACTGCGACGAACGGTTCCTTTAATGCCCATGAGGCAGTGCTCCTACACACACAGAAAAGTACCTGTCATACGCTGCACATACGGCTACAGCACAGACATCCCTGGTTTGAGCACAATGGAGAGAAAAGGCTGTTTGAGGCAGAGCAGATCCTACTCTTACAGGGAAAAGTCTTAAGTATCAACTAGAACAGAAGCTAGAGCTACCAAAAGGGCCTTTTGAAAACAAAGCAGAGAGTAGCGCAAGATATCTGACTTGAAGAACTACACTATGAAGTGCTAAAACTCAATTAGAGGCTGAGATAAGATTTTGGACTTCTTCAATTACAGCAAAAGTAGAGCTTAAAAAGTTGGAATGGCTGAGAAATCACCACAAAGCAAGCAAGCACAAAGTGATGGCAAGAGTAAGGGAACAATAATTAATCATAATTAATACTTGTATCAGCATTCTGATCCTAACTTTCTTCATACAAATAATTTTCAACTTTTAGTCACAAAGCAGCCAGTCGGTGAAAATAACATAGTTTTTCATATTGTACCCCTGTTACAAAAGCAGCCTTCACCCTCAGATTACTTACTGGAAGATATCACTGCGCCAAAAAAGTAAAACCACTGTCATACTGTCAATGCACTCTCAGTCAACCCCATCAGCACTACAACTGTTCTTTAACTGTAACACGCATTGCTTTGCTTTCCTCTACAACACTGTAGGTCAATTTAAGTGACTAGCATGTAGAATCTATGAATGAGAAATCACCATAATTGGTACAGGATGAAAAGATGGCTCTACATACTCATTTCAAAGTTCTGTTTCTGCGAATATTAAACTCAGATGAGTAATTTTCCTCAGCATCTTACAACACTGATTCACTAAGTGCCACCAGATGGCTCTAAAAAAACAGTTGCAGACAAAAGTGTGTCATCATTTCCAGATTTTTGGCACAGGTTTTAAGAGTCAGTGAATAAATATGAAAGGCAGAGTAGGTGACCTCTCAAATCTACACTGTTGGTCAACTGTACCCAAGCTACAGGAGTTCCAGACCTTAAATTTAGCTTAATAAAAGGGCCGAATGCTGCTAAGCAAACTACCCATCAAGCAAAGCCTTATAAATCTAGTCTTTAAGAGAACTATCCAAAACATTTCATCTTCATAACCCATGGAATGTCATTCATTAGTACCTCAGAGTCTGTACCGGGTAGCACAGCATAAAGCATTCATCTAGAGGGACATCTGAACTGAGCATAACAGGAGAGCATTTGCTGTTGTAATCATTGGTAAATACATCTTGCACAACAGACTATTTATTCAGGCAGAACACGCTAGCTCAGTTTTCAATGTTTATTATAAATAGCAACCTAAGCCCAACCTTGGCTCAACGAATAGAGAAATTCTCTAATACCAGCAACTATTCTCCTGTGTTAAACAAAGACATAAGGTGCCCCCGAAATCCTCCTGTGTTAGTTTTAACCTCTCCCTCAAGAGCAAGCTGCATACATTTGCCATACTATATATGCAATAAATATATAATATTTATACTTAGAAATATTTATAACTAATAATACACATTTTCAAACAAACTTCAGATTAATGTAAATGCAAGTCAAAGACTTCCAATTCCACATATCTTAAAGGACAGTCTAGATTCCTAAAAAGTGGCAAATCTGAGACAGAGTTGGGGATGTTTAGGATTAACAAATGTGGAATGAGTCCTGAGGTTAATGACACTTTAAATTATTAAATTGTCAGCTAACTCACTCTATTTGGTAAAACTGCCACAGTTACACCCACATGTAACCAAAGCAATTCTTTATTAACCCTATCTACATAGATATCTAAGTTTTTGAGTAACATACTTCTGAGTCTCCTAAATCAGAATACTTTTTTTGCCCTCTGTGTCTTCTTCAATACACAGCACACCCCCATGAAACTATTCCATTTAGACCAAGCTGACCGATTCTGTCACTTCAGGGAGATGATGACTGAGCTATGGTCCTTAAACCCTCAACCAGGTCTAAGCTCTGGGTACATACCCGCACATGTATATTTAGAACCATTAACCAGTCTTCCAGAGTTATTTTTTATGACCACATCCATTTATAATCTACATTAAATTTAGTCAAATCCTACAGCTAAGTTTAGTTCCATTTAAAAGGTGTTACTTCACCAGCAAGTTTTCGCCTCTGATCTGGAAATAAGCTTGTGTTTTTACATAAGAGGTATTGAATACTGAATAGACTTAACTGCTTATTTACCATTCACCTAACTTAAAAAGGAAGTCAAAAGAATTGCAACATACACTAAGTTCACTTTCCATTTTCCCTCTCAGGATTTCATCTTAGTTCCATCACTCTATGTAGATGAGCCCTTCTATACCTCACACTGACTAAAGTCAAGAAGAGACAGATAAACCATGAACATTTCCATATAATAGACTTTTCCGTACACTGCTCTGAAGTCCTTGAGACTGCTTTCCTGAAAGCGTGTGACCAGCTGACATGGAGCACTGGGTTTATCATCAGCATGAAAAGAAAAGATGGGAACAGAGGAGGAATTGAGCCAAACTTTTACCTTGGTCCTTTGGAAAACAGCCTTAGGGTCTAGTGTCTTGGTCTTTCCAGGATTGTTCTTATTCGTTTTAATCCAACAAATGTCCTCACATCTTCTGTAACCCCACTTGCGCAGACACTAAATATGGACAGCTAAAACAGTTCACACTATGCCAAAATCTTAAGTAATCTAAACCGAATACTCATACAGGTTACTGGCTTTTCTTAGAGCACAGCTGGAGAAGAAATTTGTCACAGACAAATGAAATAGTTTACTGGCACAATCATACTATGTTTTGTCAAACTGCCCACTCCCCAACTCCCTCAGTAGAAAAAAAGAAAAAAAAAAAGCCAAGAAGGCTTAAATGCACATTAACTTGTCTGTGTATCACCATTTTAAAAAATAAATAAATAAAAAATTTACCAGTGCACAGATCCCCTGTGGAAATCTGCATTTATTTTTACCTGGTGACACTGAAATGTAATCAAAACTAGTCTGAACAATATAGTGACCAGCTGTTTTGGCCCCGTCTCAACTAATACCTGCACTCTGGTAGTTTTTCATATTAATGTAAAATTCTATAAACAGGAAGATAAATAGCCAAAAGCCTTTGCTACTTTTGTGGCTTTTTCTGTATCTGTTAAAAAAAAAAAAAAAAAAAAA
>VZRU01015441.1:0-13920 GCA_013398155.1 Pedionomus torquatus | reverse complement strand
AAAAACAACACACAAACCAAAACAAAAACCCACAACCAAAACAAAAAACAAAAGCAAAACCCCAAAAAGCCCCACATGACTTTTCAATCCTTACTAAGGACTCAAGCTCATTTGGCTATTGCTGCATTCAAGAACTGTCCAGCTACTACAAGTATCTCCATGACCAAAATCAATCTATTCAAAATAACTGACCAACCTCAGAATGAAAAGCACATAAAGCAACAGATTCACAAACACATTTAACACATGCCATATTGTTTTAATGGAAAGTACTCCTCAAACTAAGCAAAAAGTATTTCAGCACAGCAAGAGCTGACTGGAAATTCATCTGCAACACAAATGGTGCTACACTGGCATCAAGAAATATTACTCTAAAACTCCCAAGATCTTGGAGTAAAACTTTGTACAGCTCACTAAACCTACTTAAACTCTGGGTGGGTTTTGAAAATAAGTAGTTCCACACACACAATTTAATCTCGCTTTATGAAACAGTAGCACCTTTCCATTAGCATGAAAACTTCTGGTAGAAAACTTCTAAGAAAAAAATAAAGTTGTAAATGCACTCAACATGGCAACCTGCTCCTATGGCAACATGCATACATCAAAAGCGAGACAGCAGTACAGCTTTCTAGACCCTACAGAATTATGCTTCCTCACATACTCACAGCGACTCATCTGGAAAATAGCAGCATCTAAACAGTTAATAACAGATACACTTAAATTTCCTTAATCCACTTAAAATTACCACAGTAATAAAACATCTCTCAGTGGTTACAGTTCAGAATTCTATACAGAAAAAGTCAATGATAAAAATAAACTCTTAAGCCTGTCCCTGATAAATTGAATTAAAACATCATCTTACCACTCGGCCAAGATCCAGACCCTCGCCTGAACCACACCACAGAAACACAAATGACCTTGGAGCTGCAATTTCTTCAATTTCCAATTTCATGATCTAATAATAATAATAGTAAAGAAAGCATTTCTGAATTAAATATAAATCACCAATTATATAAGGAAGAATACTTATTAAGTGTTGAAGCATTATCACAAAACCCATCATGAGGCACTTCTATTAAAGATATTACTCTGTATATCATTCACAGCATCCTCTTAAAATTTTCCAGAAAGTATATTGTAAGAGTTACCTTATCACTAGCCAAGTGCATACTTTTAACACAGCTAATGACCAGCTTAATTATTCTTTTTAACAGAAATTCTATCTGTATAGAAATTCTAGACTTAAAAGACTAATACAGCCCACATGATGTTTTTATCCTAAACCTCTGCTTCATAGAGATTCTTCATTCATAGCCAGCAGTGTGTGCTGGCAGCCCAGAAAGCCAACCGTACCCTGGGCTGCATCAAAAGAAGCGTGACCAGCAGGTCACGGGAGGTGATTCTCCCCCTCTACTCTGCACTCATGAGACCCCACCTGGAGTCCTGTGTCCAGCTGTGGAGTCCTCAACACAGCAAGGACATAGAACTGTTAGTATGGGTCCAGCAGAGGGCCACGAAGATGATTAGAGGGATGGAGCACCTCTCCTATGAGGACAGGCTGAGGGAGCTGGGGCTGTTCAGCCTGGAGAAAAGAAGGCTCTGGGGTGACCTTATAGCAGCCTTCCAGTATCTGAAGGGAGCCTACAGGAGAGCAGGAGAGGGACTCTTTGTCAGGAAGTGTAGTGATAGGACAAGGGGTAATAGTTTTACACTGGAAGAAGGGAGATTTAGATTGGATATCAGGAAAAAATTCGTTCCTGTGAGGGTGGTGAGGCACTGGAACAGGTTGCCCAGAGAAGCCATGGATGCCCCATCCCTGGAAGTGTTCAAGGCCAGGCTGGATGGGGCTTTGAGCAACCTGCTCTAGTGGGAGGTGTCCCTGCCCATGGCAGGGGGATTGGAACTCGATGATCTCCAAGGTCCCTTCCAACTCCAACCATTCTATGATTCTATAACTCTATTTTACCATCCCATTACTAGCAAAAAAAGAAGATTTTAATAACAGCCTGGGGGTACTTATATGAAGGCACATTAGAAAAAATGTGCTTAATTCTTGTTACTATATAGGAAAGACACTCTCCATTTTCACTTTCAGGAAAGAGGTAGCAAGAATTTATCAGGACAGTGGTTCAACAATGACAGATGAGTAACATTCAGGATGAAATCACTTCAGATGCAAAGCATCCATTGCTCATGACAAGTTGAAAAGATTCAGCTGTAACTTGCTAACACATCAAATCAAGCTTCATTCAGTGCCATTGTGAAGAAAAATAATAGAGTAAAAGCCGTTCTAAAGCATATACTCCAACACTTCCAGTTTTTCTGTTAGGACAGAATGTTTTTCCCTCTGTAAAATGCTGCCAGGTAACACTTTTGCCTGTTGTAACAGAACAGCTAACACAGGAGCTACCTACTCCTTAACATGTAGTCACCTAGTCTCTTATCAAGGCATGAATTCAAATTAATTTCAAATTCATGCCTTCAAGGTGGATTGAATTTTATTTTCTTCTCATGACCCTTTAGTCTGAATCACTTCTGAAGTTATGCATGTGCAGGTTCCAGCCTAAGGAAAAATTAAATCTAAAGTAACACCACCATCACCTTCCTCCAAACTGCATATAACACAGATAAGAAAATCTCAGCCAACACCTGCTTCAATCTAGTGAATCACTCATATTATGATGAATTTGCTGCTAATGCAGAGTGCTGCATACCTTTCAAACAGGGTCTCTAAATAATAGGTATTTGTTGCATATTCCCACCCATATGCCTGAACCTAAGAATTCGTAATATGGTTATGTATATATTTTTTTAATCAGCTATTCCCCTCTACTACAGATTGCTTGTTTCTGTTTTGTTGTGAGGGTCGGGTGATTTCAGTGCCTTTTTCAGTTTGGGGGGTTTTGTGTTTGATGTTTTTTTTGGGTTTTTTTTTCCAAATAAGAACAGTATAGCTACATGGAGTCGAGTCACTCTATCACTATTTGATACGAGCATTGCAGGCTTTTTATTCAATGCCCAAGTGAAGGATTTCTCAATCCTAACCTAAAGGGCAACTTGGCAGCAGGCTTTGTGTCATCAAATTGTTATGACTGATGACACCCAGCAGTTTACAGGTTCCAGTCCCCACCTTGCTTTTTCAGACCTAACAATAGAAAAGGGCAAGATACAGAATGGAATAACTTATCAATACAACTTGAGTGTTTCCCTCTTCACAAGCATCCACATACATTACTACAGAAAGAACTTTAAACTCTTTCCTCTAACTCAACTCTCTAAATGTTTACTACAGTACAGTTTAGCAAGAGCAGCAACAGTAATCTCACATCTTGCACATTAAGAGTTCTCCTTGTTCCCAAAAAAGGATAAGAAATCAACATGGCATTAAAAAACCCCCACCCTTTGCCATGACTAAACAGTAAGGGAATACACAGAAACAAGAACTAAATTCCACAAGTAATGTTTATCTATTTTGTTACGCTTCTCAGGACTATACTTAATTTGACTATTAAACTTTCCTACCTATTCAATACTTCAATACTATTCAGGAAAGAAGGTATATCAATAAAGCATATTCATCTACTCTTTGACTAGAAGACCAGCATATTAAAAAGGACATCTTAAAAATCTCTTTTAGAATTTCAAGAAGCAATGGAATACTTACAATGGATATTCTGAATTTCAACAGCAAAAACCAAATAGAAAAGAAAACTTGTGTAATTTGAGGGTAGGGAGAAAACCCACTGTTATTAGATTTAAATTCTCAGTCAGGAGAACAAAAAGATATATTCAATTCATGAAACTGATCAAAAAAAAAGACATTAAAAAAAACACAACAAAACCCACAAGCCTTTTAACAGAAATAGCCTAGACATGCCTACAATATTAAACTAAGATTTTCTAAGAATGTAGACTTTAAAAAAAGACATTAAAAATATACCACATTTATCTTTAAAAACACATCTCTCCAACACTGTCATACCAAATTAAATCCTCAAAATATTTGCTTATTTAAGCATGTATGAAATCTTTTTTGCAGCAAGAAAAATACTTACATCGTCCCAGGTCCAGCATTTTTCATTGGCAGTAATGCCAGTCTCTCGGTAGTATTCTTCCAATGGTGGTTCCAGGAGAATCACATCAAATTTAGATTTCAGTTCCCTAATATCAAAAGCTTCCAAATCTGCTTGTAAGTACCTGTTTAAACAAAAAATTATAGATTGCTTGGGTAAGTATTAACAGTGGTTTGAAAAAGTATACTCCACACAGCACTTCCAGTTATGAGTAAAGTCTCCCATGTAGCTCATAACTCAAATGCACTAAATCCAGAAGAGAGGCATGACGTGTTCTCACTTTAACTTTTGCTGGGTGCTTTTGCATTAGATCTTTTTTAAAAGTAGTCTCTCTCTCAATAAACAGTTTTTAGGATTCTAATTTAGCAAGCAGGAAATGTCCACACAGACTATACCACAATATCTAGTACAGAATCACTGAACTCTCTGTACATCCGTGGAGTACATAGGAGAAAACATCAGCATTTTAGAAGCAAGCACTTGCTGTCTGGTTAGCAGACTTCTGTTTTGCTTCACTTTGTGAAAGTAGCATAATTTTAGAATTGCCATTTATTATAAGTTATATTCAGAAGATTCTGAATACTGGAAATGTGGTTGCTTTTCACATAGTAGGAATGTATTTCTCCATCCCTATAACAAAAGCATAATTCCACACACACTGACTTTATTAAATACACACTCAATGCACTCTTACAACTGGTCTCCACACCTGCCTGCCACTCATTGCTATATTGCAATCAAAAAAAAATAAAAAATTACACTGTCCTCTCATCAATACCTTAAAAAAAAAAGCTGATAAGCAGACCATCACCTCCCCCTTCCTAAAGAAGCATCTGGAATAGATCATTATTCCATAAGAGTATTTGGTATTATCAGAAGGCAGCACTTGATCACAATTTTCTCCCCCCTTGTGCTTTAACACTAAGAATGCCAATCTAACTTCAAAATAGCAAGTTCAATTTTGCAGTTTGTAACTCAGTTGTTCAGATAAGTAGTTCAGAGTTTTTCACATGACTATCATGAAATAATGCTATTTTACTCAGTACAGATTTGGACAATAGTACATTAAAAGCATTTAGTTAACATTCAGATAGCTTCAAATTCCTGGTAGTAACATGCTGCGTGCTTACACTAACACTGAGCAAAAACTCTGAGGTAATTCAAAGTTAACAGGACAAATCACTTCCAGCCCTTAAACAACAAAGTATCATCTGATTAATGAATACTAAGATAACAGCTGAACAATAAGATCTGTTACAAGAACAACTAAAGTTGTTAGGAGGCCAATTTTTTAAAGCTTTTCTTATTATTGTAAACTGTATGATAACATGACATTCACGATCATACAATGTTATTTTAGTTTCCAAATTAAAGCCTCCAGCCCAATCAGTTGACAATTTGGTTTTCAAAACCAAAGCTTTAGACACTGTAAATAATCACACACTGGAAAGCAAACCTAGTTTATACACTATATTAAACATCTAGATTAAACTACTTTATTTTATTCTTCTGAAGTTTCAACTGATTAATTTCTATATACAAACAGAAACAGAAAATGTAAATTCTGAGCAGGTGCTAAAGATAGAGATTTGCAAAGCAGACAGCTAATTTCAAACAGGTCGGGAGAAGAAAGGCATTTTCCACAAGAACACTTACATGGGAGGAGTGTTAGATTTAGATATCAGCTCATCCTTCAATCTGATGAGCTCTCTAAGTTTTGGATATTCTTCAAACCTATCTGCTAAGCCTATGAAGAAGAAAACATGAAATTAACAATTACTTAGTAAATTTGTATCAATTAAGCATTGTCCAGTATTCTGAATAAGACCAAATGTTAATACATAGCCGCATTTTAATTTTTGTTAGAACAAACCAAAGTCTTCAAAGCAGTTTTTTTTATTCAGTACTTGACAAAAGCCTCTTGCCTTCACTCAGTTAATTATGTCTGTTACTGAAGTAGTGTCTGTGCTCTAATCTCCTCTAGAGCACTACAGTATAAAAGGAGTTCACAACTCCTTTTATCAGAAGGAAACAATCTCTCATTTAAACTAGAAGTGCTAGAATAACAAGAGAAAGTTATTTTGTTATCCCCCCCATCCATAAGTTTATATTAGTATCTAATTAACATTCACTTGGAGAATATTCTTATTTAACCTTTGAAGACTGTTTCTAAGGAGACAACTGAGGTGTAGCTGGTTCCCTTACGCACCCCTTGTATTGACATTTAGTACTTTTGTCTCGGTCATGAAGATCTGAATATTTATTTATTGGGTTCCTAGACTTAGCTTTATTTTCAAACCTTTCACATGTACAGAACACAAAAGGGAGAATCCTAATTAGGCTTTCTGCAGCAATCTTTACAAAAAAAAGAAACCAAACAATGAGCAAACTTTCAGTATAAACTCCTGTCAAAAAAAGTAAGTAGAGACAGTGTGTTTTTCTTATTGCTAGTAGCAGGCTCAGCACAAACCAAAAAGGTATCATTCTGCCTCCCAAGCGGTATCAGTTCAACCTTAGGGAAAGTTATTTACAAAGCTTCCTGTTAATTTAAATTTACAACTTTAAATGGTCCTAATCCATGGGGGAAGAAAAGCCTCACCCAAATGCATAAACCCCACAACAAATCATAGAATTATTTAGGTTGGAAAGGACCTTCCAGATCATCAAGTCTAGCTATCAATCTAACACTGACAAAATCCTCTCCCTATTTTAATTCAAATTTCTGAACCCTCTTGATGGCATTGGTCTGATAAAAGCAAAGTTCTTAGTATCTAACCTTATCTCTTACTACACGTGCATAAAACACTCAAAAGTTGTTTTCATTCTGATTTCCACTGCTGTGTTGCTTCCAATGAATGCAAGTCAAATACTCCCGAGCAGCAGAAACAGAAGCTGGTTATCAGTAGCTACGCCACAGATGCAAAAGCATTTTCAATGAAAATTTCTTCACTTGTTTTTAAGAAAAAACCCAACAAACAAAACAAAACCAAACCCTCAGGTACGTCTCTCCCTCTGTTGCAAAAGCAACATCAGAAAGATTTAACTGGGTATTCTGGAGCCATAGGGTCCTTTCCTTCTAGGGTCATGTCCAATTATAAAATAGGACCTAACCAGAGTTTTGATAGTCAAGCAGAAAATGTACACTAACCTATATAAAACTGGACATGTCTCATCTCTAATAAGGGGTCCAGACCAACTGTTGCTGATGCATTCATTTCCATGTTAATACTCACACAACAATTTGTCTTGTCCCTTTCCAATTCTTTATGCAGCAGAGAAACCAGAGTAAATAACACGGGCTTCTCTTTGCACTCATCTTATTTCAATGAACAGCATATAACTATTTCAGCTACATAACTGTGAAGCCCAGGTGCTTCTCAGATAAAGGCATCACTGAGTCAAAACAGCCCAGTTTTCATACTAAACATCCAAATGTGTTTTACAGAAGCATTCAGAAAATATAGAGAAGAAACAAACTAGCTGCCTCAATAGGCAAACAAAACCTATTTTTGCATCTATTAACACAACACACTTGCTCTGACAGCCTTAAACTTGATAAAATACAGAGATCTGATGCAGAAAACTGCAGAGAGATGTCCTGCTTTTTTGAGAAACCAAGTAACTACTAAGCACCCATTCTGGGAAAGAGGACCAAACCATATCTTATGATAGATAGTTTTAGAAAGATTAAATTTGGGCCTGATAAAGCAAGATTTCAAAGACAAGTTCTATGATGGCTGGACCAACATAAGATAAAAAAATAACATCCTCTAAAATTCATACTATGTTGGGCCTCCTAATGAGTTGTCAGTAATTACACAATTTAGCTGGTATGTATTATCCATACTGCTTACTGATTAAATCTAGGCATTTTCTGTACTTCACATGCTATGTGCATTCTTGGAAGCAATACAGTCTAGGAAACAGCTGAACTGTCAGCTATTCAAATTTCCAAAGGTTTCAAGATCTGCTCACTAGACTCATCTACTTTGCGGAATCCAAAGAGCTAGTTTTGAAAAAATTTCCCAGGTGAAATAATTTCAAATAAAGCAAAGAGAAAGAAAAGCCTTGGTAATAACCACCTTCTAACTGATTAAAACTAAAATTATTCATATAAATTTATATACTGATATGTATGCACACACACAGAGAAAACTACAAAGTATATGTGTGTCTACATTTCCCAGCTACTATAAGGAATTATAAAAAGGGAAAAAAACCCAGAAGTGCTATGGAATAAAATGAGTTATCTTCACACAGTTACTATGACATACCAACATCTCTGATGAAGTTCTGGGGTCTGTGTCCTGTATCTACAAAATGTTGGCAGTAATCGTTGTGTGGATTTAAGCTCTGAGTACCCTGGAGAACAAAAGGAAGTTCAGTGACAGCAACAGGGGTATAATTGGACAAATACACACACTATATGTGTTAGTCTGACAAATGAGAAAGTAATAGTTTTCTTTTCAACTTGCCTCTAAAAGCCACACTAGTCAAGACTGCTATTGCAGAAATAGTTTAGCACAACTAAACTTTGACTAGATTTGACTAGATTTCTAATTGCAAAAAGCAGCTTACCTTAAGAAAGGTACTGGAATCTTTGTAAATCTCTTCTTCATAGGGCAGGTTCTCTTCATCTTGCTGCAGCTCTACTTCATCCTTGGAAATAGAGCAGGTATTAAAAGTATGCAAGATCGTGCTGTTTCTCTCCTCATTCTGCTGATTCTGATTCTGCTTCTTAAGGAAAGAAGTGGGCTGTCTACAAACAGAAGTCTCCTAAAACAGCAGATCATGAATAGTTCCACCTCCAGTTTTGGGGGGAAAAATATTACGTATTCCCAGAAAGGTCGGCCTGTCTCTCGTTAATGAGGAAAGTTACTGGAAGAGGTCTCTGAAAGAAGAATAAAATACAAACCCCTTCATTTCTAGGCCCTGACAGAGTAAGCAGTGCATTACAAGGTATAGAACTTTTAATTTTTGCCCCCTCAAAATTTCATTCCCTAGACAAAGCAAATTATATATTTTGATGAAGCCTTCCTGTAGTAGATCATTCACACAGTTATATCCACTCAATCATCTCTTATGTTCCAGTCTGAGCAGGTGAAATCACCTGCTCTATATAAATCTGTCAAAAGTCCACACTTTTGGAGAAACAGCATATGATACAAGCCAATATTTCATTTGGACTGTCCTTGTCCTTAAGAGTAACTTTAAAATTCCTAATTTTGCAATCTTAAAATTTACAGAAAAACATTTTCTGTATGTAATGTAACATTTTCCCCAGTTAGTCTGTCACCAACAGTCAGATTTCTGGAATTCAGAGATCTGTGACACTGACACACTCCGAATATCCAACATAGAACAGAAACAAAGCTGTGCTCTTTCATGCATTAATAATTACAACATAAGTCTTAACCAGTTAATACAGTGCTTCACATGAGAAGAAAAGCTGTCCCAAAAAAGACTGCTATAAGAAATAGTAACACTGTTTCCAAGGAAAAGGAACAAACGGCAAGCAAGTAGCAGCACGTGTTATTCAGGAAGGAAAAAAAAAAAGCAAAAAAAAAAAAGCTGAAAGCTTGAGTTTTCCTAAAAACTGCTTAGACTTGTTTCTCCTCTTCCATCTTCCTCTAAATCTTAGCCTTCACTTGTTAGATACCTACTTCTAAGTCATAGAATCATCTAGCTTGGAAAAGACCCTTGGGATCATCAAGTCCAACCATCCACCCCACTCTACAAAGTTCTCCCCTACACCATATCCCCCAACACCACATCTAAACGACTCTTAAACACGTCCAGGTTTGGTGACTCCACCACCTCCCTAGTCATCTCAGCTCTCTTCATAAATGATTAATAAAAGGTCTTGTGGCTAGAAACAAAAGGCCCACACCATCTACTTTCAAAGGGAAAAAGACAGAATTAAAACAGAGACAGAATGAAATTCACGATAGTACAAGACACCAGGTTCTTGTATGTTAATCATACTTGTTCCCATGTCTGTTATCGTGTTGCTGATTTAGGGCAACAAAAAACCACCCACAATATTCAAGTGCATAGGTTTTTTTCAAATGACTAGAGATACATTAAACAATTACAACGATGCAACCAAGTAAGATTTCTTCAGGCTCCAGAGCAGTGGCATGGAAGCATTCCAAGCTGCAGGTCACTGCTTGCAGAACCAAAGTAAAAAAGCGAACTATCAAATTAGGCTGGCAGACAGCAAGTAGTATTTTTGTACTTCATACCATGTTAAAACTTGAACGCTTTGCCACAGAACACCGTCATACCAGACATTTACACAAATTCAAACAATTGAGTAAATTCACCTGGGTAAGGGGAGAGGCAGAGCAGCAATCACAATTCTGAGGAGGTGATGAAAAGCCTGGGAGTGGTAGAGATAGTCTAGTCCCATTATCTGTCTCTTCCAAATACAGACCTGGGAGCTCAACTAACACTAATACAACTGGCCACTTCCACAACAACTAGAGTACTGCAGTTCTTCAGAACAACAATTCAGTGTTCTGACCATCTATTATTCATCTTTGCCAATAACGCATCTGTTCCCATATCTCCCACCTCTATGGTTTGCAATGCAGAGTCACGCTCCAAGACAGAAGTCAAGCTGCCCGTGTGAAGCTTAGCAAACTGCCCTTCACTTTTGCATCAGCCTGATGCTTATTAAGAACTGTCACTAGAAATTTACACTTATACTAAAAAAAAAAACAACAAAAAGACCACCCACCCCAAACCAAAAAATCAAAAACATCACCTTTTTTTTTTTCATCAGAAGTTCCTAAATAGCTGACAGAGTAACATACTTCATCTTTAATCTCAGGAACTGCTCTTACGCTTCCTCCATATAATGAAAAAGTCAGTGTCACTGTTCAGCCTTCTCTCAAAACATCAGCATAAGGCATTTCAGTGTCACCAGCTCACTTCACTTTATATTTTGAAGACTAAAAACTGACAGAAATCCTCTAAAATACCCAACTATGTTTGTTTAAAAGTATCATGCCCACATCCACACTCTACATCTGTGTATCATGTGCCATCACAGTGTATTGTATTAACAACAATGTCGTATCTCCACAGTAACCCATCTTCGCCAGCAATGACAGCTATACGCTCGGGCTCCAGGTAGAGCAGTTGAGGTTTAGGACACATTCATTTCCACCAAATATGAAGTCAGGGCACAAAAATTTTAAACCACTTCAGGACAACTAACTGACACCATCAAACAGAACACAGCAGTGCACATAAGGGGTTTAGAGACATACAAGTCACTTTACACTGGAAATACTTACCTCTAATTTTCCTATCATCAGAACTGACAAGCTAGCAATATTTGTCTGTAACACTAATAGTTAAGTCTATTATTACTTTTCTCTATGGAGTATTGAACACAATCCAATAGAGCCTGATACTACAAGGATCTAAATTTTTGTATCAGTTCATATTACATGCCTCAAATTAAACAGGCTCAAAGTACTAACAAAAAAGTTACATAAATACAGATGGGATTTTATTAAGTTCTTATCTCCCCGCCAACAGGAAATTAGCAATGTCTGCAGAAAAGAGCTGAAGACTCCACTACAGATGTTCTACTTGGGGGGTTCAAGTTTCTTAAATTTATTCATCTGATCAACTGAAGTTGGGCTGAGCTAGTACTGTTAAAATATTCCTCAATTTCAACAATACAGCAAGAATCAGGCCACTTGCACGATAATAAAGAAAACGTTAATGATAAGATCCATACACTTTGCCAGCTGAAGTGACTTAGCCATATATATTTCACAGAAAAAAAATATATTATTTAACCACATAATTGGTGAAGGAGTAAAATCAACTGATGAGATCACAAAAGCGAACATAAACACCCACTTCACAAATAGCATGCAGTCTGTAAGTCCCTTCTTTGAGATGATGAAAAAAATGGTTTGCTAAAAAGACATACAGACACTTCACATGCCAAAAAGAATGTCTGTCCACTTACGGATAGACTTTAAAAATTAGTCATCAAAAAATGCCTTGTCATACATCAATTTTTTTGGTTTAGTAAGACAGAAGTAAAATAGACATTATCACAGAACATAAATGTAACACTACCAAGGCCTCATATTTAAAAAAATTACTATTTTTATTGTCCAAGGGAACAGCAGACACTACATTATTTCATAAGCGCATTGACCTTGACTCTACCACAGAAAACAAAGGGCACGACAGTTTGACAAGCACTCATTCTCCAGTAACCATGGAGGACTTTTATTTTGCTTTTTTTAACTGAACCTTTCCTGAATATTCTGGATACTTAAAGTACACCCCAAACCAAGCCTCTTATTTCCATTCCCTTAGAATCCCTTATTTCTTCATTCATCCAGAACTGCGTTTCTTTGCACTTTATAGGAAGGTTGGAAGGCACCCTCAGCCTCCCTATATCTCATCCAATGGCCTGTGCCTCATGCTAAATGCAAGCTTTTCTTCCGACACTAAGAAATTCTGGTCAAGATGGTTTTTTTTTTGCATACCCAAGCACACAGGTTTTACCATTTCTTTCCACACAAGACAGCCAGCCACAGCACACTGCCATTTCTAGCAGGCACTAACACCTAAGCCTGCTGGAAGCAGCAGTAAATTAAGCCTCCAAATATCAGGTTTTGGTGAGCGTAGAGTTCAATGCATCTAAGCCACGTCTAAAGAGAACCACTAAGTGTCTAAGCCCACTCTCTTAGATCTTTGCAGTGGAAGACATCAAGGCAGATGTCCCACTGAGGGACATGTATTTTTGAAGTATCTATACACAATGCATTTATTTTTATTTATAAAATGTGTGTGTGCATATAACTCCACCATAGACATGTGAGCACCAGAGAAAGAGCAAATTTTTCTTTTTTTTGTTTTCTTACCTTGTATTCTTCAATCTCTTCCTCATCAGCTTCTCCCTCATCCGGGTATTTCCGTTTTGCATTTGGTGCAGAGGTATCATAAGCAGCCCTACATTCAAAAAAGAAATCCACATATAAACCAGTACCTCTCCCCAGCGAGATCATTTCAGAAATCTCTGATAATCTGCCTCGATTACGTGCATCCATTACAAGTTTGAAAATAATTGGAAACTTTTTAGATAGGAAGTTGTTCCTCTCTCGGTATATTTGATATCAGCACAACTTCTTAAGGACAGGACTCCTGCAAACGTATGTCGCTTCCTCATTTTTTCTGTTGTAAAAGGTAGTTTATTTTAATCAAAGCAGCGCACCTACAAAATCAAGGCTGCTCACAAGGAAACTACTGTTACATGGGAGAATCCGTAAGCACTAGCTCTCTGTACTAGCCATGTCTATTGTCCCACAAGAACTTTTAAACTAAATTTCCATGTAACTGCTCTTTGCAAATGTATAAGGGCTCCAGGACAATGCAAATAGCATTCGTACCTCAGGTTTGCTCCATGGTAGCTTTTTAACACAGGAAGCAAAAGCTGGCCTTGACTTCCAACTTCCTATTGGAAGTGAACGACTAAACACTACTCACCTTATTCAAAGTTCAGATTTAATTCATTAAAGCATTTTCGTCCACTCCATAGTATGTTTCTAAGTAACTGGTAAGGTTTGAGAGCAATCTCACCCTCTTTCAAAGGCTCGTATAACTATTAAACGCCGCTAACTTCTAAGAGAAGCTGTACGTTGGTACTGACCGGCAGGTTTCTCTGGTTTCAGCGATCTCCCGCTGGTCATCTTTGCTGTTGAGCACGGCTCCGATGCTGTCTGCGTTCTCAGCTCCTAACTGAACAACAGGCCAGGCCGATGGCACCCGCAGCTGACACTGGGGCCCGCGACTCGCCCGCCCCCTCCCC
>VZRU01015440.1:68519-103378 GCA_013398155.1 Pedionomus torquatus | reverse complement strand
GGCGGAGGGGCGGCCGTGGAGGCCCTGCCGTGCCGGGGGGCGGCGGAGGCCGGAGGCAGATTCCGGCTCTCGAGGTCTGTAAACTTAGCGGAGGGCGCTTGGGAGGCGAACTTGTTTGGCCTGGTTCATAGCGCAGGGGAATAGAGAATATTTATTAATGTTTGGCCTGGTTCATAGCACAAGAGAATATTAAATGTTTGGCCCGGTTCATAGCGCAAGAGACTATTAAATTAATCTTTGAGGTTGCTGTCCTTTAAATATTGCAGCTCTCGACTTAAACAACTTGTTAGGATAATGGTATTAAAAAAAAACCCTGAGATGCAGAGCAATTGGGTGACTGGAAATCAAGGAATATTCAGGGCGATAGTGGAGGGTGATGTTAGAAGAAGAGCGTTTGGCAGAAAATGACCACAGGATTTCAGGTTTAGTAGATCCTAAATGTTTTAGGATTATAGGGGATCTCGGTTTGCTCTGATATTTCTAGTGTTTACTCTAAGGTATCTCCATTATGGGAGGTGTCTTACCTTCTTGGGCTAGCGTTGTTCGTGTATGTTGTATGTTGTTAACTAGTTCCACCTCCTGTGTTAGAGGAGTCAATTGGTGTAAGGAATTTGTAATTCGTGTCCTCAGTGATGAAGAAGCTGGTAGTAGTAATATTGGGAGCATGTTAAGAACAAATCTAATAAGAGCTCTTGAGATGAGTGGGAAATTCTCTGCTGTTTTCCAGTAGGTGATTTTTCTTGGGCTGTGTCATCATGCCAAATATATCTGGTTTTGAGTCTTTCCTGGAACAAGTTTTTAGGAAACTGATACTGTAAGGCAGACTACTATATATGTGTTTATGAATTTTAAAAAAATATATATATTTAAAAGCTTTTGAACTTTTGTCTTCACTCTTACCTGGACTTTTTGATGTTCAGTTTTGCTGATGTCCTGTGCTTCAAGTATCAGTAAGCTTACTTAAATAAGAAATTCTAGTACTCTTAAGTCAATGTAATGAAAGTAGACTTTCAATGTTTAAGAATCTGCATTCTTAAACCTATTTAAATAGATGCAGCTTCTTTAGTACAGTATCTTACCTTTATCCATGCAGCTGGTGATCAAGCAGCCTGATTCACCTGTTTGCCAAAAAAGTTCTGCTTGTGTCAGTAACCGTGAAATTATGTGTGTTAAGTCTGCTGCTCCGTATGACAGTATGTAAAGTTGACTGCCTGAAACTTTCTAGCTAACGTTACAAAAAAAATTATGTTGGGATTTTAGTGTTTCAATTTCTATAGTTTCTGTTTATATAAACATTACATGTCCCTCATCGTATATTTTGAAACACTCCTCTCTTTCTTACTTGCAGGTTTTGTTCTACCCGAAAAAATTAAATGATTGAAACTATAGACACTTACAATTTCTTCTTGTGAGCAGTGGGTACCAGTATGGAGGCGTAGGCACCTTAGCAGGGACTTCAGTCTGAACTCTGGGAGGTAGTTCTGTGCACAAATAAAGAAACTAAGTCTTCAAATTTATTTATTTTTTAATCTGAGGATTCTGTTGGCTTCTGTATGCCATAAACATGGCATACAGAAGAAACTTAATTCAGCAGTATAAAGAATTAGTATTAGAATGTCCCAACACAAGGGGATTTATTTGTGTTAAAATTGATAACTCTATACTTGTAACTAAGGCACCAGGTTAAAACTGAAATGCTCTGTTCGGTGTGTGCAGACAATGTTACAGACAGAAAAGCCTGGGACTGTTCCAGGCTTGATAATTAAGGCAGTTCGTCCTTGTCGGAGACACCGAGGCCTGTTTGTTTATCTTGTAGCTGTATATTCGATGTACGTGAAGTTGAGTATGTACTAACTTCTAATAATTCTCAACAATTATTACAATAACATGCAGAAGTTGAGGGCTTTTTTGGAAGTCTCATGGTAGCGAATACACCAGTGAGTTCAGGGACTTTTTTTTTTTTGCCTTTTGAGCTTGATAAACCATTATTTTCAGCCTCCTATTGATTGAGGTTTACAAACTAAAAATTTTACGTGTGTATAAACTGCATATTTATCAGCTGTCTAGGGTGAAATAGTTTAAGTCACTTATCGGGTGATCTGGTCAAAAACAGTGTTGTTGTAGTTGCCTCAAACAGTGTTGTTGTAGTTGCCCCCCATTTTAGTTTCTTTATTGACAAAGGATTTTGATAAACCCATTTGAGGTCTTTCCTCTCTAGATGACACCTTCACTAGCCTGAAAAGTTGATGCTGCTCTCCCAGATACACTGCATAAGGAAAGCACGTGACACCTATATGATTGAAGGGAAAGTGCTTTCTTCAGTTGTCAAAATCAGCTGGAGCAGCTTACACAACAGAAAGCAGTTGTGTAAACTAAAGTGCAAGAACTTCCCAGATTTTAAAGGCTGTTATGATTCATGAGTCTAATTCTATTCACGTATGCCTTCAAAGTTGCACATTGAAGCATTTAATTTTCAGGTTCTTACTTTTGTACAGGCAGGGGTTATTCCAAATTGCCTTGAATGCACACAACTACCTCCCAGAGGAAGACTTGTCCCATTCTTCCGAAAATAATCCATTATGAACATAATGGAAAATAGCCCTTTCTTGGCTAGCATCGTGAAGCAGAGCCCTTTCTGTGGTGAACTGAAGTATGACTTATCCTGTGAACTCTACAGAATGTCGACGTTCTCTACTTTCCCCGTTAACGTGCCAGTGTCAGAACGAAGTCTTGCTCGGGCTGGGTTTTATTACACTGGTGAGCAAGATAAAGTTAAATGCTTCAGTTGTGGCTTAATGTTGGACAACTGGCAGCCAGGAGATAATGCCATGGAAAAACACAAGCAGCTGTATCCCAGCTGCAATTTTGTTCAAAGCATGCTTTCACTTAACAACCTTGGACTCTCCTCTCGTTCTGCTTTTTCACCTCTGGTTGCAAACAGTCTCTCCCCATCTCTACATTCCATAACGCTTTCTCAAAATTCAGAACAAGTTGGATATTTCAGTGGCTCTTTTTCCAGTTTTCCTCAAGACCCAATAACTACTAGGGCAGCTGAAGACCTTTCGTTCTTGAGACCTAAACTTCACAATCCTTCCATGAGTACAGAAGATGCTAGACTGCGCACTTTTCAGTCATGGCCCTTGACGTTTCTCTCGCCCACTGATCTGGCAAAGGCTGGACTTTATTACCTGGGGACAGCAGACAAAGTTGCTTGTTTCACCTGTGGTGGCCAGCTGAGTAACTGGGAACCCAAAGATAATGCTATGTCAGAGCATCGGAGACACTTTCCTAACTGCCCTTTCATGGAGAACCTTACCCGAGAACAGACAAGTTTCAATGTTTCAAATGTGAGCATGCAGACCCATGAAGCACGTGTTAAAACATTCATAAATTGGCCAACCAGAATTCCTGTTCAGCCTGAACAGCTTGCGGATGCTGGCTTTTACTATGTAGGTAAGAAGAACTCAGATCTCTGGTTCTGCTCATATTGCAGTGTCAGCATTTAGAGTAAATTGTGTGAATGTTTGCTAGATATTTTGCCCTGTTCTTCTTAAAGGTCGCAACGATGATGTCAAGTGTTTTTGCTGCGATGGTGGGTTAAGGTGCTGGGAATCGGGAGATGATCCATGGATTGAACATGCAAAGTGGTTTCCAAGGTAACTTGCAAAATCTTTATCTTAACTTGTTCACATCTTTACTTCTAATTTCAGCAGATATGTGCTGCACTCAATAGTTTTGTTTAACTTCACTATATGATCACTCTTTCATTTGGATGTATTTCACAAGCTCTAAGTGCTAAGGTGGCCATAATTAAAGCATTAATTAATTTCATTAAGCACGATACTTAATGCTTACCACTTCATAATTAAATGCTGTGTTCATCTCCAAATCACTATTAGCAAATGAGGCTGCATTGTTAATGAACATACGTGTCTAAGAGAAGCAGTCAAAAAGCAGACTGAGGAGAGCAAAAGCTGCTGAGAAGTGAAGTAGAAGGAATATCTGACTCCCTTGGTCTAGTTCTCTGCCTGTGCCCCTCTTGAATCAATTTTTCAGCTCCTATAGGTGAGGAAAGGCTTGTGAAGAAGGATTTGATGGCTGTTCAATATGTCTCTATTGGAAAAATGACAGAAATAACTTTTTAATGTCCCCCATAATTAAATGGCAATTGCATACCTAATTGCTGTCTGTGCCCATGGAGATCTCCACCTACATTAATGACAGAAATAGCTGCACTTAACTTCAGGAAGACTAATGATAATTCTTCACATTGTAGATCTCCAACTAGTCTTTCATGGGCAATTTCCCAGCTACCGTTGGACAGCATGATGCACAGAGTTAAATGACACCTTTATTTCCTTCTGCATTATGCCTGTCAGTAAATGTGCTTAAGAGATACCACGCTGCATTAGTGAAGCAGATCTGGGTTTGATAGTGGTATTAAATTTTCTTTACTTGTTTTGAATGATTGAGGAGGAGATAGGAATGGTGGGATGTGAGACAGAAACAGTTTATCACTGCACTTTGATGCTGACGCGATATCATGTCTCATGACATGTCATTTTGATTAGAAGTGGTAGCAGAATGTAAAGCTGCTGCATTTATATACATAAGCCTACTGCCTGCGAAACATCATGGAAAAGCTTTATCAGAGTCACCAGACACTAGGCTGTATCAAGCTTCCTATTAAGAAAACTCGTTCTCCTCTATTTACTTATGTTATGCTGTGTTACTGTAAACTATTCTGTTCATCTGTATTTTTTTCTTTGACACATAAAAAGTATAATTTAGTACACTTTTGTCAATGTTTCAGGTGTGAGTATCTGCTTCGTGTGAAAGGAGGAGAGTTTGTAAGTCAAATTCAGGCCAGGTTCCCCCATCTCCTTGAACAGGTAAACATCACTGTTTGACTTTGGGTTTCCCTTGTTGAAAAGTGTTATGTTCTTTTTGGGAATTTAGTCTATCCTTCTGCCTCATTTCTGCATCTATTTTTACTCTTGTTTCTAAGATGATAAAGGCTCTTCATGAGCACAAAAATGAAACCAGTGCCATGGCTAATGGATTTGGACCAGTAGAGTTTAACTTATACTGGTTACTTATGGAAGGTATTAAAAGGCAGTGAGCTCCTTTGTGTCAGGAGGTGGAAATTCTGATTATGTAAGTTTTGGTGGATAATGCAGATCAGTAATTGTTATTTCAGAAGTCAGTCATAGACAGCCCAAATTATTGCTATCTGTGGTGCTTCTGGCAAGAGTAAGCCAAACTTCTCTTTGTGTAATTGGTCAGCACTAACTTTATATTGATTATATAAATTTATGGACTTGTGTAAGGTGCCTAACAGGTAGCATTCAGATAAAAAGCTTAGCATGGTTGCTGAGGGAAGAATGTGTTAAAGGTATGTTGGAGAAAAGCAGTACTTTGATAATAACATAGTTCTGTTGTGCCCCACAGCTCTTGTCAACCTCTGATACACCTGTAGATGAAAACATTGATCCTCCAAGTATGTATATTAAATTGTGTTTTTAAACTTCCTCAGCATTTTGCAAACTTAATAATTGAATATCCAAAGCTAACTTGCTTAAAAATTCTGAGATTTTGTTGGAAGCAACAGTATTATAAGGATTTTCAAAGTAATGATAAAAGTTTGGTAGTTTGGTAGCTTTAGTGTTATATGGACAAACTTCAAGGAAGCAACTTTAAGAGATCTTGTTTTTCATTTTCCTTATTTTCATAGTGGTAGCTCATATTAAGACTTCTGGTTTTGAATGCTTGGCATTTGCTGTATTTCTGGGTTTTAGTTTCATCGTTGGGTTAAACAAAACAAGCCAATTTGGCATTTGTTATATTGATCTATTGTATTGGACTTGGTGGAAGAGTTGTTAGAGAGTGTTACAACTGTGCAGTTACACAACTCTATTTTTAGGCAAATAGTTAGGTAAATGCTCTGAGCTGAGCAGCAGTGAGAGGGTAGGACAAGCTGATAAAGTGAATTTTTCTGAGCTGTAGTTATGGTGGAGATAAACTCCTCCCAGAAGGCAATTGGGTTATGCTGTCATAGTCACTGCTGGTTGAGGACAGCAAGTCAGAATCCCATGTGCCTGGAGCTTAGTAAGTTGAATGGAAAATACCAATCAAGAGCTGGAACAGAGCAATTGTTTATACTATAAACTTTTAATTTTGATGTCCTTCTTCCCTGCCCCCCTGAAATTTTTCAAGGCTAAAGTTAGAAATGACTAAATGTAAAAAAAGCTGTTAAGATACAATGGAATTCTCTGTGGTTTCTCTGGATTATCCTAGCTCTTCATGAAGGCCTGACATGGATTGAAGATTATAATGGATTCAATCCAAGTGAACCTAAATAACTGGCTTCCATTTTTTTTTTTTAACTACTTTAAAAAAGTCTGTTTAACCACTAAAACTCCCTAATGCTAAGTATTCACATATATGTGCATGAGTGTAGGTCATGGTGATGTCTGACTTCTGGGTTGTATAGGTGTTTTATTCTTCATGTTATACACAGTGGTTTTCCTCTTTGATTAGTTATTCATTTTGAACCTGGAGAGAGTCATTCAGAAGATGCAATCATGATGAATACACCTGTTGTTAAAGCTGCTTTGGAGATGGGATTCAGTAGAAGGCTGATAAAACAAACAGTGCAAAGTAAAATCTTGGCCACTGGAGAAAACTACAAGACTGTTAATGATCTTGTGTGTGATCTGCTCACTGCTGAAGATGAAAAGAGGGAAGAAGAAAAAGAGAGACAATTTGAAGAAGTGGCATCAGGTATGCATGACGCATGAATAAAAGTGAAAGCAGAAGTGATTTATGTAGAGTTCTTATAATTGTTTTTATTCACTAAATTATTTAGTTTAAGGATCAACTTCTGTAAAAGCATTGTTGTGGTATCTGTATGGAACGAGCAGTTTGGGAATTCTTTCATTCCCTTACAGGAGAATGATGCCAAGGGTTCAGTATCAACTGGTTTTTATTTTTCCACGAGCAAAGCCTTATCTTTTTTTTTTTTTAAACTTGCATGCCTTCATATTGCTGTTAATTAAATAAATGAAACCAAAATACTTTACTTGGCACACTCTGCTAGACTTTTTTTCCAAATTTGCCTGTTCTTGAATGGGTGAGCCACCATGTCCACCTTCTGAAGAGGTCATAAACTTTAATGTTGTTTGTGATAGACTGTTTGAAAAAAAAACCAAACTCCTGAGTCTGCCATTTCACTTCTGGTTTTCTTGCACCTCTTAAAAAAGCTTGATTCTCTCTACTCTCAGACGTGATTTTGACTGCCACTGACTAAAGTTAACCTGTTGGTTGCTGGTGAAGTAGCATTTGTGTTACACAGAGGTATTGTTTATTTGCAATTTTGCAGAGAATGTAAGTCCTGTAAGTGTGAAGTTAGGCAAGATCCCCTCAGATAACTCCTGCTACCATCTTCAGGTTGAGCTTTCATTGGTGAAAAGACTTTGGCTCTGAAACTGCTTATATCTGGCTTCCTTAAGTCTGTTCTTTGTGTATGCCACTAAAACTTACTGAGGTCTGGATTAACAATGTGTAGTAAACAAACATTTCAAGTAGATTTTAGAGAATGTAAGGAGAAATGCAATTTAGAGTAATGTATTCCTAACAAGCATCCAATCCCCTTTTCATTCCAGATGATTTGTCCTTAATCCGGAAGAATCGAATGGCTTTATTCCAACGTCTAACATGTGTACTTCCAATCCTTGGGAGTTTGCTATCCGCTAAAGTGATAACAGAACTTGAGCATGATGTAATTAAGCAAAAGACTCAGACACCATTGCAAGCAAGGGAACTGATAGATACAGTTCTAGTGAAAGGAAATGAAGCAGCCAGCATATTCAGAAACTGTCTACGAGATTGTGACCCTGTACTGTACAAAGATTTATTTGGTATGTCTGTGGGTTTTTTTGGTGTGTGGGTTTTTTTTTTTTTTTTAAAGGATGTAAGTGTATAAAAGTCAAACCGGTGCTGTCATAGCTATCTAAAGATAAAAATATTGAAATGCTGTTTGAATATGGACTAGTCAAATAATTGAGATTTTTTTTTTCCTCTTATTTTAGTGGAGAAGAACATGAAGTATGTTCCCACAGAAGATGTTTCAGGTACCTTAAACTCTTCTTTCTTAATGTAAATATTATTGTGGGACAAACGGTTAACATCATAAAAACAAAAATTACTTTGGTTAAGAAAGAAGTTTTGTGCTTCATGTTCTCCCTAACTCTGGTTTAGTAAAATGGATTTACAAGAAAAATCTTAAGTGCATGTGCAGAGTTGCAAGCAAGTCTAGGTGTTCTAAGCTATGTCCTGTGCCTTAGATGTGCTTTTGCACCACCTGAGGTGGAGTTTTCTGGAGCTCAACAGTTCAGGCACATGCTGGACTTGATCCTAATACGAGCTCTCATTCAGGCATTCAGTAAAGAGTGGACAGTGATTAGTAGGTTAGCATTTCACAGCAGGTGTCATTGTCTCTACTTTTTCAGAGTGGGCTATTGGTGTCCTAATATCTAGCTTGACCATCAGCTGGGTGGATAGAAACTTGTCAGACATGGGATTGAGTTTGCTTTGGTTCTTAGTCCTATAGTTTAATATGTTAATAGGCAGCAGAAAAGTATACAAGCCTGAATATAGCTCAGGCTGTGTTCTGTGCGGCTGATAGCTAAGCAAGAAAAGTACAGCATTTGCTAATATGTGAACGTCTGTTGGTCTCAAGAACTACAGCTGGCCTCCAATCCCTGAGCTGTTTGTTGTCTCACAGTGGAAAGCACAGACTAGTTCCTGGCATGCCACTTTCTGACCTCTGGAAAATGTACTTATTTTCTCACTGCTGTCTATATTTAGTGAATGCAGATAGGGAAATAAAGGGTAAAATGGAACAGAGCTGTACTCCAGTTGCAATGCATATATATTTAGTCTTCTTAAATATTTTTTTTTTCCAGGTTTACCTATGGAAGAACAACTAAGAAGATTGCAAGAGGAAAGAACATGTAAAGTTTGCATGGACAGAGAAGTTTCAATTGTTTTTATTCCATGTGGCCACTTAGTGGTATGCAAAGAATGTGCACCGTCCCTTAGAAAATGCCCTATTTGCAGGGGGACAATAAAGGGTACAGTTCGTACATTTCTTTCGTAAGGAGGGAAACTTGCATAATGTCTGTTCCTGCCATCTTCCAACAGCTGGAGTTTAAGCCAGCAGTGTCTTAAGAATGGAAGATTGCGGTACAGAATGTGATTAATCAGCTACTTAACACAGTTGTGTAATAGTAAACTGTACCATCATTATGAATATATTAGATCTTGCCAAAGGCTCTTCCTGTTCATCAGACTAACTCAATACTAAGGTGAGGCTTTTGTAGCTTTCCATTCTGAGTCAGGAAAGCTGCTTCAGTGGTATGCCCTTGTGTCACTTGGAATAAAAAACCTTTCTGGTTGAGTTCCTAAAAAGGAGCCTAACAAATTTTCTCAGGAGTTTCCTCCATGTGGATGTGAGAAAATACATTGATTGCTGTTAATTAATATGAATTAATCTCAGTTACTGTTCTAGTTCTGTGTTGGCTCTCTTGTGGACTTGAGGAGAAAAGAGACTAGCTGTTGAGCAGGACTTTTTTTTTTAAAGTTTTGGTTGTGTCTATATACTTGTGTAATGTGTATTAAATATAGTTTATACGAAGATTCAATTAAACTATTTCTACTTCTCAAATGACTGCTTGTGTACTTTGTTCTCGTTGGCTTTTCTCTGTAGATTGCAGTGACTAGAATGCTGTCTGTCCAGAGAAATGTTTGGGGTTGGTTGTTTGCCTGCCAAAGTACAACAAAACTTAATTTTGTGTGTCTTTCATTAATTTTTGAACAGGGAAGTGAGCTTCTCTGATGCTTTGTCATTGCCTCTGGTGAAGTAGGGTGTTTGGATTTTTATCCTTGGTTAGAAACAAACAAACCTAAAGAACATCTGGTATATCCTTCAGTGATGACTTTTTCAAAGGACAGCCAGCCCTGGCTAGGAACGGTCCTCATGACCTCAGAAGTTAGCTAGACAGCAATATAGCCCTTTATGTTAGGGATTAAAATATAAAAACTACTTTTCTGTCTTCGGAACTTTACAGTGATTGTACAATTAAATTCTAGGGTCTTCCAGCCCACTCAGAAGTCTTGGGTCTTGTTTTGTAAGCTGGTAGTCCAGGGACTTCTATTTCCTTATAGGCTGACTCTTTACCCTTTTCAGCTGTGTATCCCAAGACTTGTCTAGTAGATATCTATAGAGTGAAAGTGTTCGTAGATATTTTGGAAGGATTTTATGTCAAGCAATGGAAGAATATGGCCAAAATAACAGCACCAGATCCTAAGTCAGTTGCCTTTAGTCACGTCTTAATGCCCAAGTGCAGAACTCTACATCTGCTGACCTGCCAGCAATTAGATGTTTTTAATAATACTTGGGTGTCTTATACTCTCTAGATTGAGGTGAAAAAACATTTCTTGAAGTTTTAGGATGCTGGTGTTTGTGAGTTGTGTGCATGTAAGTGGCTTTCATTGCTCCATATGGGGCTGTAACTATACATGTGTTAGCTCCTTTAAAAGGAGAGTACCCCGTATGTATAAAAGTAGCAAAGTGTATACATTAAAAAGAGCTTGTGTGGGCTGTGTAGCTTGTGCCTCACAGTGACTTACCCTGTGTAATGGTTGCCTAGTGTTCAGGGCAAGGCTTGTATTAAGTGGGGGAAGTGTTTGTCACTAGCAGATGTTTCCATTCATACTTAAGAGTTGTTGTGTGTTTGGCATCTGTGTGTGTCTCTTGTTGTACATCTTATTTGTAATTTAACAAAAGTCCCCCTCTGGGTCTCCTGCTATCATCACCTGCCAGTTTGGAAAATCTGTCTGCTGAGCCTGGAATTTAGACTGCACGTGCAGTTAACAGTATGCTATATTTCTAGCATAATTGCAGCTGCAGTGAAGGTTTGGCTAGCTACAAGGGCACAAACACATACTTTTATTTGTTAATTACGTGATTGAGACTGATGTTTTAGCAGATTCAGATGTATTAGATAGTAGTAATCATCACTGTTTAATGTGGAGATTAAACTTTTAATGTGAACATTGCACAAAGAAAGATACAAATATGCTCTTAGGGTGAAATCCAACATAACTGTGCTGCCAAGCAGCACCTCCTGGGCTGGAACCACCTTCAAAACAATACTGGAGATACTTACTTTGAAGAGTCCTTACTTTGCTGCTCTGGGTGTTTAGGGGAGGGGTGCAAGAGTCTACTGGTTTGTTTTTAAACCTAGTGTGAATTCAGTGTCAGTGATGCTTATTTTTATCCATTCTTTCATACTTTCCACAAAGCTGTTTTAAAGTTGTGCACTAGGTGGCGCTATAGTAATTTTTAAACTTTGGTGTATGTTCCTTGCAGTACATAAACTGTGATTCTGTGACAGTTAAAGACTCTTAACTGTAGATTGGCTTGCTGTGATTCCTTTAAATGCAGGCCTTTGCTCACCTTTATTACATGTACTTATCTTCCCTTTAATTTTGTTAAAAATGTGAATGTTTCAAACCCAGCATGTACTTTTAAACAGCTTTGATTAACATACTTTTGCTTCTCTGGTTTTGAAATGCTTCTAAAGGCCTTTTTTTTGGTCTTGTGTAGCAACTTAAAAAGTTGTCAAAGATTATGAAAGCTCATTAAGGGATGAAGTGCATGACTTGAAATCTGATGTTCAGATCCAGAAATTAGTAATAATATAACCAAAGATACTTCTTTAGATTAAGGTAAATCTGCAGAGGGAGCTGGAGAGGTCACACTCGCCTGAAGAGTGTGAAATTGTTAGTATGTAAGCCCTATTTCTGAACAGGGAAGAGGATAGGGAAAAACAGTAGCAGGCAGACTTCTTAAGTAATTTTTCTTTGGAATCTTAAAGAGTTAGAGTTTTTCAAACACTGTGGTTACTATGTATAGAGCAGGATATACAGGGCTTTAAAGACTGAGTGATTTGGGTGTCCAGTGTCAGTTTGTGATGTCTGAGGGTATGTCAGAATCTGTAACAAACCTGTCAGCCCTGGCTGATGAATGCTTTGAACATCCTGGGCTGCCTGTGTCGAGGCACCTGAACCGCTTTCTGAGAAGTGGAAGAGCTTGATCTAGAAACTTCTGGGGAAAAATCTTCGACCTAGTTTTGTCAGGAAGACTAAACTAGGTTATGGTTTTCTTACTCCCCACTAGAATAGTTGTGGTTGCCCTGATCTGTAATGCTGTACACCTGAGCGCTCTGCTCAGTACTATTCCGAGAAAGCCTCTGTAAAACTAGTTGCTTGTAGCACATTGCGAACAGAAATCTAGTGAAATCCTAAACCATGGAGAAGGCCGCATAGTGATTTGTTTGGAGAGGATCAAGTGACTTTGGTCACTTGTGAACCATCTGATCGTGCTTGATGATCAGATGATTGCACTTTGTTCTGCCTCCACTTCCTTTTTTGAAAGTATTTTCCAGAGCTTTGACTGGGTTAATCAGCAATAACCACCCCCCCTGCCCCCAGCTTCCGCTGCAGCTCTGCTGATCAAGCAGCTCAAGTTCTCAGCTGTCAGCATTCCAGCTCTAGAGCTTGTCTTGAGCTGGCACAGTGTGTTTGCATGGCTTGGGGGATAGAGGAGGGGAACTTTGGTATCACTGGAGTTCAAGGGTCAGACTTGCTGATAGGTGAAGACAGAAAGCATTGTTTCCAGCTTCTAGAAATGAACAATTTCTTTACTTGAATGAAGCTTATCATATCTACAAAGGATCTAGCCTGGAGCTGCTGCAGTTCATGATACTGGTTTGAGATGCTGCAAGATAGAGTCGCTTCCTAAGCACCAGCTGTATTTTTTGTGTGCTTTTTTTAACTGAATGCATAGCTTTCTCTTCTGTTCACAGGAAGGGCAGCGCCCTTCAAATTGAAGACAGCAGGCTGTCCTAGTATAAACAAGTGGTCAGGCTGCCACAGAGTACCAATCTTACATGCCAAAATGAATGGCCACATATGAAATATCTGGAAACTCCATTAGCATGATATAAAAATCTTTATATTGCTGCTTTTTTGTGCCTGGGGTATTGCATATATCCTGTGCAAGGAAGAGCAGAACTACAAATGGCAGATCCTGTTGTGCTGTTTTCAAAAAAGAGTCAGGTGAGTTATTTTTTCTTTTTTCTTCTTTGAAGAAGTCAAAATATGCTGGAACATATTCCAGTGAAATCACACAATAAGCGATGTCCCAGCAGCAGCTTTCACTGGTGAGGGTTTTTGTTTTGTTGTTTTTTTTTCTTTTTTTGTTTTGTTTTATAGGTCAAAGATGGTGAACTTGCCAGAGGTTTTTAAGCTCACATGTAAACTTGGTCAGAACAATATTTCTTTTTTATTTTTGTAACTTCACTTACTGATGATCTACATTTTTTGGCAGGTGATAGAGAAGTGAAATACTCAGTACTTACAGAGTATAGGTTATTAGTTAAGAGAGTTGTGACTTGCCCAATGGAAGATAGCTTCAATTCTAAGAGAGGAATAAAGTCTGCTTTAAACCTGATGTAGAAAGGGTCAGAACAAACACTAGACAAACTCAAAGTTTTGAGTATCAGAGTAAGAATATATTTCCTCTTGGTATTCTAAAAGAACACTCAAGAGCCTCCAGAGCTTGGAGTCCCTTATATTCTTTCAGTTTTCTCAGTTCCTGACTTGAATATTTTGAAGTATAAGAATGTCCTGACACTGAAGGATAGTATTAATCATCAACTGAGTCTTCAGAGCAGTATTTTTATAGCAAGGCAAATGCTAAATTCTAATGCAAGCTAAAGCTTAGACACCACAAGATCAACACCAGGAACTGGCGGTCTCTGCGTCTGTGCTGTATGTGAGAACTGTCAAATGCAGATTCCTAAATTCATGTAAGTTTCCTGTTTTTTTTCAAGGTGCTATCGCAGTCATACACCAATCAGGTCTCCTTCAGTGCTGCCTAGAAAACATGTTTATGTTCTGCACAAGTCCATTCTCATTCTATCTGCTTCCATATCACACATAAATTCTTAACCTCTTGAGTTCTCTGGCAATTTTCAGTCTCTGCTGTTCCACTTTGCTTTTGGAAATATTGTTGCTTATATCTTTTTTTTTTTTTTTTGGTAAAGCACGTTGAGAATGGTATGTGTGCCTTCAGGGCAAAAATAGAGTGCCATGAGAATGTAAGAGCTTTAACAGTCTGAACGAAAAGGAAAGGTATGAAAGTAGATTTGCAAAAGGAAAATGCTTAAGATACTGCATTTTATCACAGCAACATGATTGTGCTTTAATAGTTTTTTTTTTTTTAATTAAAAAACCCCAACAAATACAGCACTGCAGCATTTCTGGACTGCTTTGAAGCTGTTAATGCTGGGCCCTATTAAAGCAATCAGGCTGGAAGGGTGATGACTTGGGAGGAGAATACAGGTGGGAGGTGAGTTGTATGAAAAGGAAAGACATGTGGGAGGAAGGCAGAATGCTGCAGGCCCCAGAGCTGGTCATACAGTTGGTCCGCATCTGCCCTACAACAGCTTCCTAGTTAGGGGGCACCAAGTACAGTTGTTTCTTGCTGTGGGAGGGGTTTGAATCCAAGCCACAAGAAGGGGTATCAGTGAGGGTGCAGTATCTCAACGAATACAGGTGGGAAGGGTATTGTGGATGACATTAAAGCAGTTACAGATTACTCTTTGATAGCTTTCTTATACTGGATTTAAACAGGAAGGTCCTGGCTCACTGAAGTCCTGGTTACTTCTGTTGCACCAGTGTTATACCCTGTTTAGGAGTAAATGGCAGATTAAGCAACGTATTGCACTTCATGGGAATGAGTGTGGGTTGGGTTTGAGTTACATTTGTTTGTGTTGTGTTTGGGGCTGGGCTGGCTGCTAAATTCAATGACAGGTGCTCTCTAACTTCCCTCCCACATGAGAGATGAATGAGACTTAGGGATGTTGGTGGATGAAAAGCTGGACGTGAGCTGTCAGTGGGCACTTGCAGCCCAGAAAGCCATCCACATCAAAAACAGCATGGCTGGCAGATCAAAGGAGGTGATTTTTTTCTGAGGAACAGACCTGGAAGTCCTGGTGGACAACAGGATGACCATGAGTCGGGAATGTGCCCTTTTGGCCAAGAAGGCCAATGGCATCCTGGGATGCATCAAGAAGAGTGTGACCAGCAGAGTGAGAGAGGTCATCCTGGTAAGCCCCAGNTGGAGCCTCTGTCTCTGGAGACATTCCAAACCCACCTAGACAAGTTCCTGTGCAACCTGCTCTAGGAGGACCTACTTTGACAGGGGGGTTGGACTAGATGATCTACAGAGGTCTCTTCCAACCTCATATTGTTCTGTGATTCTGCCCCTCTGGTCCACTCTTGTGAGATCCCACCTATGGTACTGTGTTTGGCTCTGGGGCCCTCAGCACAGTGGGTTAGAGCAGGTCCAGAGTAGGGCCACAAAAATGACCAGAGGGCTGGAACACCTCACCTGTGAGGACAGGCTGAGAGCGTTGAGGTTGTTCAGCCCGGAGAACAAAAGGCTCCAGAGAGACCTTATTGTGGCCTTTCAATACTCAACAGTGCCTACAGAAAAGATGGCCTTGCTAAAAAGTTAGTCCCCTATTGCAATAGGCCAAGGGGCAATAGCTCTAAATTAAAAGAGGGAAGATTTGGGCCAGAGAGAGGGAAGACATTTTTTCCAGTGAAGTGTATAGCCCAGAGACATGGTAGATGCCCCATCCCTGCAAACATTTAAGGTCAGGTTGGACAGGGCTCTGAGCAACCTGGTCTGGTTGAAGAAGTCCCTGCTCATGGCAGGGGAGGTAGAATAGATGACCTTTAAAGGTCCTTTCCACCCCAAACCGTTCTATGATCTTGATGTGTTTGAAGGGCAAAAGTATTGATATCTGACCTAAGGTGCCAGGGTTCTGTAGCCACTGGACGGCTTCTCAAGTCTGTAGTATTAAGTGAAATAAATTTTAAGCACATAAACACATGCACTTTAAGGATTAAGAATGCCCGTAGGGGTTGTGTGAATGCTGGTGATGGGCTTAAAACATGAGACTGCAAATGCAGTTCCGTCATGTGCCACCAGAGGGACTCCTAATCAAGACAGAACAACGAACCGCTGAATGTTCAGTTACTGTTGGAAAGTAAATGTAAAGTTTAAGGTAAGATTTAGCAATCGCACATCACTTTCTCTAGTATCAAATCTAAAGCATGTAATTTTGCTCTGTGCTAGTAATTAGATTACAAAATACAGTACAAATGGTTGAGCTGGGCAAGAAAAGCACTAGGTTTGGTATTCTGGCATTGAAAAGTGTGTATATATATATATATACTGAACTCTTCTTATGCAATGGCTATGGCTGTAGAAGGGATTAAGAGACTTATGAAACTGTCTAGTAAATAAAAAAATCCAACTGAAATTGATACAGTAACTCCAAAGATTTCATTTTATTTATTCATCTGTACAACAGAGGTGAGACAGTCCCAGTAACTGAGTTGCACTTAACTGTCTTAATTTCTACAATGTAAGCAATTGCAGTTCTACAGAAGAGTTGTTTCTAATTTTTTCAAGTCAAAACTGGAAGTTTTCCACCAAACAATGCAATTAAGAAAAAAAAAAAAATCACAAAATTTAATTCAAATCACTCTTCCCTGTACCTCCATCTCAGTGAAAACCGAAGCAGCCCCACTACCCGCATTCCGGGTGTGCAGCTGGTGCCTTTAAGCCTCTCATTAGCCATGGTTTGCTAGAGTCAGCTGTGCCTCAGACACAACAGGTTTATTACTCCCTGTGAAACAGGAAAAAGACTCCAAACGGCCACTGGAGCCTTGCCTGGCAGAAGAAACTATTGCTCAACAGAAAAATTTAACCTGTGCCTGAGCTGAAGTCTTTCTTCCCCTGTTGCGTTGTACCCCTGGCCCCTGATGACCTAGATGCAGTTCCTCTTGTGACCTCCCTCGGCTGTCACCACCCCTTGCCTGCACCCTGTGTGACGGACTGGTGACAGGAAGAACCAGAATGGTCAAGTCCCCTCACAGCAATCCTCTTCACCGGGAAGAGGTCTTCAAGCGGAGCCTGAGCGGGGCTGGGTGAGTACTCAGTGACCCAAGGAGAATCAGGCCTGCCTTTCTTGGTCCTTGCTCCAGTTTCCTTACAGCAGTGTCAGCGAGGAGCCCATCTGCCGATGACAGCAGGGCTGCCTCACAGTAACCCCAGAAGCATCGTGGAAGCAGTCAGCCATCTGCCACTGCGCTCCCAGGGTATTTGGGCCTTCACCTGAAGGCCTTCTGAGAGGTGCCGTGTTGCCTCTGGTGGACTTTTCACCAGACCTTGGTACCTGTGTGTAGCGGTACCAAGTTCTGAAAATTGTAAAACTGCAAAACTATATCCTTCTAAAATGTTATCTTACAGAGTTTCCACTTCTAATTTCCAATGTTTATCAAATGCTGCTAAACCATACAATGTCATAAAAATAAAACCTAAAAGTGAAGCGATTGCTACATTCAACTTAAAAGCCAATTTTTAGAAGCAATTTTCATATTTATGATGGTGTGATTACTTTTTTCCATTTTTATTTCATCTTCAGTTGCACATGCTTCATTAGGACATGCTAGAAAAAAGAAGCTATGGATGGCACAGACCATTTTCTTATAAGGACCCGTTTAAAGAAAAGGGTTGTGGATAGATATCTCCAGTCTGTCCGTGCTTCCGGCAGCTGGTCCCTGTAAAGCCTGTTAAGGAAAATCTCTGCTGGTCACTGGTGAGCTAGTGACTGAGGTTTGAAGTACTCACTACCACCTTCTATACAGTTAACAACCCATGTCCCTTTATAGCCTAATAAAAAATAACTGAATTGTTCAAAATCCAAATTTCTAAACTAAAGTTCACACCATCCTTCAAAATAAATACAATTTAATACAAAATATTGGGAAAACACCCACATTTTACTTCAAAAACCTATGTTTGGTCTCAAAGCTATCCTATTTAACCTACTGTATCCATTATGGAACACACTGGATTTATGTGGTGAGGAATAAATGAACTTAGAATTCTGATTAATTACCAGCACAGTGGATCGCATAGCCATTTCAGAGACTTGCACGTGTACCTTCACATGACTCCATGTGTGTATTTTTAAAATTTGGTTACAAATATGAAAAAAGAAAATGCTGTCTCTACAACGTGCCAAGTTGTTGTTGTTCTTATGAAAGCAAATGCAAAAAAATCAGGATGTTTAAAGAGCTTGTCAACGTTTTGCAGGATCATGACCAGGACAGGTTTAGAGACTGATCATCTTAGTGAAAGGAACTCTTGCAGCAATAAGTTACAACAGCAGAGAGAGGATGGGTTTCCAGCACTGTCTTCCCTGAGGTCTCTTTAAATGATGGCATCATGTTCATCACTGTAACAGAAACATAGTAATTAGTGTTCTACAGTAAAAGGAACAGTCAACATGGGAAACAGCCATCCAGCTGCTGCTCAGAGGTTATTTTGTGAACAGAGGGCATCTTGTTGCAGAGGGCTAATGGCAAATTGATCTGGGAGTTACAGTCCTCTCTAAGCTGAGCCTGAAATTAATTTCATTGTGTCAACACTTCTCTAGCTTCATTAGCCTTATTTACATTTTGCCTTTCACATTTCACTCAAATACATATTTTTTAGATCAGCTGCTGCTCAGACTTTTTTTTATCCTATCTATTTCACCTCTATCCAGTAGTAACAGCTAATCAAAGCCAGTTCACAATCTCAGGTGGACAGGCTTCCTTTCTTTTAAAGATACTGTTGAATCTGAATATTGCACTATCCATTCAAATGCTACTGTGGATAAACATGTGCAGCGGGAACTGGTTGAATTCCATGACCTACAAGTACGAGTCAAGATGAGGAGAATAAACAAGGTCTAAACACTAGCATTCTATCAGGTTCTACATCACCTCGCTTAAGCTTCTCAACTGACATTGAGGATATTGGATAGGGAAAAGAAAAGCAACCTAGTTTTAAGAATCCCCAGTTCATAAATTGATGTGGGACAAGAAGGGAAGTCTGGAAGAAAACCGAGTACAGCGGAGTATAAGTGGAAAAGGAGATGGTACAGTTTTGATTGAACTATTCATGACAAAAGGGTGAGATACAGGATGAAGTCAAAAAATATAGATTGCTGATGGGTTCTGTGCTCTTCAGAAAGGAGAGGAAGAGTAGCTCCACAAAGAAGAATCACACCCAAGAAAGACTCAACCTACTACCTCCTGTCCCTCTATCTGTTATCATAAAGGAGACCAGCTGCCTGGAAGAAACTGGTGGCAGAGAATCTGTTTAGATCAGTGTTTTTCAGTTTGCAGTCTACAACCTGTCTGAATCCCACAGACAATTTCTAACGGGTCTTAGAAAAGATAACCAAGAAAAGCAAGCTTATTCTCAATAGCTTTGAATTTGCTGTAGAACACCTACAGTCCACAGGGAAAACTTCACCAGTCTGCAGCTCAAAGGAAGCTGAAAGTCACCAGTACACTAGAGATTTGGTGACTTTTGGTGGGATCCAGGCTGTACCTTTCAATACCCAAAGAACTGACATCTTTAGCTATGACTCTTCACTGCCCTCACAGTAAGTGAATACAAAACCATATGGACAGGCTGACTTATCTGATAGTTTTATGCTACTTTAGGGTAATAAGGATGACATGAAATGACTAATTTAGAAGCAGATGCCTGTATTTGGTCAAATGAATTCTATTTCTCTTTTCATGGACTTGTGAAAAGTCCTTAAAACAGGTTCAGTGCATAAAATATTATGTACAGGTTTCTGGAGTTGAGAACAAGATAACACAGAAAACTAAATATTAGAAATCAACCAGCTGGCCTGCCAATATTACAAGGCAGGGCAAGAGTCTGAACTGACAACAATTAAATACCATGCCTTTAAAAATATGAATAACAGCCATATTGCTTTTGAAGGTTTTCTGTGACAGTAAATAAATGAGTCAATTCAACTGTAGTGACTTAAGAATGTGGAGTATTAGGTATCTAGCTTTAAAACTGCCTGCTCAAACTAGACTTGAAGGTATGTAAAATGTGATACAAAAGAGAGATAACTGTTACTATGAGTAACAGTTCCCACAAGATGTCATCTGGGTAATATAAAATAGAGCTACTTAAAAAAAATTAATGGTGAGGGGGAGAAAAACACCTAAGAGTGAATAGACAAATACAGTCTAGGAGAAAGTGTCAGAAGAACCAGGAGTCTTGCAAACTGCAGCAACCGTTTCAAGGACATACTTTCAAGGAAATATTTGCTATTCACAGAACAGCTAGATGACAAGGATCCTTTAAAAAAAAACAAAAAAAAACAATCAAAAAACCACAAAACAAAATGATTTTTTATAATAGATGAGAGGAAAAAAAACTATTCAGAGAGACATAATAATAATGAAAAATAGCTGAAGTGGTGAATACCAAAATACCACAGTTAAATCTCTTAATGACATTAACATAATGTACATTAAACAAATGTATATATCATTGGTTTTGTCTGTCCTTGTTCCCCTCAAGAAAGTAATAAACTGACAAGGGACAATCCCTTGGGAACTTACATGGTTCTGTACTGAATGCCTCTTCTAGAGTGGTAGGTTTTGCATCCAATGTAGAGAATAACTAGGACTCCAAGTGTCAGCACAATGCCACCTACAAAACTGCCCACATCAAATCTGGAGGTTTTGGCTATGACAGCTTCAGATTTTGATGTGGCTGAAAACAAAAAAAACAAGAGGCACTTTTTACAGAGCTTGCAAAATTGTGTTTTGAGGCACTCCTCTATATCCTGCCCTCACCATTGGCAGACCATCCAGAGACCCAATTAGACAAATTCAACATAGATCAACTGGCAAGATACCAGCCAAGCACACTGAAACTTAGAGTTCTGTTTTTAAGCACCAGATTCTGGTGAATAAGGATCAGCTGATCCAACTACTTGCTGTCTCTGCAAAACTGACTGCCCTTTCTCCTCTCCACCTCTCTCTTTCCCCTTCCTTTCCCCCCCCCTGCAGCTCTTGCTGTTCTTAGGCTAGTTCATGCTTCTCATACCCTCCCATGAGCCAATTTAACTCACTAACTGGCCTGAAATTAACCCTAGCAGAAAAGGGAGTTGCTTTTAGCCAGATGAGGATGCTGAGTCATACTGCAGAGGGGTCCAACAACCACCAAGTCGATCACCATACTCACGTGGCAGGAGTAAAAATACTTTTAGTGGCAATAAGCTCTTGGAATACTTTACCTCATCTTGTGGAATTGTACCCTCCATCTTGGACTGGAGGGTACATCTCATAGAATTACTCCTGATCTCCAAGCGAGATCAGCTCTGCAGCCCAACACAAATATTGAAATAGACAACATGACCTCAGATAAGCCATAACAGTTTCCATGCAAAAACTGGTTTTCTCTGCTACAGCCTCCCACCAACATACCCAGTCTGTGCCCATCTCTGTTTGTACTTGCCGCAGGGAGTGTTATGAGGCCAACGAAAAGTTCTGCTGATGACAGCTTCACCTACTCAATAACCCTGATCTGTTTAGTGGTGTAAGCGTGAAGTGGTGCAAACAAGCAACTAACCGCAAGGAAATACCGAATTCTGCACTTGAGGGTTTTGTATTAAAGGGTACTGTCAAACTGTATTTGACAACTTCTACACAAGGTGTGACTCATTCACAGTCACACTCTACCCTCTGTTAGGGATAGAATTCATTACATTGCTACAAATGAAGTTAACAGGACTCCTAAGCCAGTAGACATATTTTGAGCCACAGGTCACGTGTGAAAAAGGAAGTATTAGAGATGAGTTCAAGCAAGCTGTAGAAGGGAGAGCTGAAAAAACACAAAGGTTGTATTCCAAAGCCAAATTCCAGGTTTTCTCCTAACATTGCTAATCTCCTTGATGGTGGCTGCTGGTTCAGACCACTCATATTTATTTTACTTTATTTTTTCCCCCTAAATACATCAGGTCTCTCAGGTTAAGTGAAGTCTTATTTGAGGAAGCAGAGTGCTCAGAACAACATTACTGTAGCCAACTTCATAATAAAACCCCACCTTACTCTCATTTTTCAGCATGCAAATACCTTCTTTCTCTGTTATATTACTAAAACCCTAACAACTGTATACCCTACATGTACATGGCTATACAAGCCTTTACGAGCTTCCTGAAATGTGAACTCACCTGTTACCGAACTGAAAGAAATCTTGGAAGTGGTCATCACTGTACTACTGAGCTGTGATGATGTGACTGATGGAGCTGTGGTGGATCTTGTTGTCTGGCTGGTTTTGGTGGGCTCAGTCGTTAAGGCGGTAGACGCAGTGGTGTTGGTGAGCTGGCTGGTACTGGTCAGATTAGTAGTACTTGTGGACAAACCTGGGAATTTTTTTATTTGTGACATCACACAGAAAAATACATAAAAATAATAAGCTGTGTACTCACTGAAAATAAGACAGTATTTATCATGCCCAAATAGAATGACAGAATAACAATGAAAATGCTCCTGCATAGATATTCAGGCTTGCACAGACTCTTCCCCTACACCTTTCCTTTGGAAAGGCCTAACTTTTGATTTCTGGGGCTCAATGTCAGAAATTATTTAAAGGAAAGGCTGTAAACAAAGTCTAGATAACATCTGATAACTTTAACAAGGGTCATTTCGGGTTTTTTTGATCACATTATCCAATTCCGTAGAATCATGTTTAACTTACAGCATTTTAAAATGGGATAAAGTTCTGGATCAAGAGTAACTTTTCATTTGAGGAGCCCAACTTTTCAGATAACTAAGCTTCTCTGATACAAATGAATTTTGCATGAAAATGTCCCCTGATTTTTGTAATTATTTAATCTTTAATTTGCTTTTGAATGAAACACTGGTTTTCCTAAGGCTGCACGTATATTAAACTTAACAGAGCGAATTCTATAGGTATGTTAAATTTGAGGTTTCTACATGTGATAAAAGTTTGACTAAAGTAAATCTGCTGGCTTGTGTCATTTATTTAGTAGCAAGCTGCCTTGTCAGAGTTAAAACAAAGAATGGAATGCTGTTTCACAAGTTCAGTTGACACCTAAGGTCTTTAAATTTTACCCTGCTTTTACTTAACACTTCCCCTTCCATCCTCAGAAAGCAGTAATGAACTGTTCAGAATAAAAACACCATGAAGGAAAATTCAAGGGTAATAGAGATTAATATTTATAGCAAAATCCTTAGAACCTCAATAGAAGGCAGACAGTTAGAACAATCTCAAAAATAATTGCTTACTTTTCTAAGGGGGAATTAAGAAGCAACATGAGCCTGTTATGCAACTAACATTTTTCTAAGCAGACAGTACGAGGCAAATAGCTTTTATGTATGAAGGAATTACAAGGAGAAAAAGCTCCCTTTGTAGCTGTTGTCTTCTGTATTATTTCTATAACCTCACACAAGTTGAGTTCGTTTTAAACACCAGAAAAACTTTTTGTTATGGACATTCAAATGTCTAATTATATCCATGTTTTCTTGAAATTGTCTGAAACTAGAACAACTGAAGATTAGGTAGTTTCCTCTTAATCCCACAGTAAACTTGATATTTGATTTCTGCTTTTTAATACAGCATCTAAAAATGCTTCTGTAGAATAATCTTCCTGCAAGTGTAGTTTAAAACATAAGTAGCTACACACAGAATGGTGTCTTTCCTAAGACTTAAGTATCACTGCTTCCAGTACAGGTGTGAGTATCAAAAACTTAAAAAAACCCAAACACTATGACAAGGTAAGCATTCAGAAAGCAAGTGGCCTAGGCAACGTTTTCTGAGACATTTAACATGAAAACTACTGAAACAGACCAATACAGTCTCCATAGTAAATGTTATTTATTTTCCTGTTCTTTAATTGTTACAATTGTATTGTGCCATAACCCAAGGAAACATTTTGAAATGAGCATTCATTGTGATGGAACAGTTGGAGTACTGTATGTATGTACTTACCTTGTTACAATAAGGAAATTCAGTTCCTCTATGAAGCATGTGTAAAATACATCAGATAAAATTCAGGGCACATTTTAATACTGACACGTAAACTCCCCAAAGGCACAATGATTTATAAACATGAAATGGTTCCTCATTGTAGGAAATATGCAAAGAAATGTGTATATGGAAACCATCTACAGTTATATGACATGAAACCACACCTGGTAACTGCATTCCTA
The DNA here is from genome assembly GCA_013398155.1 of Pedionomus torquatus. Lineage (NCBI taxonomy): Eukaryota > Metazoa > Chordata > Aves > Charadriiformes > Pedionomidae > Pedionomus > Pedionomus torquatus. Next base: position 79,129 of record VZRU01015440.1, on the reverse strand, counting down.
ATATAAATGTAACCAAAAGGAAAGATAGACAAATCTGAATGCAAGTGTCAACCAGTCAGATTTCTGGATTTTTGGGGTTTTTTTTTTTGAGACATGATTTCCAAGAGTCAACTGGCTTGTGTTTCTGAGCAACATAATGGCTAGTGGTTCCATGCATAACATTGTTAAATACAATGCAATTAAGAAAGTACTTATTCCGTGAACACTGCAAATTCCGTGTGCACCAAATTACCCTACAGAAATCCCAAGACAGCACAAAAAATATCCAAGCAGCTATCACGAGGAATTTCAGCAAATTTGCACATTAATTTTCTCCCTCTCTTTCCTACTAATGATCCATTTTTGTAATTTAATATTTTATTGTATTTCTTACTTTACTCCTGTATCAAGATTACAGCACTTGGTGATGTAACATTTATATTATGAGTAAAATCTGGTTAATCTCCTTAATCTTATCTTTCATGATGTCTTTAGCATTAGTCATTTCAAAACATCAGTGGGAGGCTATCTGAGGCAGCTGGAGAACTTGGGAAGCTGACGTGAATTGGGCACCAATCTGTTCTCCTGTGTCTTTGAAAAAATCTTACCCATACTATTTTACCAACAGGGTTAAGATTAAAGAACATTTGCTAGCAACATCTGTCCTTTTATTTCCCTAATAAAGCCAGCTGGGCTTCACTGAACATCACACTAAAACTCAGACTGCCTGAGTTAATTTTTATTACTTAAAAAGAATACCAGCAATATAGTTCAGGCTTACGATGCTTTATTTTTAAGAGGCACAAGTATTTTACTTTGTATGCTACTTGTGTTAAAACAGTAATTAGCTATGCTATATCCATTAATCAAATTATATGTGTAGTGCAAAGGTAAGAACTCTTAGCAGCATGCTCTACTCCCTTAGTGTTCTAATTCAACACAACAAACACAAGTCAAATCTCATAAGCACTGTGCTAACATAGAAAATAATTGTTATTGAGTGATCTTCCTAAAATAAATAAGTAACTTCCTTTGCATGGAAAATGATTGAGTGAAACGCTTCTGTGATGAAAAGCATCAAAAGATAAAAGGCAGAGACTTTAAGCAAAATTAAGTACATGTATCCAATAGCCTTTATTCTGAAGAGGATGAAACAGATAATCAAAAGGGAAGAATATTGTCTTAAAATCTATGAAGTTTCTGACAAAAAATAAAACCAACATAAAAAAAAGAAGAAAATAAAAGAAGAATGTGAATCAAAAATCATGTGAAGCAAGGCATAGCTGCCTGTTAGGTTTGCATTCTGCCTAACAGGAAAGAGCTCAGGCCTCTTTTTACTGTTACCCATATGCAGTAAAGGTCAGACCTTTGCAAGAAACCTATAGTCAGGCTGGAGCACAGGGTGGGTGAAACACCTGTGGTTAACAATGGCTTTACACACAGGAAGGCCCTAAAGCAACAAGGGGATTACAAATAATTCTCCACTTTCCAAGCCAGACATGCTTAAACTGGTACACTGCAGGCAATGGCATGAGAAACTGCATCACTTCCTTGCTATCAAAAGGTCTTTGCAGAGATTTTTATTCCCCCAGTCCCCAGCTAGAAGTTTATTCTCAAATGAATAACAAGCAACTTCTGAGCGCAGTAGCTCAAAAGTTATCTGTAGACTACAGAGACACAAAGCAAGATCTGTACTGGAAATGGAATGACATAGCTGGGACCTTATGATAAGCATAAAACTTCACACACAAACTACCTTAGAGTAGGCTCCATATTTCTGTCCTGCTTTGAGATGCATCTTAGCACAAAGGCGACTCAGTTCATGCGTGGAACTAGCTTTCCTGCTCTCACATATGACCTTTTTTATCTGTGCATCACAGAGTGAACAACTGCATTACATGAATTCCTATCCAGTCTTTACTGATGTGCTGAAGAATGCCTGTACAAGTTATTCCAGAGAATAATTTTTTAAATTTCCTTTTTTAATAATCTCAAACTGACATAGCCAACAGTTGGAACACTGCAAATCCAAATGGATGAACCGTTTGTTTGCATCCCAGTTTAAATACATGCTTTCAAACTCTACTAGTTGGTCTAATACACCTATTTCTTCTTTCTACAAAGTTGTGTTTTGTAAACGTGTTATTTATGTTGGAAGATCACGACTGCAACACTGCTGCTGTGGGAAATCATTCTTACCTACACTTCTTTTGCCAAATTGTGAAGGAAAGACAGTAGTGCTAAAACGATGCAAAAGTACCTGTGACAGTTACAGATTTGCCCCTCACATCTCACTTGAGCTCTACTGTTTTTTGTGCTATGAGCTCTGTGAGGACTATTTTCTGTGCTATAAGGTACCATGAATCTTACCTAAAAGAAAACAAAGTCTCACTCTTGAAACTCCAACCCCCAGGGCTTCATTATACCCTAAATCTATTTACTGTGAAATAACATTAAACAGATATGCAGGGTTTGCACAACAACCTACTCATCCTTCTTCCATTTTTGTGGAATAAATTTGCATACAGACAAAGAATCAATATTAAAAAGACCAACTCCTTTCAATTCTGCTTTGAATTTTTATTGATTCCTATTTCTCGATGACACTACATATGTCATTGTTTTGACTGATGGAAGATGCTACCTAAACTTGAAAGTTTCATTTCAGAGCTGTTCTACATGTTGCCTTTCAGCACTAAAATGATAATGCCTTTCTCAAAACCTCAATTTTGATGGATATTTCTTTATATTTTAATGTGATCTGGGGTAGGTTGGAAGCTAGCTTCTAGGTTCACAGTAATGGACAAATGAACAGATACATACCTGCTGCAGATGTTGCTGTAGATTGTATGGATGATGTAACAGCAAGAGTGGATGAACTGCTATTGCCTTCAATGAAAAAATAAAACAAGAAAAGAAATATTACCCATTTTCATTTTAACCTACTATAATTAAAGTACACACAATACAATACTTTCCTCAGGGTATCTACATAGGCTACAAGTGGGAACACAGCAGACAGTATTCCATCCCAAAGCAGATGGTTTTACCCCTCTACAAAATGCTTCCAGATCTCAATGCAGCAAGAACATAGTGCCCAAATGGTCAGCATCTGAATTCCTCACATCTCTTTTTGTTCTTTCACTTCTGTCATGCTCTATTGCAGTTGCTGTTATCAGCCATAGTGTCACAGACTGTCTTGTCCTACTTAAACACTGGGTTTTTTTTTCTAGTTTTCATTCCTCTATTTCAGTTCCATTTCCTGTCCCTCAACCTTTTCTTTCATTTTGCTTGCTCTGTTACGAACTGGTCTCATGCTGGGATCTTACTGTAGTTGTGTCAAGTACAAGGTGTGAAACACCTTACTGCAGGCTTATGCTCTCTCTACAAGAAAAGCTGTCCTAAGAATATACCTTTCCAAAGACTTAAATTATAATCCATGTTGTAGTCCTACTGGTTTTTGTCCTTCACGCCTCTCTTCTTTCTCTGTTCTCCTTTTTTTCCCCTCTTCCTACTCATGTTACTTCTAGGTTTCCAGGCACCCTCCCACTCTCGCTTCTGTCCTCATTGCTGCATCCCTCTCCAGTGTTTTGTACAAGTCGAGTGCCTCTTCCTCCTGGAAAAGACCTACTGAGCCGTTTGGTAACTCCCATTCCTGGAAACTTCACTTGCCCATACTTCCCTCCCTTTGTTCTGCACCGGTGTCTACACTCATTCTGTGATTATTCTTCCCTCTGAAGTAACTGATCTTTTACAGCATCCCCCCGCATTGCTAGTGCTATGTGCCTTGCAGCAACCCAATTGCTTTTCAGCACAGCTGGAAAATGAATTGCATAATGTCAGCAATGACAAGAACACAGCTACCAGAACCAAGAAGCAGGTGTGTTTCCTTTGCTGGATCTCCTGTTCTTACAGCTGGAAAAGTCTAGTCAAAAACAGTTTTGTCAATCCTCTTTGTATTTGCATACATCTTATGAGCAAGCTCAGGTTTAAGAACAAATGCAACAAATTTACACCTTCATACCACCTACCAAGAAGGGAGGAAAAAGTTACAGAAGGAATGATTTTGCCTTTTCTTTGGTATAATCGTAGCCAATTGGCCCCACCACCGAATACTGCACACACAATCCCTATACTGACATGACTGGGATATTAAAGTGCATATTTAATCGCCTTTAAGAAACAATCTATGATTGTACAATTACAAACACATTCCTTCTTGCATACGTAGACTTTTGTACCACAGTAAGCCATGGATATGCCTGAGGCTAAACCTTTCCCACACTGGCCCAATACCATAACCAGAACACAACTTTGGGTTTCCCCCCAGTTCTGCGTGCTTAATTCTGCAACCCTGGGAACATATCTAGATGTGGATTGCATGCTTATACAGGTGAAAAGGAGCCACGCACACTGCCTGGAATTTGGGTGTGAGTCACTGGTGCAATTAACACAAGATAAAGTAAGTCAATGAGCAGAATATTGGCTATACATCCCACTTGTTGGCCAACAGCAAATAAGATGAGTAAAGTAGTACAGGGCAAAAATGACTCAAGGAATATCCTTTTTGCATGGCACATGCTTTAAAGGTGTATAGCTCAATGCAGTCAAAATGAGATTACACTATGAAATAAATTGCAATTTAGCAACAAGCTCAAGCACAAGTGGACCTAGAATCCATTCTGATGTTAAAAGTCAAATGAAAACTGTGCCTTGCCTTTTTGTCAAGAACACTGAAGTCCAGCCTAGCACACTTCTTGAGCTGGTGGTTCTTTTTTTAAATAGAAAATTATGTTGGCAAGTATTTCTGGTTCTACACATAAAATTTTACCATGTTATTTCTCCTCTCTCTCTTGCTCAGGGGTACCTAAGGACACAAGGATTGAGCTGTGTTCTACTGTTCATCAGTACCTCTTAAATACCTTTAGTTGTCCTAGAATAGATGTGTCAATCTGAATACCTTCCTCCTGCTCTACACAATTCAATTCACAATTCAATAAAATAAAGGGCAAAATATTACAGGACAACCTAAAGCACACAGTAGTACTTATTTTCTTGATGCCACTGAGGAACAGCAACAGAAACGTCAAGAGTGTTACCTTGCAACTCATTGTCTGGAATCGTAGTAAAGGTTGTAGTACTGCTGGAGTTGTTTGTCTCTTCATTTCATACATAAAAAACAGGAAAAACAAGATAGTTTTAGGTGTTTTATTACTAAGAAGTAAAAAAAAAAAAGTTACTGCAGTATCTGTCACTTGCTTTGGGCAGATAAATAACTAATCTAGGAGTAAGGTATAATGACGATACAAATGCATGAAACCAAAACAGCCTGCTCTTAGCACATTAAAAATTACAACATTTGTACTACCCAACCATCGAATGAACTGGAACTCCATCCCATCCTCTCAGTTTTATCTTTCCCATCATCACCATCCCAAGTTCTCTTTTTCCTAAAGATGAAAGGAGACTGAAAGAAATAAGAGATAGAAAATCAGGCACCTTCCTTCAGCAGTAACGTACAACCAGCATCACTTACAGCGGAAGGAAATGAGCTTCTCATGTAAGTCTTTTTCTATAAAGTCTGCAATGCCTTTGCAGGCAGATGAGTGCTTAGCGTGCCCCTGCATGTACAGCATGGTAAGACATTGACATCCACTAAGAAGTTGCATTGCTTAGTTTGGGACAAAGAGCATGTCCCACTACAGCATTCAACTGAGCATTTGGCAGGTAGGGAACAGGACAGAGAAGGATCACACCTCTGGGGAGGGACTCTGTCAGGAAGTGTAGTGATAAAATAAGGGGTAATGGTTTTAAATTGAAAGAAGGGAGATTTAGATTAGATATTAGGAAGAAATTCTTTCCTGTGAGAGTAGTAAGGCACAGGAACAGGTTGCCCAGAGACACTGTGGATGTCCCATCCCTGGAATTATTCAAGGCCAGGCTAGATGGGGCTTTGCGAAACCTGGTCTAGTGGGAAGTGTCCCTGCCCATGGCAGGGGGGTTGCAACTCGACGATCTTTAAGGTCCTTTCCCACTCTAACCATTCTATGACTCTATGACTAATTGAGGCCTCATTACTCTGTCCTCAGGCTTGGTCTACAAACAAGTGGTAAAATTTAAAGGTAAACGACACAGAATGAAAAATCTGGCATTCACACATATGCGAGAAGACCAGTTGTTCAGTTCTGCCTTTGCTAAGCAGAGTTTAGTTTCAATCACTTATACCAATACTCTGCTACAGGCAAGCAAATAGCCCGCACTATCACAGAGACAAGCTATTTTCTTAGTAGTCCCAAAATGTTAGTGAAGGTCTCCAAATGGTAAAGTCTGCAAATACAAATGACAAACCATTCATTGTATCTTAACCATGCAATATCCAGATTGATATTGCATGACATGTTAGACTGTTTAATTAGGGTGCTTAGGGAAAGCAAACAAACAAAGGAGGATGAGACATGGCTATACTAAGCTTCCCCAGGAAGGACCAAATCCTGCAGAGAGTCATTCACATCAGAGCTTTCCTGCCCCATTTAACAATGATCTGATTGAAGAGAAAACAGACACTATCCTTGTCCCCAGCAGCACACAATGTTTTCTGCCGTCTCAATCAGCAGAATAGGCTCCCTGCAGGACCAGATGAAAGAAGGGGGCAGGAACCAGAGGTGGAAGGGCAGACAGGACTGCCTTATTAGTCCTAGTTAGATCATTGGGACTGCACACCCTGAAAGACATCAAGGACCTCATCCAGCTTAAAAGATACAACCTTTTTCTTTTTCTCCTCCTCCAAGAAAACGCCCAAACATTGGTAAGTTTCTTAAGTTGCATCACAAGCAGTTGCTCCACAATACAGACACATCTTAATACAGGGTACCGCGTAAGCATATGCCACAGCAGAACCCGCGGCAGCCAACAGGACAGGTGAGAAAAAGAAAATCCTCAAATGACACTATTCCCAAACTGTTCTCTGTCCTCAGGCTGTGGTTTTGGATTTGAAGCTGCGTGTATCGCTGCAGGGTCAGCAGGAAGGACATCCTGGGTTAAGCCAAAGGGAAAAGCAGCACATGCTTTTACACAGCGATGGCTCTGACAACCGGGGACTCTCATTCGAGACCATGGATGGCAGAGAGCAACTGGCCCAAAGCCAAAAAGTGAGGGTGCCTGGCCTTCTCCAGCGAGCAGAACCGCAAGGGTTAGCAGTCTGCACGGACCTAGGTCTGAGCAGGGAAAGGAAGGGGGGAAAAGCCATCAGCCAGCTGCAGCGGGGAAGGTCCTGCGCACCAGGAGGGGTGAAGCGCTTTGGGCCACAGCATTAGTTGCAATTTTTGGCCTACAAATCGTGAGCAGAGAAACTCTGTGCAGATGCTTGTTCCCACCGTGATCCAGAGGAAAGGCGGGAAGAAAAAAACCAACAAAAAAGAATGATCTCTGTGTTAAGTTTTCATAATGAAACACAATCGAACCATGGAAATAGCGAACTTAAAACAATGCACCGAAGCACCACACACTGGAAAATGACAGGGAAAGGGGATCAACAACATTTTTGAGAAACAAATCTGTTTTCCTGTTTAAGGTCAGGGGCAGATGCAGCTAAAAATGCAACTGTGGGTGGCTGGCCAGGGTGTGTCTGAAGGCAAGCATGCTTCCTGTGAAACACCACGGCACAGCTTGGTGTGCTCTTGCGGTTTTCTTGCTCTAGTGCAAAAGAAGTCATGAGTTGGAGACAAAGCAAACTTTCAAAAGGGCAAAATCAGGCCAGTTCTTCCAGCTTTATAGCTGGAATCCAGCTTCCAGAAGCAGTATTCAGACACAGGAGATGAAGATACCTGCATGTGCCAAACACATCGATAGATGACGGGTAAGAGGCCATGATAGCTCTGATACTTGTCAAAAATGAACAGGACAAGATTTTAAACAGTCTTGATTTTGCCAGATCCTGCAAAAATCGCCACATGACCCTTTAACAGTAGAAATCTGTAGTCTCCAGTTCAAGCATGTACCATATTACTGTTCTCTGTAGATGAAGCCTGGCAGAAGAGCCATGCACCGATGAGTGGCATCACTCATCCAATTCATTGCATGAGACAAAGGCCAGTTTGCCCACTCCTGCATTCGCATTTAGGATAAACACATTTCTAAGGACTCACAGTCTTTGTGTCTAGTTTAACTAAACCTCACTCTGCAGAAACATGCTGGCATATAAACTCACATTTTCACTAAGCACTATGTTACACATCCATTTTGAAGACATTTCAAAAGTCATAGATAAAATTCTGCCTGAGCATCTCCTCTTTTCAAGCCTGATGCATAGCAGGGAAGCAGGAGAGTTTTATGCCCAAGCCATTACACTTTTGTTGGTTTAAAAAAAAAAAAAACAAAATTACAGAGGCACTGGCTATGCACAATCCTTCAGAAAGATCTCTGACTTGCACAGTAACCTCTAGGCAAGCCAAATGAGTAACAGTTGAGGTGATGGAATGGTTAGAGCAGAGATGTTAGAGCAGCAACACAAATATAAGCATCCCCTATAATAGTCTCCACCATCAGGATACTCGTTCTTCTCAGTTGAAATGGATGAAACTCAACTTCTGGAGATCAAAACAAAACCAACGCCCTGATGCCAAATCTATTCTAACATCTGCCAGGCAATTTTGACAAACTACAGGCTGCTATCTGCAAACTTTGTATTTCTCCTCCCTCCCTTTGACTCAACAAGGTCTTTTGGTACCTATTTTTGAAGCGGTGTTCTTGACCTACCAAGAAGGTAGGTCATCTTGAGACAGAGGCCAGGCAGGCTTATCTCAGCAGCTTTATGGACAGGTCCTCATGCCTCAGCATTGTGAAATTACCTCCCAGTCTTGCAAAGGCAAGCGTAAACACCATTGCACAGATGCTTAAGGAAACAACGGGGACTCAAGTAACTGATTCTCAACCCTGGCCAATTTGAGACTGAAAAACTGCAACACTTTTTGCTGCCACCCAAGAATCTAAGAGAAGTAAAGAGATACACTGAAATCAAAACGTCGTGCCTGTTTTCAGGTGCTGCTGCTGGTTTTTTTTTGTACTGTGAATAGTTTTGTGCAAGGTAAGCTCTTGGGAGATGTTGCTAGCTATCTTTTCTGAACAGAGAAGGAAGGGGAGGGGGGCAGCTTCCTGCCAGGATTCTCCTTACTTGCCCAGACATCAGGTAGCCAGCTGGAATTTACATAATAGTGGGAAGGATTTTCCCCAAATCATAATATTTTGGTAATGTTTCTTCCACTGACTTGACTGACACACCAGCAGAGTAAGAGAGCAGCATTGTGTTGAAATAACCAGAAAAATCTGCCTAAAAAAAACTCAACTGGAACAAGGACAAATGTACTGCCACTTTCACTTTCTGCAAATCATAGTATTTGATGAGTTTCACACTTTCTCCTGAAGCATTCATTAGTGAATCATGAACTTTTGCTGAAACCAACACAAATCTCAGCAGTAGTTTCTGGAAGTTTCTGAGTAAGTCGGCAGGGAAAAAAAAAAAAAAAAAAAAAGATACTTCAATAGATATGCTAGGATGAGCCTTAAAAGGGCACAACTTCTCTCAACATATTATAAATGGGGTCTAAACAAATTCACATATAGAGGAAAGGCTATATTTGACTATCAGAAGTCAGATGAGCTCATCTGTGCCCCAGGAGACAGCACTGACTGTACACTGAGTTAAACCAGAATATGCACTCAGGAAACAGCATGATAAAATACAGATCAGGCCAATCTTACATCAAATGAAAAAACAGCCTATCGCTGTAAAATGGAAGCCACGGGATCTCAGCAAAGCAGTAAATACGTTACTGGTAAACTTCTTCCAAAAAGCTTGTTGTTTTTGGAAGGGCAATTATAAAGCTGTTCGCGTTCCTCATTTTTTGGGGGGTATATCTTCTAGCTTCACCAGATTAAGCAACAGCACAGCAACACTGCTGGACTGAGCCATATTCCTCCACGTTGTTTATGGCAGGTTAATTTTGCTACTTATGTTTTGGTTTATTTTCTCTAAAAAATGGCAGGGCACTGTGTGGGGCAGCTCAGTCTCATGAAGAGGCAACTCTTGTGGATGCCCCATCCCTGAAAGCGCTCAAGGCCAGGCAGGATGGGGCTTTGAGCAACCTGCTCTAGTGGGAGGTGTCCTTGCCCATGGGACAACTCGATGATCTTTAAGGTCCCTTCCAACTCTGACCATTCTATGAGTCTATGAACTCAGGCAGCTCCGAGTTTCGCATCTCTCGCTGTATCTGAGCGCACGTCGACCGTGCCCCCCCCGAATCTGCCCTGGTACCACCGGCGTTAACGCACACGGGCACAGGCGGCTGCGTGTTCGCCAGGACCGGCCATTAAAGAGAGGCTTCGCTGCAAGGGCCGGGCAGGAACGGGCCGGAACACCGGCAGCAAGGCCAGCGCTGCCAAAAGCCGGGCACTGGCCGCAGCTACAGCCCCACGGAGCGGGGCAAGGACCGCGCCTCCCTCCAGCCCAGCCCCGGCAGGGGCTTCGCCGCTCCCCGCCCGGCCCCCGTCGGCGGGCGGGCTCCCGCTGCGTGCTCCGGACACCCGCAGGGTCTGGGGAGCGGGGCATCCCCCCCCGCCTCAGGAAGGCCGTGCCG
>VZRU01015440.1:0-59428 GCA_013398155.1 Pedionomus torquatus | reverse complement strand
AAGAAATTAGGAGATGTTCAAGTTTAGAATGAATTGGTATCATCAGGTCTTATCACTGTGAGAGTGAACAGTTTTCTGAACAATAGGCAGTTAATTTCAGAGTTTAGTTAGAAGAGGCCCAGATAAAAAAAGTAAAATTACTGAAGAGAAGATTGGTTCCGCTTACCTCAAACCAGGACACCATTATAGAATTTTAAGCTGAAGCAACAGGAGCCTTTCTGTGAAGCCAAGTTCATGCACAGAGCTAGGCGGGATCTCAGCTCCCTGATGGCAGGGTTTTCCTTGGATCTGAATGCATCAGAAGCCACAGGGTGCCAAGGGCAGTACCCTTGTTTCTCTTGGCAACAGCAGCCAGTAAAGGCAAATAGATATTTTTATAATTCACCTGAGAAGGAAAAAGGGCCCTGGATGGAACTGTGTATAAATGAGAAAGAAAAAGGAGAAATGTTCAGAAAGCAGTGAGATAGTTATTAAATAGCCAGGTAAAGGTAGGGTTGGCAAAGCAACCTTATAAAAGAAGTGTAAGGGAGAGCATTTAGGCAGATTGCAAAGCTTGGAAATTGTGTTGTATTTAAGGATATAACCTTAGGAAAAAAAGGGAAAAAAAAAAAGTTGTCAAACAAAAGGACAGCTGTATTGGATACAGAAAATAGCTCAGTATTTAGTCCGCCATAAGGACCACCTAGACAAGAATATAATTGTGGGACAAACATACAGTAGCGATTCCCAAGAAAAATATATTAGTTTTTAACAATTTGTAGATCAGGAAGTCCATGAGATAGGGACTCATGAAGAATCATTTAATGGATTCTTTTTTGCCATGAATTTGTACAGACAGTTTTTGAACCATATAAACTTTAAATACTCAGATTATAAAATAAAAGGAATTCCCTCAAGAATGAGGGTCCTTTTGGAAGTGAAGGTTTATGAAAATTACAGCACCAGGGGTGGATTCTCATGTGATGAAACCAGACAAGCTCCAGTGAAAATCACCGTTAACACTTTGTGCAGAAATACCTCACTGAGAAACAAAACAGAGCTCTGGGAACATGTACTGTTTATGGCACGATCTCTATTTTTATTTCTTTGATCTCAGACATGAAGATTCAGAAAATGAAGAGTTTCAGACTGCTATATACACTTTAGAGCTGGACTTACTGTTGCTTCATGTGTTCGAGGACCGTTTTCCTGTAGCTGAGAACTCAAAAAGAAGGTGTATTTTTGAAGTATTTTACTTAGTACTCTTTGTCCATCCTTGCAATGTCAAAGCAGCCATCTCACTTCATTCCTGATGCACTGTCTTTATATTTTTTTACTATTGCTTCTCTTTTTGGTAGGCTGTTCATTGGGGAAATTAATAAATTAAAAGTTAAATGAAAGCGTGTTTTGCCCAATATAACCTTCTTTCTGACTTTCTTTGTATAATTAAATGTTTCCATTTCCAGAGTAAAGGAAGAAACTAATCCCAAGGACATCATATCATGCATCTCACAGAGGAGCTCTAGACTAAAAGTAATTGTCCCTTGTTGTGCAGGGAAAATGGTAGACAGAAAGAAAGGACTGAGGTTCTGATTACCCCAATATAACGAAACGCTGTTACATTCACCAAGGAGAAGAGGAGACAATGCAGACACAGGAATTAAAAAAAAATCTAAAACCAAGGAGGGATGTTACGTAAAGAGATTAACATGAAAGGAAAAAGCAGTGGTTTAAGGCTGCAAAAGAAGGATTAGTAAATCTCCTCTGCTCACCTCAAAATGCTATATATTTAAACTGTAGAAATTGCTAGTGCTTTGAGTAAAATGCTGCTTCTGCTGTATTTGGCAAAGGCAGATGAGAAGAGACGAGGATTCTTCCTGCAGTATTTATGATGGCTCAGGGAACGACAAGCTGCTTCACTTTTTTTAATGTCTCTGTATATACAAACTGTTTCAAAACTTACAAAATAATAAATATTTAAAATCTGGATAATGAAAAAAGCTAGAGCACAGAACTGAGCTTTTATTCAGATGAGTAAAGTAAATAACCTGTGATACTGTTTCAATTTATATTAATCAAATCTAATCTGTATATACATCTATATGGGCAGAGAAATTTATTTGACAATTATATTTGAAAGCACTTCTTAAAAGAAAGAAAAATTAATTGGCTTAAACTTTTATTGGACGGCAGATAAAGTAGTAGTGTGAATTAGAACTAATGTTTTCCTACGGATCTGTGCACCTTTTGTACACATACGTTGATTTTGCCCTCTCAGAATATTACTCCTTGTTTGATGGAGTCGGCTCAGAATACTCAAATAACTGGGTAAGTCTCAATAATAACTTCCCAAGGGTAGTAGCCATGACTTTTTAAAAACAGGAATAAAGCTTATCCTTTACATGTGGACAGTCAAAGGATCCATCAGAAATGTTAACGCATTTGAGAGATCACTTGCTGCTTGTTGTACTCTCTCGAACAGCAAAACTACAATGCAAATATATTTTTATTTAAAAGAACAATAGTACAAGCAAACAAAAATTCAAAGCCCTACCAAAACAAAATACAATGTGATTACCCGTCTCTTCTGTATGTAAGAGGAGGGAGCAGATGCTGTTTAAGTGACATAGATTTCCTTAGATACGTACTAGAGACAGCATGTAAAAAACTACATGGAAAGCAATAGAATAAAGTGAAGAAGGCAGAGGCAGCAGCACCCTTGCTAACTTTGCTTTTGTCCCTAATTCCCCCTGATGGTGGGGTTTTCAGCAGGGCTCTGGGTGTGTGGACAGGTAAGGTGGGTTTTACAACAGGGTGTAAGGCCAGTGCAGTTTGCCGAGCTGTGCCACTAGATGGAGGCATATGTTGTGCAGTTCACATGGAGTAAACCTCAAAGGGGAGGTCCTATATGCGAATGGAAGCACAGCAGGAGCTTGCTTCTGATCCTGCTGATGTATCAGTGGTACCTTTGCTTTCTCTGAGGGCTAAAATTCTAGCTCCTACTTTATTTCAAGTGCTATGGAGATGCTAGCTGTGCAGTGCTGCCTCTCAGAGGTGTCTTCTTCAAGACACAAGGATACTTCATTCCCACCTTGTGCTGACCATGCTGCAGGCCAGTCATCTCATGTGTTCTCAGGAAGCTATCTTCCAGATATGTCCCTTCCATCATCAGGACAGTCTTCCTAGGAATACACCTCTGGAGTTTTATCCCAGTCATCTCAGTTCATGCAGAAGCTAACTGTAGCTAACTAGAAAACAGATCTGTTACTTTCAGATAAGTATTTATTCTCATGCCTGCCTTGTTTGTCAGTACAGTGTCTCCTCCAGCATTGTGCATGAATTGTCCTGTGTGTTGTTAGGAATGGTTCTTTCTGCATGGTCTTTACTTTGATGAGATCTGTCCTCTATGTCTTTTCTCTTTCAGAAGCACTGCAGAGTGTCTTGAGCTCAGTAAAGGGCATCGTGTATTGTTTTGTGCTAGGTTCCCTGTGGGGACTTTGGCCATGAGAACAGGGTACATTCTGTTAACATTGCACCTTTCCAGGACCTCCCAGGTTGACCATTGAGCATCCAGACAAGCTGTGGAGCCCACTAGTTCCATTCTCCATAGCCTTTAAGGCAGTCTGGGTTCTGACCCTCCAGCCCTGTGACTTCCTGCTTTTCTCATACCTTAAGACATTTTACCCTCAGAATAATGTTCACTTAGGACTAACTACTTCTACGGTAGATAGAGGACGACCTGTGGACGTGATCTACCTGGACTTCTGCAAGGCCTTTGACACGGTCCCCCACAACATCCTGACTGATAAATTGGAGAGATACAGATCTGATGGGTGGACTGTTCAATGGATAAGGAACTGGCTGGATGGTCACATCCAGAGGGTGTTGCTCTATGGCCTGAATTCCAGTTGGAGAGCAGTCACAAGTGGTGTTCCTCAAGGGTCTGTGCTGGGACCGGTACTGTTTAAAATTTTCATCAATGATATAGACAGAGGGATTGAATGCACCNCATGAGCAGGCAGTGTGCACTTGCAGCCCAGAAAGCCAATCCCATCCTGGGCTGCATCAAAAGATGTGTTGCCAGCAGATCCAGAGAGGTGATTCTGCTACTTTGCTCTGCTCTGGTGAGACCTCACCTGGAGTCCTGTGTGCAGGGCTGGAGCCCTCAGTATAGGAAGGATATGGACCTGATGGAGCAGGTCCAGAGGAGGGCCACAAAGATGATCAAAAGGCAGGAGCACCTCTGCTACGAAGAGAGGCTGAGGGAACTGGGGCTGTTCTGCCTGGAGAAGAGGAAGCCCCGAGGACACCTAATCGCAGCCTTCCAGTACCTAAAGGTGGCCTACAGGAAGGCTGGGGAGGGGCTGTTCACAAAGGCCTGCTGCGATAGGATGACGGGCAATGGACTTAGAGTTGGAGAAGGATAGATTTATGTTGAATATTAGAAAAAAATTCTTTACTCTGAGGGTGGTGGAACACTGGAAGAGGTTGCCCAGGGAGGTGGTTGAGGCCTCTTCCCTGGAGATATTCAAGGTGAAGCTTGATGAGGCCCTGGGCAACTTGGTCTAGTTGGGGGTGTTCCTGCGTCTGTGGGGAGGTCAGACTAGATGACCTTTGGAGGTCCCTTCCGACCTGGATGACTCTATTCTATGATTCTTCTTTCAGATTCATGTGGAAGAAATGGCTAGTAACTGATGGGAGTGTTTTCAAACTTTTGCCTTACCAGAAGTGAAAAACTTTTCTGAAGCAGAAGCTCTTGAAGGATCATGCTTCATACCCTGTCCTTGTGTGTCCTTGACACTCTAGGTGTCTCTGTCAGTAACTTATTTCAGCCATCCCACCATTTGGTATTGCTTCTTGCAGCAAATACTCATTTAGATGAACTGGACTAATAGGAATTCTTTATGGAATAAACTGCTGTCCATCTGGCAGGTCTGGAGCTCTAATTCCCTCTCCTCCCCTCTTCAGGTGGTTGCTTTCTTGCCTTATGGAGGAGGTGGCTGTAGTGTTGCTCAATTGCCATTGCTGGAGGCCCTTCCCAGGTATTTATAAAGCAGTGGGGCTCCCATGGACAGTCAAGATCCTTTTTCTAATACAATACCTTGAAGCTAGGAAGGGAGTGATGAGAAGAGGTGTGAAGGAAAGCAGGAGAAGGTAGTTTCCCATTGTGTCAGGGAGGGATTGACCTTCATTTTTTTTGCAGCTTGATTCACATCCCTTCCATCTCCAGGGAGCCAGAAGGAGTAAACCCCAGAGATCAGTGTTTAGATGCTACCCAAGGAAAATTTTATGTTTGGTGGCTGAGGGAGCAGCATATTAGTCTTCTGAGTGTAAGTAGTTTAAAATTACCTCTCTTCCTTTCCACCTGGCCCTCGAATTGCAAAAGGTGCCACCACTTCCTTGTGTCCCACATTGCCCATGGGACTTCCTGCTCTCAGGTGTCCTGCACCAAACCTGGGGCTGGGAAAAACTTTTCTCAGCTTTAGGTTGACTCAGAGTCCTTGCATCACCGAGCAACAGCTCTTGAACAGGAAAAAGCTTTTAGATAAAGGTTGGGAATTGCTGTCAAGCTTTTGAGAGGCTAGACCTTTGGGCACATTTGGCAAATGTATTGATGTAGAATATGCATTTTCTTCCCATCAGGAAGCATAAAGCCTCCTAATGGAAAAACCCTTGGTTCCATAGCAGTTTATTCTGCTTAATATACAAAAAACCTTAAATGTTTGTGGACAAAGGTGTTGTAAGGCTATGTAGGGGAAAAATTAGAAAGGACAAAGCCCAACTAGAACTTAACCTGGCCTTGCATGTTAAAAAAAATAAAAATAATTTCTATAAATATATTAGTCACAAGAGGAGGACTCAGGAGAACCTTCCTTTGTTGGATGCAGGAGGTAACGTAATGACAAAAGATGAGGAGAAGGCTGAGATACTTAATGCCTTCTTTGCCTCAGTCATTAGTAGTAGAGTAGGTTGTACTACTTTAGTAGTAGAATAGTAGTACCCAGACCCCTGAGCTGGCAGGCAGGGGTGAGGAGCAGAATGAAGCCCTGTAATGCTTTAACAGGGCATGGTCTAGTGGCCGAGATTGTAGGGAGTGGGTTGTGGTTTTGTGTGTGGTTGGACTTTGTGATCTCAGAGGTCCTTTCCAACTGTAACAATTATGTGTGTGTATATGTATAACCCAAAGGGAGGTGATTAGGGACCTGCTCCAACACCTGCATATAAACAAGTCTATGGGGCTAGATGAGATTCACCTGATGGTACTGAGGGAGCTGAATAAAGTGCTTGCTGAGCCACTTTCCATCATTTACCATCAGTCCTGGCAAACTGGGGAGGTCCCAGCCAACTGGCATCTAGCAAATGTGATGCCCATGCACAAGAAGGGTTGTCAGAATGATCTGGGGAACTACAGGCCTGTCAGTCTGCCCTTGGTGCCTGGGAAGGTCATGGAACAGATCATCCTCAGTGCTACTATGCAGCACATGAAGGACACTCAGGTGATCATGCCCAGCTAGCACAGGTTCATGAGAGGCAGGTCCTGCTCAACAAGCCTGATCTCCTTCTATCACAAAGTGACCTGCTTGGTGGATTAGGGAAAGGCTGTGGATGTTGTTTACCTGGACTTGTAAGGCCTTTGGTACAGACTCCCACAGTATCCTTCTGAAGAAACTGGCTGCCCGTGGCTTGGATGGGAGTACTCTCTGATGGGTTAAAAACTGGCTGGATGGCCAGGCCCAGAGAGTGGTGGAATTAAATCCAGATGGTGGCTGATCATGAGTGGTGTCCTCGAGGGCTTGGTATTGGGGCTGGTTCTCTTTAACATCTTTATCAATGATCTGGATGAGGGGATCAAGTGCACCCTCAGTAAGTTTGCAGATGACACCGTGTTAGGTGGGAGTGTTGACCTGCTTGAGGGTAGAAAGGCTTTGCAGAGGGATTCTATCATATTAAAGGTCCCTAGACAATTCTGTGATTCTATATTTGTCTGTCTATCATACATACAGGAGTTATTTAATCCTTCAGTGAAATGCCAGAATTAAAAAAAGCACATTAGACAACAGAGTATACAAGTCTGGGTTTTTTTAATTTTAAAGTGAAATTGTATAAAGTGCAAATAAATCAATATAAAAATTCAGGAAGAGAAAGTGCAGCCTGTGAATGTATCACCTTAATTATCTAGAGGATTAAAGTTGTTTGGGAACACCAAAACAACCAGATGTGAATTCTTTGGTCTCTTTGAAGCACTTTCTTCAGGCGTTTGGTGACTTTTTCCCTGTGGGAAAGAAGCACAAAACAGAGTCTGTACTGGAAATGGACAACGCAGGCAATTGTATTTTATTCCTAGTGTTTCTCTAGTATGTCCCGAGGAAGATGGGCCTAAAGAAAAGCAAACCTGACAAAATTTGACCCCGTGGAGTCAATTCTGGCTTTGTTCCTCTCCTACTGCTGAGTAGTTTCTGCCTTCACTGAACTGTCCCATTGACTTGGTAACTCGCATGGTATCCCTCTCATTTCCCTGCCAGAAGCCACACTGACTAAAAAGCTCATTTGCAGAGCAAGGTCCACTGGATTTGTTTGGCAATTTGTAGGTGTGCAGGAAGGCAGTGTCCTGGACAGTTGCCCTGCTGTTCTATCATCTCTTGGTTTCAGTGTAGACACGTAACAGAAGGAAGATAGTGGATGGAGACAGGAATGTGCTTTTCCCAAGTTTGTTCCCCTTCTTTCTTTTTGGTAACATGATGAAGCCCTTTCAATAAGGGAGAGTAGTGAAACCTGTACCCCAGTAGGTTTTATCTTGAAAATTAAATATCATAATGAATTTACCATATAACTTCTGAATTCTTCGCTTATCATCCTCTGAAAGTCTGAAGACTGACGGGTTCACATATGAGTAGATAGGGTACATCAGAGCTTCACGGTTATTTGAATGATCAAGTCCCAAAGAATGGCCAAATTCATGAGCAGCAACAAGGAACAAATTAATTTCTGCAACACAGAAGCATAGAACAGTCTGTTAAAGGTACAGCATTTCTTTTTAGCATTCAAAGAATCAAAGTAGCAGGAGAGTGTATATATTTCATTTTGTTGAAACCTCAGTTTTAATCAATTACTACTGAATTTTCTTATGTAACTATAATATTTTAATAAAAGCATTACTGATCCCTTACATATGCATCTAGAGACTCTGAGTCTCTTTATAACTCTTAGTCAACCTTATTTAAACAAGCAAATAATTTTAACTTTTTGTAATTTATGGAGAAAACACAGGTTCATAGTCTTTGTTTAGCCTATGAAAAGTGCTTTAAAATATGGACAGAACAGGCATTATATAGCTGCTAATGCTGAAGGAACACAAGTATTTAGAAAGGTAGTTGAAAATAACAGAAATGTTGGTACTGAAATGGTGCTGAAGCGTGAAGAGCTATGGAAAGTATTCCCTACAGCTGTGTTCTTCTAACATGTACAATATTTGCCTTTCCGCTTCATACACCCATGTGGGTTTTACCTCGATCTGTCTCTGACCACCTTTCATCATCATCAAAATGAGCATCTCCACCAAGCCCTGCTCCAGGTCCAAATGCATGAGCTAGCGTGTTACCTCTTCCGTCAAAAGGATATCCATCACCATGCCCTGCATTTGAAAAGAAATACATGTCATCTGGTGGCATCAGCTTTAATGTTTAAATTCAGCAAAGTGTAACATGAGGCTTGTTTGTGCTACTTTTTTAATTAGTAACCCTTAAAAAAAAAATTAATCCTAAAATACCAGCAAGGCTGTAGAAATGAGGAGAAAGTCTTAGGAAACACTCCAAATTCATGACTCAAGTTCAAAACTTGTATATGATAATTCAGGCTGCTGCATTTTCCAAGAACAGCTGAACATTTTCTTCTGAGAAGTTGTTAGAAATGTGTTTCTGAGGCAGCAATCAGGGATAATTTCAGAATAAATAGTTAATACTTGACAACATTATAAGCACTTGAATGTTTCCAGTGTTGGAAATGGCTGGGCAACATTAGTTGTAGACTTTCTTACTTGCACTGATCTTAGTGGAAGACAATGATTTGGAATAGACAACCCAAAGAACATGATTATGTATCCCAATGTTCATTTATCTATCATGTAGTTATCCATCCGTGTTTATTAGTCCCCAGCCTTGGGGTATGGTCTATTACCTACTTCTACCACCATGCACATGGAATGTTTACCGTTTCCTACCTCGAGTGCTAGAGCTGACAGGATGATATATTTGTACCATCTGGGAAAATCTCCTCCTGCCCCTTAGTGAGCTTTGACTTGATTGTGAAGTATTTGGGGACCCAAATGCAATTCTGTGTCCTTTCCTTCAGACCATGTGGATAGTCCTTGGGTCAGGAATAACACAGGCAGAAGATACCTAGTTCTAGTGTGTGACGATGGATTAAAATCCATTCCAGCTTGCAGGATCCTTTCTCACTTTGACTGTCACATTAGTTGACTCTTCATGGCAACACAATATGTTTCTCATCAGTGAAGCTTGAGATTGGGACATTTTGGTGTTTATATGCAGTCATCTATTTGTAAGCCAGGTGTCTGCTCTTCATTTATGGTCAATGGAGATCTAGTCAATATTGTCAATGGATCCAGAGAACAAGTTAGCTAATCTTAAAGCAGGCATTTAATTTGGCTAAGTTGAGTCAGTTTTGGTGCCAGGCACAAGCTGAAGGTATGGCTACATCATGTCCTCAACACAGAAAGGACATAGAACTGTTAGAACGGGTCCAGCGGAGGGCCACAAAAATGATCAGAGGGATGGAGCACCTCTCCTGTGAGGACAGGCTGAGGGAGCTGGGGCTGTTCAGCCTGGAGAAAGCTCCAGGGAGACCTTCTAGCAGCCTTCCAGTATCTGAAGGGAGCCTACAGGAGAGCAGGAGAGGAACTCTTTGTCAGAAAGTGTAGTGACAGGATGAGGGGTAATGTCTTTAAACTAGAAAAAGTGAGCTTTAGATTTAATATTAGGAAGAAATTATTTCCTGTGAGGGTGGTGAGGCACTGGAACAGGTTTTCCAGAGAAGTTGTGGATGCCCCATCCCTGGAAGTATTTAAGGCCAGTCTGGATAGGGCTTTGAGCAATCTGGTCTAGTAGGAGGTGTCCCTGCCCATGGCAGGGGGGTTGGAACTCAATCATCTTCAAGGTCCCTTCCAACTCTAGCCATTCTATGATTCTATATATTAGTCTGGACCACAAGTGAACTTCTGAAATGACTCTACTGGTCATCTGCATATACCATGCTTTGGCTTGCACCTTGGTGCAATCTTGGAGCTCACCAGTGGGATTGTGATGGTGTGCTCTCTCTGTTTTTCTCCCTCTTCCCAGCACAGCTCCTGCTTGGGCCATGGCCATCATGGCCATCACAACATCAGTTGTGTTAAGTTGCACCTGGACTTTGGGGGATGGCTGTCAACACAGCCAAAACACTTTCTGGAGTGGGGACCTAGATCTTTTGTTCCCATGAGAGTATGGCTATCGGTCGCTTATCTTACTGTATAAATAGTGAATAGCCCGAGAGTCCTTTGAGGTCTTTGATATGACAGCAGGCTGCATGCCAGGATCTCCCCTTTAGTGAGGACGTTCGCTTAAGGTTCTGCTCCTCAAGGCGGACACAATAGATTCTTGGTAAGTGACTAAAGTGACATGCTAAACTTTGAAATCTCAGCTAAGTCCTTAGCATAAAGGATTGATTGTGCATATATAATCCTTTAGACACAAGCCATTGACCAAGTCTGGGACTAGGATGGGATCCAGCCGCACCTAGACTCCTCTCTGAGAAGGAGTTTAGAAAGCAAGGGGGTCCTTTCTGAATCTCATGACTCAACATGAGGGTCTCCCTGGCAGCTTGTCTGACCCTGTCCTCTATGCAGTAAATGAACAAGTGTACCTTGGCATTGAATCTTGTAAAATACTGTTGCATCTACTACTAATTTTGTTAAATCTCTAATTCAATAAATATTTCATTACTTCTTTCTTACAAGTGAAGCCAATCACTCTGTCCACAACAGGGATTCCTTCTGGAAGAAAATCAACGAGAAGGTACTCTTCATGGCCAAACCTAGTGCACCCCAACTGTCAAAGACTGTTCAATCCAGGGAACCAGACTGGTCCTAGAACAAAGTAAACCTGCCTGAATGTGCCCAAATCCGGGCTGTGGAGGCTGGATCTTCAGAACCAGCTGTTTTGCTCTATAGATCTGATCCCCTTAGTTTGCACTATTTGTCAAGGCAGACAGAGCCTTGAACGTCTAAATCTAGGTGTCTCATTCTGGAGCATAATTCTCCTTCCGTTTCACAGTTGTAAATCGGAAAGGATTTTCTAATGGTTTCATAAGGTAAAACAGTCATAATCTAAAAATTTGGTGGCATGATAAAAGAAGGATAAAATCTATGCAGGCTTCAGAATAATTCCAAATTCTTTGTTCTTTTTTAAAGCTGTGACTACAAAAATACAAGCTTTGAGTGAAATATGGACCATTGCATTTTAAAAATTACAGGTATTCTTACCAAGACGTGCAAATCCAATCACAATGTCAGCATTTCCTTGGAATATTCTTTTGAACTGCAATGGAGTCACATCACTCCATACCATGAGAGCCCTTTTAATTGCATTCTCCACTTTCTTTTGAGGTAGATCAGGTGTATAATTGACAATCCTGGCAGCAAAAGGAAACAGATTAATGTCATTTAGGGTGTGAAGGAAACCCGCATAGTTAAATATGAAGCAACCCCTTTCCCTTGAAACAACACTAACTTGTAAGTCAGAAGTGTGCTTTTCCATCTTGAATTTTCAGCAGGTGTCTTGTAACCTGTTATGTCAGGAAGTCCACATCTGGCCTTTTTCATTAATTCTTCTGTTTCTGCATTTAATTTTCCAGTTACAGTCAGGTGGAAAAACCTCTGCATTTCTTTAATCCTCTCTTCTAAGCTAAGGCTCGGTGTTTTTGTAAAAACTGGAAAGAATTTGTCAAGATATCCCTGGAGGAATAAAAGGAAAATAAAAAATGAATATGTGTATCTGTGATCTTTTGGTAATTGCGTTTTGCATTTGATTGAACTGTTCTTCATCCTGCAGTCATGACTAGTTTTAGATGTATTTTTTCTTCCCATTTCCATTCATTAAATGCTGCTCTCTCTGTAGTATCGATTAACATATAAAAAAAGAATTGCAATAGCAGTGAAACACTGTGAGCAAGCAATCCTTTTAAGTAAACAAAATTTGCTGAAATTCAAATCTGCAGCCTTCCAATGTATTATACATAATATTTTTGAGATGTTTTAAAAATGTCAGGCTCCCTTCCATTTACCAGTTGGAACTTGGTCTCCTTTGTAATTTAGATTCAGGATGTCAAAGCTACTCAACAAGTTTAAATTGTTTTATGTCACTTTGCAAGAAGTGTTACATTGATGTAGGATAATATAAGCATATAGGAAAGGAATGTAGAAGCTGAATCAAAAGTCAGGTTGTTCATAAAGCACTTATATTGTTCCCCTGGTAACATACCTTTAGATTCTCAAGGTCTATGTTGCTCCATGATTCTAGTTGAAGTTGGAGTGGAAAAGCAAGACTCTCAGGGAGGAGAATGGTGGCACAAAGCAGGAGGTATCGCATAGTGCCCAGCTTGCCAAAGAGCCTTGCTGCAGCAGAAAGGGCTTCACCTTCTGTCTCCTAAGCCCACAGCTAAAGTGCTTATATAGATCCTGATAGCTCCAAGTGGTGATTACATATATGACTCACTTTTTGTGGTTTTATTATAATGTCATCACTATTCTAAGAAGTAAATGAAAGCATGTTAAACAAATCTTTCCTTTGACTTCCCTGTTGATGTCATGTCACAGCTAGCAGCCAGCTTTGTCTCTCTCTTTTCATATTATTCCAGCAGTGAAACCACAGGGTCATAGGGGAGTTTGGTTTCTGCAACTTCATCAATACAGTTACTGAATAATCACTTCTTTCTGTGCTTCCCTGCACTGTTTCTTATACACAGAGGCATTTTGCAATAGCCTTTTGGTCAGACAACCTGCCTGTATCAGCTGGTGCAGAGGCAGGGATGAGATTGCTGGGAGCACTATCTCACTGAAACTACCAGTATTTCCTAGGGAGCACACGCAACACCGTCTAGGCTATTTTTCTGATTCAAATTCTCTGGTGAGATGTTCTGTGCTGCAGAAAATCCAGTTCAGTGAAGTTAAAGAGGTTTCTGCTGTTTTTTGCAGAGACCAGAAGAGAGCACTTTAAATGTGCCCTCTAGAAATTGTGGGAAGCCTTTATCCCTTTCCTCCCAAATGAGATGTGCTTTCAGGAGAGTCTCTTTACAGTGGACAACTAGATATAAAACATAATTTACAAGAATGTGTGAAAGAACTAAGGAAAAAAAGAGAGGAGCTTACCCTAACAAATGTGGAGCTATCTTCTACCTCTGGCTGTACCACTGCAATCTGACAGAGGTCCATGAAATGCTGGTGGAGAAAGCCAAAGCTGAGCGGGGCAGCCACAACCTTCCTGATTCCCTGAGGCCAACGCTGGTTTCAGCTTCACTCCACCAAACCCACTGGAAGCGATGGTTTCTGAGGACTGGATGCAGCAGTCCACAGACTGGCTGGTGTTTGTTTTCAGGCTGTGCAGTTTTGTGACCATATTACCTCTAATCTGAAAGGAAAAGTACACAAATGGGAAAGGACAGGGCAGCTCATGTGGGTATAGCTGAACATGTAGGGAAGAATTTGTGAGTTACTAACTTAAGTCCAATGTACTTCTTACTGATGTGACAAGACAAACTTTGATTTCAGAGGGAGATGATCTATATCAAAACACTGCTGAATTATGCAGGAGAGCACTACATTGCACTACATTTACATAGTAAATGTCAGTTGAAATGAAACAGTTGCTAAAGGATGGATTTTCCACCTGGCATTGGAAAAGTCCACATACCCACCATGTGATCGTTTCTGTACATTTTGGTAGGCTCACAGGAAATCTATCAAAGTCCAGATTTTCAAGCTTGATGAAAAAGTGCTGTTTTATTGTTAGGAACAGGTTCATCTTTTTCTTCCTCAACAATTGACTTTATGTCCAACTGTGGCAGTAGAAAGGATCTGGACCAGGGTCTGGGTGGCAGGAAATAAGGATGTGTTTAAACTGGTTTGAACTCCGTGACTCTAGTGTGTGGTACTGCTTATTTCCTCATACACACAAGAAGAATTTGAAAGCCTCCAGAGCCTCATTCCAGTTGACAAACTATTGAGCAACTGCATACATCTTTAAATGGGCCATAAGAAAAACTGAAAAGCAGAGTTTAAACACAAGAGCTTCCTGAAAAAGGACAGGTGTCACGTTCCATTTTATTTTCTGCTGGAAATATGTCAACTCCCTTTTTTTCTTTTTTTTTTTTCTTCCCTCCCCCCCCCTCCCCAGAAAAAAGAAAGAGTTTCAATGAACATTGGGCTTGGATTGAAATAAAAAACTTCTCGTGAAAAGAATTTTAATTTCTTTGGGTTCAAAATCATCAGGAATTAATGTAGTTCTAATAAGATCAATATAAATAGGAAATAGATGCTGATTTTTAGATGCAGCTGTGTGAATTTTGAAGATTATCTTTTTGTCTTTATTTTGAATGACAGAGACTGTTGTGGGTCAAGAGAAACAATTCCTTCCCAACAATTTCCTTCAACGTCATGTAGTTTACATTCAGCAGAGAACCTGTGTTTGTGCCAGAGAGTGTGGCCTGTGTGGAGGAAGTTCAAGGTCAGAAGAAACGGTGTTAAAGACATTTAATAATAGAGGTTGCTGTAGCCACACATTGAAGATAAAAGTGCTCCCTGATGTAAAATTCTACGAAGAAGGCTCATGATATTGCCTCTGAAATGTTTACACAGTGACATTTTCTGAGGCGAGTAACCATGTTGTGAATTAAGATACTTCATGAAACTCTGTCCTATGTGGAATACACTGATGGGCATCAGAGCTTTTGTTGTCTAGGGAAAAACGCAGATACAGAAACTGAAACCTGAGGTTTCTTTGGACATGGGCAGAATGAAAAAGTGAAGTAGAACTGAATGATTCAGTGGTGAATGATCACTGTTTGTTGGTCATTTGACTTGGGCAGGAGGCTCAGCTGGATTCTGCCTCACATGAATGCAGCCAACAGTGGGGTTAATGCAAGTCAAGAGCTCTTAAAACGTCTTTGCAAATGTTCTGAGTGTAGTTGGGATGGAGTTAACTTTCTTCATAGCAGCCCTTATGGAGTTTTATTTGGATTTGTGGCTAAAGGAATGTTGATAATTCACTAGTGTTTTGGGCATTGGTGTTTGCACAGCATCAAGGCTTTCTCTGTTTCATGTTCTTTCCCCACAAGGTACAGAAGAGGCTGGATAGGACAGAGGTTGGGAGGGGACACAGCTGGGACAGCTGAGCCAAATTCTCCAGAGGGATATTCCATATGATATAATGTAATGCTCAGCTATGAAATTGGGCCAGCAGAAGAAGAAAGTGGAGTGAGGGTTGTCCTCCAAGCTAGTCATTGCCTGGAAACTGTCTGGACATCAGTCTGCTTGTGGGAGGTGGTGAGCCATAGCATTGCTCCCCACTGTCCTTTTCTTTCACTTACTAAACTGATGAATTTTCTCTCTTTTGCACTTCCTCATCCCTTACCCATCCCACTGTGCATGGGAAGTGAGTGATTTGGTATGTGGATAATTAGCTGCTGGCTGTGGTCAACCCCTACAGTGAATACCAAGTGAAAAGAAGGACCAAAAATTCCTGGGAAATACTTTGTTTGGGTCAGTTGTGAATTACGCAGTATTGTATTTAAGGTCCTGCCAAACTGGATAGACTTGGATTCTTAGGTCTCCAGGACACCTGATTTGTTTTTTTCTGTTATTTGGTTATTCAATTTGACTAACAAAAAATAAAATTTAAACATGGCAAATATTTCTGCAGAGTAAAATTTTTTTTTTGCACTGTCACTTCTTGACACTAAGTCCAGTGATGCACAGTCTGCTTCAGAACCTTCATCCTCCTTTCTCAGTTTCTCATTGCACGCTTCTTTTGGATACAAGTGGCCTCTGAGCAACACAGATTTGAAGTTCCCCCCCATGGTTCTTATGAGTCATTTTTCTTGACTTTAGAGGGAGGCACAAGCTTTTGCAGTCTATTTCCAATAGATTTTACCCCTAAGGGGGCTCTCTTTGAAGGAATCTCTTGCCACCTGGAATCCAGGGCTATGTATCCCTTTTGATGGCTGTGTGAGGGTAGAAGCCTCTGCTCACCTCTTCCTGGGTGCTGAGGTCCTGCCTAGTCCCCTCAACCCTGCATCAGCCCATCCCTGGAGAGAGGCAATCCTGTTCTTCCCTCTTGTTTGGCTGGATCAAAGTGCATTGAACTATTTCCCAGCAGGATCCGCCTCATGTCCCACTGCTTTAGGGAAGGAAATGCCTGGGGAAGGGATTAGATGTTCAGGTTTAGCACAAACAATGTGACAAGAACTATCACATCCATGTTACTAATATTTAAACAACCAAACTTAACGTGTATCAAATTGTGGATTTACTGTCTTCTTACAGTGTCTAGAATTGCTTTGAATTTAATGACTTTGTATTTCAGTTTAATTGGGACATCATGTGGGAAAAAGATGTAAATATAGAGATAAGTTTTTACAGTAAGAATCTTGAGCAATAAACCACAAGGGAAATGACATTTTTTAATTTGTGTGCTCCTTTGGTGGATGATCAGGAGTCTTTCTTTCTTCCAGCTAACAGACACACGTGGACGTCTCAAAAATTTCCATATAGTAATTTGCTTTATTCAATTTAAACTGAGGTCATAAGATATAACCTTCATAACCTTTCCTTCCTCACAGGTACACAGGGAAGAGAGCAGGAGGTCAGTCAGCTGGATTTCACTGATGCGTGGATCCAAACCTTGCTGGGCTGGAGCAGTGCCATAACTTCCTCTGGTCACCTTTTGTTTGTGAATTCCCATATTGTAACTGGCTGTTCCCATACATTTGTAAGTCTGGCTCAACACTGTCTGTACTGAGAATTGAGTCAAGATTCAACCTGTGTACATCTTGTCTTGACAAAACCGTGTCCCTTCATGTAGAAAACATTTAACTTCATACGTGGACTAAGGCAAATTCAGATTGACTATAATCCTGCAGCAGATCTCTGTGATAAGCGACAGAGTCCCTCCTAAAAGAGACCAATGACTTAGTGGTGTTGCGAGGGCAGGCAGGGTAGCTGTGACAGCATGGGGAGGGGCATGCTGCACTCTATCTGTCCACACTGAATGTGACCCAAACTAGGGAGCAGCCAATGTCTTAGGCTTTTCCTGACTCATCCTGAGGATCTGCACATCTGGACATGCTAGGACAGCATGGTGAATATGGGCTTCAGTAGTGATGGAGGCCAGTGTTTGAAAGGCAGGGTATACACAGCAAGACTTTACCTTCTTGTGCATTTACCTGTACCGAGCCTCATGGACTTGCATAAGTCTTTGGAAAAAGTGCTAAGAGTATAATTAACGTGAACCAAAATTAAACAACCCCAAAACACCAGAGAGTTGATAGACTTCATTGTAAACTGGCAGGCAGTAAAGCAATTCCAGAGGAATTTTACACTTGCCACCAGGGTTTTATCATAGAATCATAGATTCATAGATTGTCTAGGTTGGAAGGGACCTTTAAGATGATCTAGTCCAACCATCAATATAACTCTGATAAAAAAAATGTTAAACCATGTCTTTAAGTAATGTCTACCTGTCTTTTAAATTCCTCCAGGCATGGTGTCTCAACCACTTCCCTGGACAGCCCATTCCAATGCTTAATAACCCTTCCAGACTTATGCTATAGCACAAAAGGTGTGAGATGTAATTTCAATGCAGTCAATGTAAGACTTAGTGCAGAACCTTGATTTACCTTGTGTGTTAGTGAGAGTTGAGATTCAGCTAGGAGGATTGCAAGAAATTGAAACTAGCCATTTATGAACACAAAGGTAAAAATATTTTTTACATCATTTTCCCCCCTAGAAGTTGTCAGGCATGATTGTGCTATTGTCTCTATTCAAATGATTCCTGATTCATAGTGTTGATTCATGGCTGGAAGCTGATAGCCTGTTGGTCAGAAAGGTTCTCTGGGTGTGGGACGGGTTCTTTTCTACTCCTCTGTCTGACTTCCCATAACTGAGTATACAGACGATAACATCACCTTGTCAGTAAATTTGGTTACACCAACTGAGATGTTCTTTCACCAAAAATTTCCTTCCCGTTTCACACAGAACAAGTTGTGCCGAGCTTTCCAACATGGTGTACTTTGACACTGTTAAAAAGCACCACAACCATTAATGTTTGCAAAACCAAATAAGGCCAAAGAAGCCTCGCCGTCTTTGGAACAGTCATCCACACAGCTGTGTGCCAGCCTGAGTGGTTGCTAAACTAAACCCCACATGAGTAACTATTTTTCACTCCATTTGTTTGAAGGATAACATTGGGCTTCATTGCATCTAACTGGATTCCTAAAATCTCCTGGGTTAGCTGTGGCTTCCAGCTGCCCGTTGATTGCTGTCTGCCACAGAGCGAGCAGTCCAGGTGTCGCTGCTTACATCGCTGGCACCTGAGGTGTGCTATTTCCCACCCCACAGACTGCCATCCTTAGTTATAAAAAAACCCTCTAATTGTTTCTCCTGACTCCATCTGTGATGCATTTAACTCACATTTTTGCACAAAGCTGCAAGAAGAAACGCAATCAGATATAACCCCAAGACCTCTTAATTGTTCTCTTTACTGTGTTATGATGAGTACATAATTTAAAGGCAGTAAATTTGCCATTAAAAAATGTTTGCCTCATGAAAGCAATATAAAAATTCCTTGCCCCAAGGAGATTCAAAGAGCATGGGAACATCCTCTCACTTGTTTTTGACTTTTATTTGCCATTTCTTTTTTACTTTACTTTTCCATGCTTTTTTTTTTTTTTTTCCATCCTACTTTTCTACATTTCAACTTGTTTTTTTCTTTCAGAGGATTTATTCTTTAAATTACATAAAACTTACCAAACTATTTGACCTGCTTACAACGAAACATTAGTTCATGAAAAAGTATGTTTCGTTAGGGTACAAAATTTATATAATAGATATAGATTTGATGGGGTTGCAACTGATTATAGCTGGACTTTGACAGCATTTGATTTGTTAAAAAGCTTGTAAATACATTAATACACACACTTAAAAAGAATGGTGGTGTTCATCTAAAAAAATTAGTCTCTAAATGCCATTTCATTTTCTGTATTTACAACCTCATGACTTTTGTAAGGAAATAACCTCAGGCAAAGCATTACTCAAGTGAAGCCCTGTCCTTGTCCTCTCCTTCTTTCATTTTCCTTTGTTCCTGTGGCAGTGTGCTCTTCCTGTTTTTCCCTCTATGCCTTCCCCCCCCCCCCCCCCCCCCCGCTCCCGCTCCCGCTCAAGCCCCANCCTGCTCCTGCTCAAGCCATAACCATCAGTGGGAGTTGTCATGAATTGCACCTGGACTTTGTGGGATGGCTGGCATCCTCGGTGGGGACCTAGGCCTTTTCATCCCATGAGAATATAAGTCTATTATTTTTCTCTATGGACAGCCCAAGAGTCCTTTGAGCTCTCCCGTAGGGCAGTGGCTGTACATCAGGATCTTCCTCTTTGTGAGGATGCTTGCTTAAGGTTCTACTCCTTGAGGCTGAGAGATTCCTTGACAAAACAGATTCTCAGTAAGTGAATAAAGTAAAGTTTGGCATGGTAAACTTTGAAATCTTAGCTAAGTAATATATGAGATTGATTAACATATGTAATTAGACATAAGCCATTGACCAAATCTGGGACTAGGATGGGATCCAGCCGCACCTAGACTCCTCTTTGAGAATGAGTTTAGAAAGCAAGGGGGTCCTTTCTGAAGCTAGTGACTCAATGGTAGGGTCTTCCTGACAGCTTGTCTAACCCTGTGCTCTATACAGTAAATGAACAAGTATACCTTGGCATCAAATCTCATAAGATACTGTTATAATACTAATTTTGTTAAATGTCTGTTTCACCTTAATAAATATTTCACTACTTCTCTCTTACGAGTGAAGTTAATCACTCTGCCCACAACAGTTCCAAGAAATGAATTTTCACTTGTTTTCACCCTCTCAAGGAGACTACAAGCCAGAACCAGGAAGCCTGTAAGACATCGGAAACAGGAGGTGGGCAGATGTGAACATATTTGGTTTATGTGGCAAGGTTTTGGTAGCAGGGTGAGTGCAGGAGCAGCCTCTGTGAGAAGACAGTAGGATCTGCTCCCATGTCAGATGCAGTTGGTTCCAGGAGGCTTCAACAAATCTGTTGCTTCCCAAAGCTGAACCCATCAGTGATGCTGGTAATACCTCTGTGATAACATATTTAGGAAAGGGTAAAGAACACTGCACAGCATTCAGAAGAGACGAGTGAGAATGTGA
The DNA here is from genome assembly GCA_013398155.1 of Pedionomus torquatus. NCBI lineage: Eukaryota > Metazoa > Chordata > Aves > Charadriiformes > Pedionomidae > Pedionomus > Pedionomus torquatus. The sequence continues at coordinate 38,965 of VZRU01015440.1, read as the reverse complement.
GACACAATTTCCCAGACACTAATGTCAGTGAAGAAGGAGAGGAGGTGCTCTAGGTGCCAAAGCAGAGGTTCCGCTGCAGCCCGTGGTGAAGACCATGGTGAGGCAAGCTGTCCCCCTGCAGCCCATGGAGATCCATGGTGGAGCAGATATTCACGCTCAGTCTGTGGAGGACCCCATGCTGGAGTAGGTGGACATGCCCTATAGAGCCCTGTAGCCCATGGATAGAGGCCCATTCAGGAACAGCTTTGCTGTCAGGACCTGTGGCCATGTGGGGGACCCATGCTAGAGCAGTCTGTTCCTGAAAGAGTGCATCTAGTGGAAAGGACCCATGCTGGAAAAGTTAATCTCGGACTCCATCCTGTGGGAGGGACCTCATGCTGAAGCAAGGGAAGACAATGAGGAGGAAGGAGTGGCAGAGACAAAGTGTTATGAACCGACTCCTAATCCTCATCTCCCCTGGTGCCACTTGGGGGATAGAAAGGAGAGGGTAGAGGAGTTGAGAATAAAGGAGTGAAGTTCAGCCTGGGAAGAAGGAGGAGTGCAAGGAAGTGTTTTTAGTTTTGCTCTTACTTCTCAGTATCCTACTCTGTCACTAACTGGTAATAAAATATTTTTTTGTAAGTCAAGTCTGGTTTGCCTGTGATGGCCACTGGTAAGCAGTGTCCATGTCCTTGCCTCAACCAACAAGTTTTTCATCTTATTTTTTTAACCTTATCCTGCTGAGGAGTGGGAGTGAGAGAGCATCTGGGTGGGCACCTGGCAGGCATCAAAACCCACTAGATTTAGAGAGTTTCAGGGCAAGAAAAAAAGGAAGGAGGAATTTTGCACCACAATTTCATCACTGCCAAAAGTTTTCCAGGCACCAAAGTCTATACCTGTAATAAGGAGTAAAGTGAATGTGGAGGAAAGGAGGGTGCAGTGGGTACCGAGGCCTGGGCACCCACGTGGGATGAGGTTGCTCTGGATCAACTCAGGTCTGGTTCAGCAGGCTGAGTGTCCATCAGCGTCTGGGGTGGTGTGCTGTTGGGCTCAGTGCCATCTGAAAGGGACACAATTTGCTCAGGCCCAGCTGACCCTGGTGTGAACACAAGTGCGATGAATACAGGTGTTTGGGAGACTGGTTATGGAAACACGTCTGGTCTGGAGTGAAACACTCCTGGAGACAAAGCCAGTACCAGGGCCCTACAAAATCAACTTGACGTCATTAGGTTTTGTCCAGAAGCAATTGTAACTGCCAGGTGATTATGGCTGATCACAGGTCAGGAACAATAGGCTTTTGTGTATTCTAATCCTTTTTGATCCTTTACATTAATGTGTAACAAAAGAAGACTTTGCATTAAAGTAAGATTCACTCCAGTCCTCTCTGTGTCCTGTAAGTATACTGTAAGTAAAGTTTGCATTTTTACATAATGCAACCTCAACGTTTTATGGAAGGAGGAGACTAGCCTAGGGGTTCTTTTTTTTTTTTTTTTTTTCCTGGAAATTAACAACCTTTTGCAGTAAGAATTAATTTGTCACAGAATCCCCTCTGAACATGACACAGACTCGGAGTGGGTCAAGAGGAGGTCCACAAAACTGATCAGAGGGATGGAATACCTCCCCTAGGAAGACAGGCTGAGAGAGTCAGGGTTGTTCAGCCTGGAGAAAAGAAGATTGTGGGGACACCTTATTGTGGCCCTTCAGTACTTAAAGGCAGCCTACAGGAAAGTTGAGGACAAGCTTCTTAGTAGAGCCTGTAGTGATAGGACAAGGGATAATGATTTTGAACTGCAAGAGGGAAAATTTAAACTTGGTATAAGAACAAAAGGTTTTATGCTGAGTGTGGTGAAAAACTGGCACAGATTAGCCAGAGTCGAAGATGCCCCGTGCCTGGAAACATTCAAAGTCAGGTTGGATGGGGCTCTGAGAAGCCTGATCTAGTTGAAGACTTACTGCAGGAGGGCTGGAATAAATGACCTGAAATATCCCCTTCAGCCCAAGCTACTCTATGATTCTATAGCCTGTCCCAGCCTGCTATTGCTCTGGCCTGCTCTGGAAGTAATTGTCATTTATTAGTCCGCAAAGGGTGGAATGAGTTTGACTCTATCACACAGGTAACAGATCAGCAACCGTGCCATGACAAGGAGGAAAAAAACAAAAAGCAAACTCAATATGTTTTTATGTTTTACATAATTCTACCAATACATCTGTTTTTCTGTAGTTTACAATTAGTTTAAATTTACTGCTTGTGTATAGGGAAACCAGAGGTGTTACACCAGGGTTGTGCTCGCTCTCTAGGTCACAGCAGGACATTAACCTGTACTGGCTATTGCAGTTATTCCACTGTGAATTATGACAGTTTCCCAAATCCTGAGAAAAAGGCATTTGCTTCAAAAATGCTAATGTTCTTGTCAAGCAAGTGTGCCCTTTCAGTTAATACATTCAATACAGACATTGGTGTCAGATCTTGTCCCTGCTTACTGGGGGATGGGTTGGACTAGGTAACCATTAAAGGTCCCTTCCAAGACATACTATTCTGATTCTACATTTCTCTCTTAAAAGAGCAAATGAATCATCCTCTTGGTGAACCAGTATTTATAGAATTCTTAGTCTTCATTCCTTGCCTTGTTATCATAGTTCCTTGTGAAGAAATAAAAACTTCATATTGTTCTCCTTTCACTCAGGATGTCTGGCCTAAACCACCAAAGGCAGTTACAGTAATTGCAAGAATGTGGAAGCAAAAGTTAGCTTCTGAGAAACTGCCCCTGGTTTGCCATACCTGTCCCCAGGTTTCAGAAAAACCCCAGCCCATACCTACCTGATGAAAAACTACAGCAGATCATAAAAGAGCAATATAGCCACCTGTCAAACCAAATTTGTAAGCGTTGTTGCATTGAAACAAAGTTCTCACCCTCGCGCTAGAGGTCTTTAAGATGAAAATTTGGATTAATGTTTGTTTAACTATTTTCATGGTGACTGTCAGTTTTCTCTGTTGGACACAAGGTACACCTGGCCTGTCACACAGCCTATAGCATCTTTTATACCCCTGCAGAATTTGACACTGTCGCAGTAAGATATTTCCTATGATTCTTTTATTTCTACATGGTTTTTTTTATGAGTTTGTATGGGCCTTATTTCTTTTCAACTTTGTCTTGTAATATGAACTTAAAGTGAAGAGAAATAGATGTGAAATCAGAAGGCATAATTATTTATTTATTTTTTAAATACAGAGTACTTACATGCTAGCAGGCTGTTCACCTCATGTAATATTTAAAGTAGTATAACATTAACTTGCAAAGTATAATGGAAGAACATAGAAAGACATTCTATGATTAGGGACTCTATACATACAGTTAAGTGAAATTGATAGAGACTAGTGCTATGAATGAAACAAAGTGTGACATGAGTGCAGCTCTAGATGGCAATGCACTTTTTGATGTGGTGAACACGCAGTAAATGAATACACCAGGCAGCTCAGGGAATGCTATGCTACATGAATAGCAGGACTTTAATGGTTGGAGATACATAGGAGCAGAAATTGAGAGAAAAGATTTGAATATCCCTACTCTTAATGGCAAAAAAATTGTAGTTAACTGTGGAAAAAAAAACTTCTGTAATGATCATTCTGCTTGAAACATGTCAGTTTCTGTTTTAGGGATGCAACCTCATGCAGCTTTACTGGCTTAGCAATTGAACTGTGCTTTGTATCAGAATGTGGCTAGTAGAACTAGGGAAGTGTTTGTCTGCCTGTACTCAGCACTGGTGTGGCCCCACCTTGACCACTGTGTTCAGTCTTGGGATCCTCACTACAAGAAAGACATTGAGGTGCTGGAGGGCCTTCGAAGAACAGAGCTGTTGAGGGGTCTGGAGAAAAAGTCCTATGAAGAGCAGCTGAGGGAACTGGGGTTGTTTAATCTGGAGAAAAGGAGGCTGAAGGGAGACCTTATCACTCTCTACAACTACCTTAAAGGAGATTGTAGTGAGGTGGGGATGGGTTTCTTCTCCCTAGTAACAGGTGGTGGAGACAAAGGAAATGGCTTCAAGTTGTGCCAGAGTAGGTTTAGATTGTTTATTAGGAAAAAATTTCTTCACTGAAAGGTTTATTAAGCACTGGAACAAGCTGCCCAGGAAAGTGGTGGAATTGCCATCTCTGCAGATGTTTAAGAGACATGTAGATGTGGTGCTGAGGGACATGGTTTTGTGGTGGACTTGGCAGTGTTAGGTTAATTATTGGACTCGATGATCTTAAAGGTTTTTTCCAGCCTAAATTGTTCTGTGATTCTATTCTATGATTCTAAGAGGCCTCTCTTGGTTTAGCTATCATGTGATGTAAGCATCCTTGGAGAGATCAGGAAGCTGTCCCCACTTCCTCAGTGAACAGGGAAACCAACTCACTTGAATATGTGTGTACCTTTTTCAGTAATTTTCTAGCCAGCATCACATGATGAGACTACAGTTTATCTTCTTTGTGGGGGAGGAGAGGTTTGCTTACTTTATCTGTAGCAGCTAAAGCTAGATTGCTACCACTAACATCTTTTGAACAGTATCAAAGCAAATAAGAAGCAGCTTTCATTTCACCATTAGAGGTGGGAAAAGTTTCAGACTAAGGTTAGTAACTATCAGATAAATTTCTCAGACAGCTAAAGCTGCTCTCAAATGCACGACCAAGAGAGCTGGATGTTCAGAAAGTCTCTGGACTTGTAGAAGCAGCATCTGGGAAACCTGCATTCTCAAAGCCATGTATCTTCTCTAGTTTGACAAGGAGAGTAATTGATGCTTTGTGTTAAGGCAAGAGAAAAGCTGGTGCATTTTGCCAGAATTATTAGCATTAGTTTTTTGTTTGTTAGTTGTGGGGTTTTTTTTTGCTTACCTTGCAAGCAGCACAGTTGTAGCATACTGTGCCCTGGAGTGGATGAGGATGGACAAGCAATCCACACAGCTCAGCTGCTAAGTCTGCACACTGCGATGTACTTAGAGGTGGTGTGATGTGAAAACAGAACTTTAATCAGCTGCTTTACAGCTCCCGGCATCTTTTTCTAACAGCTGAATTTCTTTCACATAACATGGAAAAACAATTGAAGCAACAACAGCTTTTAATGATTATAGAGTACATCTGTGTGCGATTGAAAAAAAGGGAATCCTACTAGTAAATAGCTAGCTTGAAATGACTGTAACAGAAATTAAGAAGCTATTACTATTCTGACAGAGGTGCCATGCAAGATGTTTATAACAAGAGGAAGAGAGTATAGTAGAAAGCAGGAAAGAAAGCAGAATGGGCTAAGAATATATACATGTATAACCCAAACTCTAGCTTTACCTGAGGGACTATCACATTTGGCCCTTCTCCATGCCCTTCTCCAAAAAAAGCTACACAGACAAACATCATAGCAAATATGCCCTTAAAATTTGCTGCTGGAGTCATGTGAGGTGTGTGGAAGTTTGGTAGGAGTGACTATGCCCTCTAATCTCTGCAGAATGAGGGAAGAAATCACAAACCAGCAATATATGACAGATTCTATTTTAGCAAATTGAGCAATCTAGTCAACATGAAATGTGGCAATACGGCCTTGGAACAGAGTCCAGCAAAACCTAAAAGGAATGATAAGAACAAGCATTGTTTGCTTCCTCCTTGGGGATCACGTTATCCTGTACAAGCTCAGCCCTGCTCTGTGCCTCAGCCATTGGTGACCAGAGCACAGGTGTTGTCCCCAGCCAAGGCGTAACTCAGCAGGTGACCTGGAGGGTGTATGTGGTTCTGTAGGAAGCTGATGAAGGGATGGAGGCTGACTGCCCACCAGCAGCTTGTGGCCAGCCACAGAACACAGTGTTGGATTTTCAGACCCACTGCTTCTCCAGGCCTAAGCCTGATCTTGAGGAGAGCCCTCCAAAAGGCAGCACTTCTGCAGCTGGTGACTACTCCTGGTCTGCTACATTTGTGGCTTCTGGTTACTGCATGTTGGCTGTCAGCTCCTCCTGGCCTGTAAAAGACATGAGCGTGCCTCTGTAAAGATCTTTGGTATTGTTTTGTGATCCCTAAAACAATAAAGTAAACAAGTAAAACAATAAAGTTTTGTGATCCCTAAACAATAAAGTTTATTGGCTTTGTTAAGGCTTATTAAGTCCAGCTCCAGAAAGGATAATGTTTGGTCCAGTCCAATGAATAATCATTATATTTAGGAGTAAGCAAATTATACTGCCCATGGCTGCCCTGCATGAAGGAATTTGCATGAACAGGCTTTTTCTACCAGCAGAAGCACATTGCTTTGTCTCTAGAAACCATTAATTATACTGAGTTATTGTTTAGTTAATATGTTAGTGTAATACCACTCATTCCCTCCCACAGTGCTTTGGCTTAATTTAGTTTTTGGCTTAATTTAGTTTTGTGAATTTAAATGCTACTCATGGAAAATGCTTAAAATGAGCAGATGCGATACTTGACCTACCAATGTTATCAAATCTTAACAAAACAGATCTAGTTGAGTTGCATCTGGCCACATTATTAAAACTTCTAATGATTTGTATTACTGTCTCATTCAAAGTGATGGGAACTCAACAAACTCAAGTTCCCCAGCCTGCTCTTCTAAATGGAGCAGTGAACAGGGTTTCCATGTCAGCACCCTGCACAGAATAACCCAAGGGAAGCTAAAACACATGGAGTGCAGCATCTGCTTTGTTGAGGCTTTATTTAGTAAGTTATTGTTTATGAATACCCTATTTGGAATAAATACAAGGATGTAGCAGTTCCTTGTGGGCGAGGTAAATGATTAATATCAGACATAATGATTCACTGACATAAACAAGAAAAAAAAGATGGCAAAAAATGATACACATTTAAGTTAGAAACATATCCCTTGACCTCCAAGACCCAGCAAAACAGGGTGCAGCTGAAAAAGGAATTGAAATAATGTGCTGTGGTTATGGTTAAATATTGCACATTACCTTTCATCATGAGGAACAAGTTAATAGTTGATCGTGAGCTGAATGGGAGTAAAAGAATTGTTTTACTCTTTTGAAAAATGCAAACATCATCCCGGAAATAAAACAAATTAAAGCTGCCCTGCTCCAACAGGTGCTAATATGTTCCTGAGGAAAGTTTCACATACAGTTTTGTGCACCATGCATCTGGGAAGGTGGGGACCAATGGAAGGGAGCACAGAGGCAAGCCACAGGACTGTGATTTAAAATATAACTTCTGTGGAAAGTACATGGCAATGGGATTATTCATTTTAGAGAAGAGAGGGTTGTAAAAACACTCCACAGCTACATGGGTCATAGTGGCGAAGGGGAAGGAAGTGTCTGCTGTGACTGGATCCAGCTCAGCAGGCAGGAGAAGTGCTCTAACACTGGGACAGTTGGGGTTGCAGCAAATTGCTTGTTGAGGCCTCAGAATCTCCATCACATGAAACTTTTAAGAGCAGCAGGTTAGAATGACATAGAATCATAGAATTGTTAGAGTTGGAAGGGAGTTTGAAGATCACTGAGATCCAACCCCCCTGCCATGGGCAGGGATACCTCCCACTCGACCAGGTTCCTCAAAGCCCCATCCAGCCCGGCCTTGAACACCTCCAGGGATGGGGCAGCCACAGCTTCTCTGTGAAACCTGTTCCAGTGTCTCACCACCCTCACAGGAAAGAATTTCTTTCTAATATCCAATCTAAATCTCCCCTCTTTCAATTTAAAACCATTACCCCTTGTCCTATCACTACACTTCCTGACAAAGAGTCCCTCTCCTGCTCTCCTGTAGGCTCCCTTCAGATACTGGAAGGCTGCTATATGGTCTCCCCAGAGCCTTCTCTTTTCCAGGCTGAAGAAAAACATCACTCTTTTATCTACTGCTCTCCTTGGAGAAGTAGAGCTGCATTTCTATGTGTCGGTTAGATTTTAGGAAGACAGGAGCAGGGTAATCAGAATTCCAGTTTTAGAGTTTTAGATCCATGGTACAAAAACAAGTGAGGGATTTTTCAGGTGCTATCTTGTTTGACCAAATATACACTGCATGGATCATTTTATCACAGTGCCACAACTGCCAGTATATATACTGAAAGATCCTATGTAAAATACACATGTGCTGCAAGTTATGTACATGCAAAGGAGTGCTCAGATCAACAGCTACAGGCTGAATGTGCCCTCTAACAGCTGGGCAGGACTTTATTTAGAGTTATTTGCGTGTTCTTGAGAGTCAGAGAAAAAGTAAATGAAATCTAGAAAAAAAGATCTTTATTTAATTCTATTTGATCATAGTTACTATAAACTAGGTGTAAGACTATGAACATTGTTGAGGTTAAAAAAAATAAATAAAGGGGTGTGCTGGACCATAGCCAGCACTGATTTTCCTGGACCACAGACCAATGTGAATTGGCAATGTAAATGGCTGAGGAGTATCTGTTCTTCCTCTTCTGTGCTCTGTAGCAATGATTACAGTGTGTTAGTGGTCTCAACGGGCTCTGCATGTCATTTTATGACTCTACAGCCATTGTAAAATAACCATGATTTTGTTTCAAGCATAAAGGAAGCCAGTATTGATGGCTGACTGGTGGAGTCAGTTAGTATGCACTGCAAAGAGAATGGTTCATGTGAAAAATTTAAACCTTTTTCTTTGGCTCAACCTTACATTTGCCACCCACCCCCTCTTTCAAATCCTACATTTTCTGAGTTTTTAATGCCAGAAAAACTTTTTTTTTTTTTTTTTTCCTGTAATTTATGAATCTCATTAAAAAATGAATGAACATGTGTAAATCTATTTTTACTTGAAAGAACTGGATCAAAATCTCATGAAAGCAGCTGATTCAAATAAACAATATGTAACTATTCCTTCATCATTACTTACTAGCCATTCAGCAAAGGGATCTTAATGTCATTCACTCCATTTTTGTCTTAAAACTTTGTCTAAAACTAAATGGACTTTTTAGTTTGGATTCTTCATTCAAATATTCTTGGGAACCTTCCCGCAGTGTTAGAGACCTGAAGTGCTGGGGACTGTCAAGAAAGGTTTTTGCGCAGATGGGCTCCAGAGTCAGATCACAGAGGTGTGAAAAACTGAAACTGGAATAAAAACCCACTGACAAATCACCGTTTTGTCTTAAAAATAAAAAAGAATAGGCCAGAGCTCACCCATATTTCTATAAGCCTGAGGCATCCAGACCAAATGCAGAATGTGATTTTATTCTTTTAGATCTTGTTAAATTTCAGTGCTTTCAGATTGTAAAGAAGACATATTGTTTATTACACAGTTTATTGAACTGTCCCTTTCCATCAGTATATAGTAGTCATTCTCATGTGAAGGGGATGTAGAGGGATGTAATATTTTAAAGGGGACTGTGACTGAGTTGAAAGGATTTCAGTAAGGTCACTGTGAAAGTAGTCATAATGACAGGATCCTTTTTTTTTTCTTCTTCTGCATTTGGGATTTTTGTTCAATGTGTTAAATGTATTCTAAAGTCCTTGGATTTGTTCCAGAATGTTATGCAATGAAAGGTGCTCTTCTTGAGCTAATTTTCTAGAGGACAAGTATGTTTTTCTCTCTAGTTAAAATTTTTTTTTTTTTTTTTAATGAGGACTAATATTGCTAAAGGACACTCAAATATTCCATTTAACTATAATTATAATATTCCCTTCAGACCTCAGAAAATTGTTCATCCAGTTTTAGATTAGAATGAATGTTATTTGCTACTATGTATTACAGGGGAGGAGTAAAGCTTAGCCTTTCACATGGGGACCATTTCAGTGCAACTCCCCATACAAGAGCTATATGGCTCTTAGATCATCATGGGAAAGGCAGAACCTCTTTGAGCTGAAAAATTTCTATATTGTGAACATGAAAGAGTCTGCATCCTTGGAGTGTCCTTGTCCAAGATAATGTTCAAATTCATGAGCTATCTTACCCTGCTGAACACATTGTATCCTAGCAAAAGAAACAGAAATCCATTAGGTTTAATGTCAGATTTGAAAGTATAACTTGGCTTTTATAAGAAACTTACATTGTTTGACAGATGACTGTTTTCTGCATTTTATGATACTTTTTAATAAAGGAAACATATGGAACTTGGATTTTTAAGACTGGGAGCTACAGCTGTGATCATCTAGTTTGAGTTTCAACACAGAACAAATAAAAGAATTTCTTTAAATATTGTCCTTGAATTCTGTTATGTTCTTGACAGCAGTTTTCTGGGGTACTGTCCCTGCAGTCATTTCCTTGGGGGAAAGTAAAATTTGGCCTGAAATTAGGAACACATCTAGAAAAGGGTTTGAGAGAAGAGATATGTTTCAATAGTGAGACCTTCAAAGGCAATACGTATTTTTGATCAGAGGCAGAAAACTGTGGATGGGGAGCTGAGACGAGCTAATGAATGACAAGTGCTGAGGGTACATGCAACAACCCTAAACCCTCCATGCAGATAAATCTGTTCCTGGCCTGAGCCAGGAAATAGAATAAAGCAGTAAAAATCCATCCTGAATGGATTCTTGTAAACTGATTGGTTTTCAGCCTTTTGGAATGTATGACAATACAAAAATCTTGGTGAAAAAAAAAACAGTTTTATTTGAAGGTCGATGTGAAGGTGGCTGCTGAGTGGCAGGGTTGTTAGCTGCCGCACACAAGTGGGTTTGGATTTTCACACTTCCTGGTTTGCCACATCATCTCTCTGGGCAGGATCCAAAGCTCATAGAAATCAACAGAAAGATTTCACTGATAGGAGGTAGATGTCTGATCTGTGGGACATGGTTCATTGTCCAAAACTCCTCTTAATTTCAGGGAGTATCACCTCCTATTTTCTCTCCTTCACATCATTATACATGACCTAGCACAAAATGGAATGTATCAAAAGGGAAAATGTTCCCATGTTGCAGGAACATGCATATTGGATTTTGGCTGATTTAGTCCTTGTACCCAGGTAAACAGATCAACCAAAAAGTACTGTGATTTGAACCCAGATGATAAAAACACTTGGATTTTCCTTCCCTATTAGGCTGGTTTTCTTTCAAATCCCTTGTATGCATTAAGTCAACAGGTACTATGTTCTCAGCTATGTTTATCAGCAACATCGAGGGTTGCAGGGAATTAAAATTATATGGGCTAATTATGACTTCTTTTCTCCAACATAAAGAGCTTCCAGGGCATAATTTCTAAGGGCAGTGAGGTGGGTGCCCTAGTGGTAGAAGACACAGAGAAGGCAGAGTTACTGAATGTCTTCTTTGCTTCAGTCTTCACTGCTAAAGCTGTCCCTCATGAATCCCAGACCCTGGAGGTGAGAGGGAAGGTCTGGAGAAAGATTTCCCCTCCATAGAGGAGGACTGGATTAGAGACCACTTGGCCAAACTGGACATCCATAAGTCCATGGGTCCTGACAGGATGCACCCATGACTGTTGAGGGAACTGGCAGATGTTATTTCTGGGCCGCTCTCTGTCCTCTTTGCAAGGCCATGGAGAATGGGAGAGGAGCCTGAGGACTGGAGGAAAGCAAATAACACTCCAGTCTACAAAAAGGGAAAGAAGGAAGCCCCAGGGAACCACAGGCCAATTAGTCTCACCTCCTTCCCTAGGAAGGTAATGAAGCGACTCGTTCTGGATGTCATCTCCAAACACGCTGAAGAACAGGAACTTATTAGAAGTGGTCAATATGGATTTACCAAGGGTAAATCATGCATGACCAATCTGATATTCTTCTATGATGCTATAACTGGATGGCTGGATGAGGGAAGAGCAGCAGATGTCATCTACCTTGACTTCAGCAAGGCTTTTGACACTGTCTCCCATAGCATCCTCATTGGGAGACTGAGGAAATGTGGGCTAGATGAGGGGACACTGAAGTGAACAGAGAGCTGGTTGTGTGACAGAACTCAGAGGGTTGTAATTAATGGAGCAGGATCAAGTTGGAGGCCTGTAACCAGTGGTGTCCCCAAGGGTGAATACTTGGTCCAGTCTTGTTCTATATATTCATCAATGTCTTGGACAAGGGGACTGAGTGTATCCTCAGCAAGTTCGCTGATCACACCAAATTGGGAGGGATGGCTGATGTTCCAGAAGGCTGTGCTGTCATCCAGCGTGACCTGGACAGGCTGGAGAGCTAGACAGAGGAGAAGCTAATGAGGCTGAATAAGAGCAAATACAGGGTGGTTCACCTGGGTGGACCTGCTGGAAAGCACTTCTGAGGAGAGGGATCTGGGGGTCCTGGTAGATAGTAATCTATCTATGGGCCAGCAATGTGCCCATGTTGCCAATAGGGCAATGGAATTCTGGGCTGCAGAGGGAAGAATGTGGCCAGTAGGTTGAAGTAGTAGCTCCCCTTCTATTCAGCACTGGTGAGGCTACAACTAGAATACTGCATCCAGTTCTCGGCTCCCCAGTTCAAGAGAGACAGGAGACTACTGGACAGAGTCCAGCATAGGACAACACAGATAATTAAGGGATTGGAGCACAAAGAAAGACTGAGAGAGGTGGGAGTGTTCAGCCTGCAGGAGAGAAGGCTGAGAGGATACCTTATTAATGTTTACAAATATCTGAAGGATTGGTTGAAGGAGTATGGAGCCAGGTTCAATGGACAAAATATGGAGCTTAGGAAGTTCCATTAAAATATAAGGAAAGTTCTTTCCAGTGAGGGTGACAGAGCACTGGAACAGGCTGCCCAGGGAGGGTGTGGAATCCCCTTCTTCGGAGATTTTCAAGACCCCCCCTGNACTACTCAGGGGATGCAGATGAGCAAAGACCAGAGAGTGTGAACCTGTCACTCTAGCTGGGGAGCTGATTCTTTCTCTTGATACCTGAAGGTGACTGCTATTTATTTATTCCATAGCTTTTGGGCACTACTACCAGAGTATCAGCATCTCTCACTTCTAAAAGCCAGGGTTAGCAGAAGGTCCCATGGCAGCACTGCCCAAATCTGCAGATAAATCTCTAGAGGTCTCCTCCAACCCTGATAATTCCATGATTCTGTAGTGACCATAAAACTGACTATTCTAAAATAGCATTGCCTAATGGTCTAATTGCTCTCATCAATGAAAGTTGACCCAGGAGGGATTTTGACTGACTGTGTGGCTTCAGGAAATAGTATTTAAGCCTGGCCTGTCAGATTTACAGCCCACCCCCCAAAAAATACGTTCAGCATCTTTATCTCCTATTATTCTCTCTGTAGAAGCAAAATGCGTAGTCATATTTATTTCATGTATGTATTTCATATACTTACTTTCTTACTTTGGAATACAATAATGCTAACTAACAGAGAGGGTTCTTGCTTTTGAATTACATCCAGTGCTATTTTATTGTCTGGTCCACTCTGAAAAAAAAGTCCAGATGTGACTTCTGTAACTTTGTGGATGTTTTGAATGATGATGTTATGTTACATCTCCACAGCGACAAAGTAAACAGACACATTGTTAGAGCTTTATAATTTCTGTTCTGACCAGCACTTCTGAAAGTCTAAACGTAAATTCAAATATTATGTGTTAAAAGGGAACATGTGCCTTCACAATGCAGGATCAGGAAGTGATGGTTAAGTTGATTACTGAGAAAATAGTTTTCAAGTAGAATCAAATACGCTGTGAAATGACAGAGGCCCCAGCAGAGAGCTATACTGGCTATACCAGAATGGCGATGGCATGACAGCATCAGATTTTACAGGTATATGCTATATAATGGTCACTGTGGTTATTCCTTTTTTTTTTTTCTCATTTCAATTTGTTAATGTGGAAGTATATTTTAAATATATATTAGTTAATGTTTCTTTAAAATTTTGAAAGATGTGAGGTTATGTGAGTATGACTACGGCAATTACAGTAATGGTGCAGAAGTATGATACCATATTCAATTTGCTGAATAGTTTTTCTATTTCTTAAATTTATCATTGAAGTATTTTAGGTGTTATAAAAAAGGGGGCACCTCTCTGCTGTGGTACCATTCTATACCTCTAAAGCAATTAGTCAGCACTAGTTTAGCAGCCAGTGTGTAAGGATGGCAAACAGCAAGCCCTCGCATTCATGTGAAATCAGGAGGAGAGAGGCAGCTGCTGTCTTCATATCAAGGATTCCACATTGAGGCTGCTCATCTTTGCCACTTTCTGAACATTCAACTTTCCAGGGATACGAAACCCAAAGAAAATTCACATTTCTTTAATCTTCTTTCTAACACACTTTCACATCTTTGTAACACATCTTTCTTCAAAAACGCAGAATGTGTCTGTTTGTTCTCCCTGAAAAACTGTGGCCCATGATATAAACCTGCTGCAGATAGTTGTTCTGTATGAAAGTGGCAAGTTTGAAGGTTGTTTGTGCCAGAGAACAAGATAGTCAAACAAGAGAGAATATGCCCAGCATCTAAACCAAAATGTAAGAACACAGACATTTTAGGCAAAAAATTCGAATGCAAATTCAGAAGTAAACGTATGCTTTATCATATCTATTTTGCATTGGCAGTGGCTGATGAGAGGTGAGTAAGGAACGTAGCATGCAGGAAACCACTTTACCACGGACTGGAGAACAGAGGAAACCTCAGGCCCAGACCGCTGTGCACCCCTCCATGTCTTGGGCTATCTTGCTGAAAGACACAGCGCCATTTCTGGATGTGATTCATTGTGCAATATGAGCATTGGAGGGAGTTGGTGGACACTGCAAGTACAGGAAGGAACCAGCAGGACCCAACCTGCCCCTAACAAGGCACATGTTGCTGTCAGAAGACACAGAGGCTGGTCTGATAGAGATTAAGAGAAAAGCCTAACTCCAACCTGTGTTAATAAGGCCCGGCTACTTATATTCTGCTGCAGTATCTAAGGTTAATCCTGAAAAAAAAAAAAAAACCCAATAAAAAAACCCCAAACAAACAAACAAACAAAAAAATCCCATCATAGTGTTTATCAATGCTTATTCCAAAATCAGACCACGACATTTAAAAGGGTGACCAGAAATACTCATTTTACTGTAGCAGGGGTTCAACCTGAAGCTCATGCACTTGTTGCTTGTTCTGCTTTTTAATATCTGTAACCCAACCATATCCTTTGGTTTATGTGGGCTTCAACTGTATTTTTAGTCAGCTAAAATGACCTGCTGGAGCCACATCAGTTCCTGGGAACTTGTTCAAGCCCTTCTCCTGTCTGGTTTGTCTGCGTAAGGGCTGCAGGCATCGCTTCACAGGTATCATCAGCTCTTCCTTCTTCCTCCACCCTTGCCAATTAGTGACACTCTTGCCCCTTAGTGTCTCTTGCCACAAAAACTGGTGATGTGTGGATACACTTGTACAAATGTTTGTGTAATGCAGAAACAGAGAAAAGTGTGTTTTGTTAACACATTTCAAACAGCTATGGAAATAGAGTGGAGTTAACACATTTCAAACAGCTATGGAAATAGAGTGGAGTGAACTTTCCCAGGAAAGTAATTGATCTATTAATGTGGTTGAATGGAAGGTTTTGTGAGCTCCACTTGAATTCGTTAAATAATGTCAGCCCTTCCCAAAAGTTTGGTTACTTTACAAGTTTTAGATAAAATGCTTTTATGCTTTGTTACAAATTGATGTTTCAAAGCTTCATGTAACCAAAAATTTTACAAGAAGCAAATAAAAATATTTTGTTTGACTACAACACCAGAATATTTACAAAATTGTTTGCTTGTCTTGAGCATGGAAGCAAATCAGTTTGTTCATAACCTGATGTCCAATTATAAGTTCCTATTACTGAGAGACTAAGGTGAGGTATAGTTCTTCAAACATATAGTACTTATGATCTTTTATGGTAATCTTCTCACTAAGGCAACTTGCCTGATAGTAAGTATTTTTAGGATTTGATTCTTGGATATTTGGACATTTTTTATGGAATAAAGCTGTACCTAGAAATATGTTCATTATGTTTTGAGAAGTACCTCATTTTTCTAAGGGATCTGTCCATGAAAATGATCCTGGGACTTTGGATATTTTGACTGAAAAGCTGAGGTTTGAATAAGCATTTCCTTATCTTTGAAATGAGATAACATAAATGTCAAAACTTTAAGAGGCTATGTCAATGCATGGCTTGAATGCTTAGCTCTTCACAGTCTTACAGGGCCATCCAGGTGCATAGACTTAAACCAGCCCAGGAAGGACAGTAAACACAAGATTAGCACCATGCAAAAGGGCAACTTTAAGATGTATCTGGACAGTTGGCCTTAACTTCCAGTTTCTGCAGTTTAACATATGGTATGTACTGGCTCACATTCTCTTATACAGCAATTTCTGTTAAAATAGTTGCATTTACCATTTGTGCTGGATGAATATATTGTGACCGAATGTGTTTCATGGTAACCTAAGTGTTTTTACTTGGCTGCCATCCTACTCAGTAGACCCAGAATAATCTTATTTCGTGCCTTCTGAATTGTTTCCAAAAGAATGTAATCTGCAGAAATTAGGACACATCAGTTTATTGGGTTTTAATTGAAATTTAGTGGAAGAAGAGTAACAATCCTTTTTTCTACTCTCCCTAAAAACCCCACAAGGAGGAAACAAAAAAGAAATTATATGGCAATATAATATAATTAAAATCTAGTCCAGAAAATTCAATAGATGTGCAGCTGTGTTATATGAAACAGTGAAATAAGCACTTCCTCCAATTAGGACCTAATCATGCAAAGCCCCACTTATCTCCTGAGAAATCCTAGGACTTCTTAAGTTAACCAGCATTTAGTGAGAAGGCCAGCTTTCTGTGGTCAAAAGAAAAGATTACTGGGTTGAATTTCCCATTGTGAATCTTAGTCATGTTCTCAGATCAAATTTTCCAGCCCAGTTCCTCAACTCCAGATTTGACAAGAGATACAAAAATATGGCCACACTAGAAATTTCTAAATGACCTTGTTATGGAAATGATCTGTGCATAGACCTACAGTGTACTTAGATTTGACCATTAGATTGCTAATGAATGTGTTCATTCTTCACAGACTTATTGAATATGCGGTTATAAACTATGTTTGCTTCCAAACTATTTGACTAATCTCAGTTTGTCAAGTGTGATTTGTCACACCACTCAAAGTGCATGAGTTGTTCTTCCTGACTTGGCAGTGGAACTTCTGAATGACACAGTGATCAAATTATGTTGAGTTTTGTGTTAAAAGATGCACAGAGGGCATTATGTCTGAACTTTGAGAGATACTTTTTTGTGTTTTCTGCTTCACAGAACATTTCATAAAATATCACATTTTCTTAGCTTTATTCTTCAGATGTGCAGGTTTGTTTCCATGTGAATTTGGGTAATCTTTTGCACAATAAACAGCAATTAAATAGTCATTGAGTAGTTATTGATTTTCATTAGGCAAAAGGAGGAATCAAGCAGCTATTAAGGAACATTAATTATAAATAAAACCTATACCTTTTAACAAATTTATAACAATGGACTGGAAATTAACATTTTCTCTGTAAACACGTAGTTGGCCATTTATGTCAAGTTATCATGACCTCAACTCAGATCTACAGAGTCATTAATCTTTAAATTCTCTGCTGAGCCTACTGCTGAAGCAGTATGGAAATTTCTTTCTTCCCATGCTTTAATACTATTAAAAAAAAAAAAAGCAACTGGGAGTGACCCCTTCATCCTGTGCGATTTGATGTCACACCTCTGTTGTTAGCAGCTTGTCTTCACTCTCTTTTCCTAGAACCTTATTTCAGTTCACGGACAGTCTGAGATCCCTACAAGATACAAACTCAGATATGCTAAAATGTTTAAATTTTCCCAGTGGTCCATGTTGGCTATTGTAATATTCCTCCATATTTATTCTTCAAAATACATTCTTATTCTTCTCTACATTCTGTCCCCAGCCATTCAACATTATGCCAGTTAAATGTACATGTCTTCATAGGTTTTTTTATTTATTTCCTGTTTGGATACATCAGAGGATGAGTGGGTGGATGAGCATGAATCAGTTAAATGGGGAACTTTTCCCCCAGCCTGATTGCTACACCAGTGTCTACACGCTCATAAGTATGGTACTCCTCTAAGCTGGTCACGTGCTTTATTGGCAAGAATGATGAACAAACACCACTAGGAAATGATTTATCCTACCCTAAAATAGGCGATAAAAATTCTTCAGTCACCTGAAGCAAACAGTAGAAAATGTTAAGTCATGTGGCCTGCCTTCCTCCATAACAGGAATTATATCATCCATTTCTTATCCTTAGTTCAGAATTTTTTCCAAGATTGAGATACCTTTCAGCTGTGACTGCTGAAGCCACATTTTCAGAGAGGAAAGATGACAATCTGGGTACAACTCTATAGCCAAGAGATTACTTCATCTGTTAGGTGAGAGGAGACCTGGAAGGGCTAACCAGAGAAATTATTAACTGGGAAGTTGAATTTGGACCTAGAACATGGGAGAGGCACTTAGCTGCTGGACATAGTAAACACTGAGATGCTTATGGACATATTCAGAAGCCAAGCTTTAACCGGTGTGTGGGTTTCACTTAGAGGTCTACACTTGAGGTTTCCAATTTAAAATAACTATTGAATCTGTTTTTGTAGTCAATGGGAAGATAGATGCAACTCCTACCTGCCAGCTCAGCTCAGAGCGAAAAAAAGTCTTTGTGCATCCATTCCCCTAGACACCATTAATTTCCTATAACCCTTCTGTGTCTCCAGAAACTGTCAAGACAACAAAATAGCAAGATGAAGCATAGAGGAAAAGTAAACCCATGCTTTAATACTATTAAGCTGTTCTTTGCAGGCAGCATCAGTAGCTGTTCCCAAAAACTCTGGGAAACATATTAGCTCTGAGCCAGCGTAGGACTTAACAGGCCTGCACTCTTACTGTTTAGCAGGTCTTGCTCTGCATGCATATGATGACGATGGCAGGTCTTTTCAGTTGCCTAATTTGCTCCAAAATGGCCACACCTGACCTTCAACAAATCACAAATATTGCTTCAATCCTTTTTCGTTTAG
This sequence comes from Pedionomus torquatus, assembly GCA_013398155.1. Lineage (NCBI taxonomy): Eukaryota > Metazoa > Chordata > Aves > Charadriiformes > Pedionomidae > Pedionomus > Pedionomus torquatus. The sequence continues at coordinate 20,111 of VZRU01015440.1, read as the reverse complement.
GAAATTATTTGCATCTTGCCAATAGCAACTTGTACATGTTTGAAGTTTGCAGCTTAGTCATCTGATTTTTTGATTCCATGCCCCTTCACTAGAAGCTACTGCCAACTAGAAGCTACTTCACCAACATTCTTCCACCTCACATCAAACTTTTCCTTTTTACAGTTCACCATCCTTCCCTTTTCCCTTTCTTTTCTTAGTGCTTTAGCAATTGTCACACTAGCCACAAACTCCTTAAACAAATATACATTTTCCTGGTGTTTCTCATGCTCTTTATGGTGCTTATTCTGATAGCCTAGTTGTTAACATTACTCAAGGCCAATGGAGCAAACAAGAAGGTATGGTGATTTATCATGCCTTTAGGTGCAATGCTCTGCTGTAGTTAGAACATTTCTCCATGTAAAAATGAAAAATAATAATAGTAGTCACACTATTAACTTCACCTAGCACTTGAATTTTTACATTTTGTTTCTTTTCTAATAACAGAGGAAAGCACACAAGGAATTCTTAAATGATGCATTTTATTTAAATTATTTTTTTCTCTAACATGGCATTTTGAAAGCTTTCATATTGCTTGATACTTTCTATGCAACAAGGGTTATAAAACATGTGATATAATCCTTGTATTCAGAAAAAAGTACCTTAATACGTTGCATGCAGTTTAAGTTTCTCAATACAACGCTGTGAAGGTCAGTCTTAACAGACAATTGTTTATGATTCAAACAACAGACAGATTATATCTGTTTATTTAAAGTCTCAGATAAGAAAAAAAAAATCCACATCCTTTTTCTTTTGTCTGTTTTACAAACCAGATGAATTAAAAAAAACTCCAGTGGCTGCTGAAAGTCATGGAGTGAACTGTATAAAAATCAGAGAAATGCAGGTTAGTTTGCCTTTGCTCTTAAAAACCTTCATCAGGTACAAATGCATGTTAATTAGGATTGAAAACGCACCCTGTAGCTGCCTTCTGCCTGTAGGATTCTTTGTTCAGGGTACAGTCCAAAGCAGAAGAAGGAAATCACTTCTCCCTTAAAGCATGCTCAGGTAGAGAATACCTTTTCTTCATCGCTGCTGATAAGTATGAATCTGAAAGTCCTGTTTCTGCTGGAATTACAGAATTTGTTCTTCCCTCTGTTTCTCAGAATGAATAAAGTACAATATTTACTGTATCTATTTTTGAAGAATACAACACTTTTCTCTCAAACTACTATGAAGATCAAATATTAGGTTAGTTTCACCTGAGGATCATTTCTAGGTGATATGACTAAAATCATCAACATCCTTGTCCAAACACTGAAGGTTGTTGCCAGGGCAAGACCTACCATCTACTTGCTTTAACTTGTACTTTCCAAGCATCTGCCCCCATCTCATCTAGAATATTACCATATGTTTCTTAAAGTCATTGGAAGCTTTGATGGAGATTTTCAATGGGGCCAGAGTTTCAATTTTATTCCTTACAAGATCTGTTAGGATAGGCAAAAAAAATGTCTTGATTACACATTTGCTGTTGACTTTGCACAACAGCTAGGAAGGGTAGAGCTAATGCTAAATAAGGTGTGTTATATTTACAGTCTGAGGTGCCATGAAGGGTTTCTATGGCAGTGAGGATCTTGGAAGTAACCGTGTCTGTTAAATTTGACATTAGTGTCCCCTAAACATCATTTTGTTTCCTGTAGTGAGTTTTATTCTTCTAGTCACTCTTTTATTTCAGCTCCAGTAGGGCTGCATGAAATCAACCAAGGAAAAATCAAGATGGCTTTTTAAAAGAAGCTCTGTGTTCACAATTACTTACCTTTGCACATTAGAGCATTTTCGGGGAAAAGTAAGACTGCTCTGGGGAAACATTTTTCCCTGTGCATGAGTGCTTCAGGAACGGGAGTCTAGGAAAGAACAACTACTCCTCTACTACTTCAGCAGGACCTGTTGTGAGTGGTCAAGGGGTAATATTTTTAAACTAAAAGAGGGTAGATTTAGAGTAGATAGAAGAAAAAAAATTTTTACAATGAGAATGATTAAACACTAGAACAGGTTGCCCAGAGAGGTGGCCTATTCCTGCAAAAATTCAAAGTCAGGTTAGACGGGGCTCTGAGCAACCTGATCTAGATGAAGATGTCCCTGCTCATTGCCGGGGAGCTGGTCTAGATGACCTTTAAAGATCCCTTCCAACCCAAACTATTAAATGATTCTATGAGTGCAGGTATAGGAGTGTGTATCAGGAGGGATTTGCTTGGCTTGGCAGCCTTTATCATCCCCTTAGACTTCATGTTTGCTTTCAGAATTAAATCCTTGAGTTCACAAGCGTTACCTTTGTATTAGTGTTCCCTCCACCTCTTAACTCCTCTTTGTCTTTCTGTATTAAACCTGATGATGCTGTTGGCAGCAAGGCCTGTTGGGTAACATAAAACGTGCTTCAGTGCACAGAGTACAGAATTGTAAAACTTAGCTCATATAATTCACTGTCATTCATTCATGCACATCCTCAGGGTAAAGTGGTGGCCCAGGAGTGCTGTGTTCTTCGTATGTGGATGCTTCAGATGTGCTTGTTTTTTGAAGGGGGAAGTCAGAGTAGCCAAACTCATGAGCAGCAACAAAGTGCAAATTAATACCTTTAAAGGACAATGCTGAGGAGAAATAGCAGTTTCAAAAGTGCGTCACAGGGAAGCAGAACATGGCTATGGTCAGGAAGAAATATGAAGCAACAGTTGGGGAATTTTTGTTTTGATACAGGCTGTTCCTGAACAAAAAGTAATCAAGGCTTGTTCTAACCAGGCTCAAGCACCAAAGTAGAGTTCCTCCCCACTCATTTTGTTCTCTTGTTTTCACACTGCACATCAGAAGACTTTGTTTTTCAGTCTCGTCATAATGTACGTCTACTCCAGGTACAGGTCCAAACACATGAGCCACTTGCCTTCCTGACTGTCAGAAGTCCCTGTGAGCTGGAAAAATACATGTAAAAATAGACTTTCCTTTATGTCGTGTACTAAGTATGCTCTTGAATCAGGTGAGTAATTCCTCACTGGGTTATCTGCAGTATATGCTCTTAAAATGTGAGAAATGAAGTACTACACAGTACATATATTTATACTCTGTAGAAAATAAGACAAAGAAATCCTTAGAAGATGAAGTCTAGAGGCTTAGATGGCAAAGTGAAAAAGTGAGAAAAAAGTCAAAGTTTTGACTCAAGAAACAGTACTGATTATAGTGATACCTAAAAACACATAGTGGTACCCATTCTTGTAATTAAAAAATGCAGCTTACAGGTTTTTTTATAAACCCAAGTTTGCTGGTAGTTACAGATGATACATCTGCAATGTATACAATACAATATAATGCAAAGTACAGTGTGTTGCAATACAATGCAATACAATGTATTGCAAAGTAATTAATAACTGCATTGCTTTAACATAGCTGTGGCCTAATTCTACAGAGGTAGATCATATATTAAGCTGGACTTCTATTTCCCTTGTTTGTCGTCCCTACTGGTGTCAGTTGAGCTAAATCTGCTGAACTGTAATGGAACAGGTTCTTTGCTTTCTGCTCTGGAGAAATTTTTTATGTCTCTGTAACGGGAGAGCAGCTGTCAATTTCACAACTAAAATTTAAACACCATTAGTTGGCAGCAGTGATTTGCATTGTTGTGATGATGAGGAGACATGAATATTTTCTTCATGTACATTCTAGAGATTAGACTAGAGCAAAGGCAGTTGAATTTATAAACTATAGAAAAGTATGTGGAAAGAGATAGAAGAGAAATAACAAGTAGATTTCTAATCATCAGAGGAATAAAGCTCTGTAATGTCTCCCCAGTGAGAAGAGCAATAACTGAAGCGGTTTCACAACAGGACTTGGTAAATTTATTAAGAGAACTATGCAATGTGTTTGCCTGACAGTTCTGAGCTCAGTAAACCAGAATGTTTTTCACAGTCTGGTTCTACAGTTTTAATTGATAAACGTTTTACAGACACTTTGCATTTCAGCCTGGAGAAGAGAAGGCTCTGGGGAGACCATCTAGCAGCCTTCCAGTATCTGAAGGGAGCCTACAGGAGAGCAGGAGAGGGACTCTTTGTCAGGAAGCGTAGTGATAGGATGAGGGGTAATGGTTTTAAATTGGAAGAGGGGAGATTTAGATTGGATATTAGGAATAAATTCTTTCCTGTGAGGGTGGTGAGGCACTGGAACAGGTTGCCCAGAGAAGTTGTGGCTGCCCCATCCCTGGAAGTGTTCAAGGCCAGGCTGGATGGGGCTATGAGCAACCTGGTCTAGTGGGAGGTGTCCCTGCCCATGGCAGGGGTGTTGGAACTTGATGATCTTCAAGGTCCATTCCAATTCTTTAAGGTCCATTTTATGATCCTATGATAAATTTTGTACAATATAAAGCCAGGGGTATAGGTAGGTATAAAGGCAGTTTCAGGAAGTAAAAGACCAGCTGTGTCATTAAACCACCCTTACCAGTAGTAAGGGTTGGGAAAGGGGAGGTGAAATAGAAGGTTCCTATATTTCATCTTTAAGATGCAAAATATTAATAAAAATAAAAATATCACGTACACTAAAGAAAGGATTAATCTAAAAGATTAATCTCTAAAGGTCTAGGTTCCCCAGCCTCTTTCTGGAGAGAAGTAGGCCTCTTCAGAGGTTGATCCAAACAAGGTATCTAAGAATTCAGCACTTTATGCTGTTTTGCCCTGGGGATCTTAACCTGTTCCCAGCAAGTAACTTCTGGTTTGAGCTGTACAGCCAAAGACACAGAATTCTGGCAAGGACCAGAGCCAACGTGAAATGGCAGTGTGTCCATACAAGAGCATTCTCACTGTGACTAGTGCCCAGACTTGGGACAGGGCATTTCAACAGAAAGCTGCTCTCTCTAACAGAGAGTCTAAGTGGAGGTTTTCAAGAACATCTATGCAGAGGTCCTTCTTGCCAAATCTTTTCCACCATACTTTCGATGTTAGGCGAGGGTCTCATACTGTAAACTCTTCCTTACTGGGTATGTTCAGGTTATGCTAGAAATTCTTTGTTTTCAGTATTTATTCTCAGAATTTACAGTAAGGTACAACAATAACTGAAACATGGGAGATGACAGCAGCTACAAATATGCCCATCCTGAACTCCTCCGTTCACTTGTGTGTGGCAACATGAGCTTAGTGACTGAGTGTGCCTTGGTTTTCTAGTAATGAGGGTGCTGTGCTGCAATACCTGCCCATGGGCTCTCTCTAGAGACAGCAAAAATTTAAGGAAGGTCTGATAGCAAGTATCAGTGCCCACCTGGGCACAGTGCAGAGCTTTTCTGCAATATCTAAACTGAGCTGGATCAAACAGTGCTTTCTTAATTTTCTCAGAGTTATACCACTTTCTACTATGCAAGAATAACAGAAGAGTCATTATTATAAACCACAGGGTATGACAAACTTCAAAGCAAGGAAAATACATACATAATGGATGTATTGTGCAGTATTTTGGTTACATAAGCATGGTATAACACACTTCGAGTTACCAGAAATCATATGTGGGAGCACGGCTTTGAGATCCTGGCTTCTGAAAGTCTTAATGCTCAAGGTGAAACCTCTGACCCCTTAAGACGACTTTAAAAATCACTGCTTACAATAAGGTTTGTATTTCCCTTCAGATCTCTCCACCCTATTGTCTCCAGCCACCACTCTGTCACAACCCACAGAGAAAAAACGTAAAGAGCTGTCTCATTATAAAGTATCTGCAACCGCCTTCAGTTAGAAAAAAAAATAAATTACTGAAGTAGACTGTCACAGTTCCTTTTTTACTTTTACAGAAATGAGGACAAACTGAAAAGAAGACACAGTACATCTCTTCAAAGGGAAAACTAAGAACAGCACACGTATTTGTTTCGAAAAGCAAAAAACCCCGTTATTTTGCTGAAAATACGCAATGGTAATAGATGGAACACTTTTTCAAGCTGAAACTGGGAAACATTCATTTCTGTAGCCAACCTAGCTAATACTTCAAAAGATTTTCAGAGATGACATGAAATAAACTTGTTGTTAATTTCATAAATCATAAGGTATTAAAAAAGAAGCCCTTCTCTGTATATAGTGATAAAACAAAATATTAGGGAAAAATGTAATGCCATTGTGCAAGTCTGAACCTGAATTCCATCTTCTGCAATCTGTTATTGTATTCAAAAATTTTGGAATGAAAAAAATTAGAAAATAATGGGATCTGGATAGTTCAGACATACATTTTTTTTCTAAAATTCTCAAAATTGCACTAAAAAACCCAACAGGAAAATTGTGTAACAAAGAATAGATATCTTCTAATACTCTAGTAAATTTTTAATTAGAAAATTACCAGTTTTGATAGAACATCAGTGCACAGCATCTTGCTAGATCTATTAAAATCCAATTAGCTCACAAGTTTCTTGGCATATTTACATGTATATTCAGAAATATTTAAATACAAAAATTACAGGTATGAACTGTTAACGTCAAAGTCCACAAGCAAAGACATTTTCTACTGCAATAGTAGTGTCGTTTGAAAGCTGTATTTTTATAATTTATAATTCTAACACACATTTTCTTTATATTTATGTATTTAGTTAGGTGATGTTTTAAAATGTTCAATATTAATGTTATGTTAATGTTAATATTCAATAACTAGAATATGTAAACGAACCAAAGCCTCATTGATTGCCTGGTGCATATGATCCCAGGAGCAGTTTAATTTCCTCCACAGAGTAATAATTCCTCTCCTTTCTCTATCCACATAGCCAAAAGCTGGTTCAATGCTTTGTTTTCCTTGTATGAAGGGATTCTGTTCCAGTGAAGACATTGTGATATGGCTTCTCTAAATTTGCATCTAGGCTGTATATTACTGAAAAATCAGCTTCTTAATCTAAGATTTTGCTGATATGGACAATTAATTTATTAAAATGGCACCTATATTTCTTATATTGGGAAAAGTAATCTACCTTTATATTAGCCTTTTATGGACACTGTTACAATGAGTTACTATGTTTTCTCATAACATTGTGACTTTCAGCAAGTCTCTGAAATTCCTGACAAGGGTTTCCTTCTGTGTTTATCCTGATTTTCAGGATTGCTCAATGTCAGCTAAACTCAATAATAGCAATAAATAACAGTTCCTTTTTATCAGTGTTTGACAAATCTAGCTTACAAGTTTTTGTTCTAACAGCTAAAGATTAAAAAAAATGTTTTTCACTTATGGCAGTAGAAAATAAAGGGATGCCTATGCAGAACTGTCATTTGGATGTGTAAAACTGGAGGTTATTTCCAGTAGTCCCACAGAGGGACAAATTTGTGCCATTTTTGGATCATAGGATTTTTTTCACTTGGCTTTGTTCTAAAGGAAATAGAAGGGAAGACACATCCCCAAGAACTGGGACAGAAGACTGAAAACCATTCAATGAACTGCAATGAACTGAAATAAAATATATTTGTCTTGTGCATAAGTTCCACAGTTCAGCGGGGAGGCACAACAGATTTATGGCTCACTTGTACCTTGGTCCAAAGCTGTTCTGGGGGTTAAAATGGCATTGTCTGTCATGTAAGTAAATGGAACAGAGGCAGAGAAACTCTTGCTTTAATTGCTTTGGGTGCAAGTGTATTACACGTTTGCAGTTTCTCTGTAACTTGATCCATTTACCAGTCTTTTGGCAGCCGTCTGAAGAATCCTGCCTGGAACAGTTTCTGGTGGAGAAGATTTGTGACTGGCATACAGAAGCACAAGGAAAGTAATATGAAAGGTACCTATGTTTAAAGACCAGTTTTCTTTGGTTTAATACAAACAATTGTAACAACAGGATGACAACAGAAAGCAGCAGACTTCATGTATATCCGTACTTTAAACTATGCTTCCCCATGTTTTAGTGAGTGATATGCAAATCCTCTATAATTTTTTTCAACTAAATAACTGTGTAGGTGATGTGTCAGGCTTTACTTATAAGATCACACAAAAAGTTCTTTCAAACTAAGATGGAGAAGTGGTGATTAGCTTCTGGTCTGTCATCGCCTTTTCCTTGATGCAAACAGATTGTGGTGATGAAAGGTCAGACTGAAGAGGCTGCAGACTGACCTCCAATAATTAGACACTCGATGGGTGTGAATACTTGCTGATCTGCTCATCTGTATTGCAGAGGACCGCTTAATCCACAAGAGCAGTTCTTCTTCCAGAGAGCTGCTCTCTCTGGAATAATTTTGCTGGTTCCATCCGCAAAGAGTGTGGTTAGTCGCAGCTTCTGCAATGGTTTCCCACTATGTCACCCTGTTCCTTAGAAAGGTCTTTAAGAAGTGGTCAGAAAGGATTTCTCATTGAATTTCATTAGAACTGATTCTAGGTAGGAGAAAAGTAATAATATTTTGGGGCCAGCAGTTTCTGAGGTGAGACCGAAGCTCTCCAAAACACCATCTTTGATCAATTGATTAGAATAGTTTTATATTGCTGGGCTGAGTTGTAGCATTCCTTATGATGTGTGTTTATGTAAAAGGAAAAGCTTAGAAAGAGAGTAACCTTGTTTCTGGTCCTATTGGTACAGTTTTCACTTTATTCTAATTCCACCTGGTGATCCACCAAGGACTGCTATAGTAACAAACCTAGGAACTGATTTTCACAATATTAATCACAGTTTCCTTCTCTCTGTCTGTTTATAGACTTTTGAACCAGAAAAGAAGCAATTAAATCCTTAAGAATAAAAAGAAGGAAAAAAGGGAAAAGGAAGCATTCATTAGAGGAACTAGCTCATTCTCTGAGGGCTCTGTTGCAATAGTTTGTAGATATATATGCACGTTAAACTGATCATAAAATCTGAGGGATTTAATACAAGTCCATATTCCCACTCTTGTTTTCTAGTATTGTATTACATTACAGAGCTGTAACAGGTGTTGTGCATCTTTAAAAATGCAGAATTAGCGTATAGTATTAATTATATGACAGACACTTGCCTGCCGATGGGAAGCAGTGACTGAATTCCTTGTTTTGATTTGCTTCTGTGCATGGCTTTTCCTTTACCTATTAAACTGTGTTTATCTGAAGCCACAACTTTTCTCACTTTTACCCTTCCAATTCTCTCCCCCAACCCCACTGTGAGGGGAGTGAGTGAGTGGCTGTGTGGGGCTTAGTTGCCAGCTGGGGTTAAATCACATCATACATGCTGAGCTCCACACTGCTGAAAATCTAGGCTATTCCTCAGGTGCTTCATCTAAACTTAGTCTGAATATTAATGATATATTTCAGACAGAACAGACATTTTCACTCTCATTTCATCTTTAACTTACTGTTATGAAGAAAATTCTTGTGAAGAGTTTCTGGGATCGAATCTCATGCTTGCCACATCCTGTCTACGTTCATGAAATGCCCCAACTGTTCTCTGTAGTCTAAAATGTTTGTTGGCAAACCCACATCTATGCATTTGTTGTTGACTCACTGAGAAGGGTTTCACAATCACCTCTAGACAGAACTCCCAGAAGCAGTTCCTGTTGTTGCAGGGTATGAGATGTGAGCCCCAGTGAGCACCATCTGCTGTTGACTGATACCTCTGAACATAACGTAATATAAGGGACAACCTGTGGATGTGATCTATCTACACTTCTATAAGGCCATTGACACAGTTCCCCACAACATCCTGTTTGACAAATTTGAGGGATACGGATTTGATGGGTGGACTGTACAATGGATAAGGAACTGGCTGGAAGGTTGCTTCCAGAAGATGGTGCTCTATGGTATGAGGTCCAGACGGAGAGCAGTCACAAGTGCTGTCCCTCAAGGGTCTGTGCTGGGACCGGTACTGCTTAACATTTTTATCAATGATATAGACAGGGGGATCGAATGTACCATTAGCAAGTTTGCAAATGACATCAAGCTGTGTGGTGTTGTTGATACACCAGACGGACAGGAAGTCATCCAGAGGGACCTGGATAGGCTAGAGAGGTGAGACCAGATGAACCTCATGAGGTTCGACAAGAGCAAGTGCAGGGTTCTGCACCTAGGCCGGAACAATCCTCACCATCAATACAAATTAGGGGATGAGGTATTAGAAAGCAACTCTGAGGAAAGGGACTTGGGAGTGCTGATTGACAAGAGGCTAGACATGAGCAGACAGTGCACACTTGCAGCCCAGAAAGCCAATTCCATCCTGGGCTGCATCAAAAGATGTGTTGCCAGCAGATCCAGAGAGGTGATTCTGCCACTTTGCTCTGGTGAGACCCCACCTGGAGTCCTGTGTGCAGGTCTGGAGCCCTCAGTATAGGAAGGATATGGACCTGATGGAGCAGGTCCAGAGGAGGGCCACGAAGATGATCAGAGGACTGGAGCACCTCTGCTATGAGGACAGGCTGAGGGAACTGGGGTTTTTCAGCCTGGAGAAGAGGAGGCTTCGGGGAGACCTAACTGCAGCCTTTCAGTACCTGAAGGGGGCCTACAGGAGAGCTGGGGAGAGTCTGTTTATGAAGGCCCACAGTGGTAAGACAAGGGGCAATGGCTTTAAGTTGGAGAAAANCTGGAGCACCTCTGCTATGAGGACAGGCTGAGGGAACTGGGGTTTTTCAGCCTGGAGAAGAGGAGGCTTCGGGGAGACCTAACTGCAGCCTTTCAGTACCTGAAGGGGGCCTACAGGAGAGCTGGGGAGAGTCTGTTTATGAAGGCCCACAGTGGTAAGACAAGGGGCAATGGCTTTAAGTTGGAGAAAAGCAGACTTAGGTTGGATATTAGAAACAAATTCTTCACTATGAGGGAGGTGGAACACTGGAAGAGGTTGCCCAGGGAGGTGGTGGAGGCCCCTTCCTTGGAGATATTCAAGGTGAGGCTCGATGAAGCCCTGGGCAGTTTGGTCTAGTTGGGGGTATCCCTGCGACTGTGGGGAGGTTGGACTAGATGACCTTTGGAGGTCCCTTCCGGCCTGGAGGATTCTATGATTCTATGATCTGCAGAACATCTTCAGTGTTGAATGAATGTCAGTAGCTATTGCTACCTGCCACAGGAAAAACTATTTGCCTGGCTGTTACTAATTCTCTTTTCAGCTATTTCATACTCTAGACAAGTTATTTTCATGTGTTTTCCCTGCATATGCAAACAATGGCTCTGTAATCTCCTTGTGAAGTCTGACCTTCCAGAAATCCTACTATTTTTCCTCTGGAGCTCCATGAGGGGTTCCTTGTTCAGTCAAGCTGGGTTTCTGCACCACTTCTTGCCTTGTGATGCAATGGAATTCTCTGCTTCTGTGCTTTTAAAGGTAGTTCTTAAATACTGAATAGCAATCACGGATGTCTAAGCCCTCAAAAACAGATTCTCAGGGGACACTGATACGTAGCTCCCTAAACAGTTGAAGGTTTGCTCTTCTGAAGTCTAGTGTAGCAACTCTGCTTGTTGCTCTTTCTTCTCATTACACTGGAGACTTTAAGCTCAACCATTTGTGACTGCTGTAGCCAAAACAGCCACCTACCATCACGTCTCCCACAAGTCCTTCTGTATTCATGAGTACAAATCTCGGAGACTATATTTCCTAGTTGGCTCACTGACTGGCTCAACAAACTTCAGGAATTTCCCAGTCTTGCTTGTCACAGCTGCACGGTATTGCTGTAAATTCCAGTATTTGGAATTCAAATCTTCCCTGTTCGAGCTGTAACTGTATGAAATTTTCAAGTAATTTTTCAAGACTCAAAAAGTTAAACTTTTACTTGTGCAATAAATATGTATATGACTTTTTCCTTATTTAAACCTCATAGCTTTTGTGTGTGGTGGGATTTTCAGCAGAAAACTGAAACTAGAATATTGTGAATTTCTTAACAGTTTAAAACTAGTATGGAGAAGATTGTTAAACTACATGCAGAATTACGTCTTCAGATTTGAAATCATCTGATAGTTTAATGGCTTGGATGCGGTGCTGTTATGTTCCTGAGTCTTTGTTAAAGCAGCCGGATGGAAAATCTCATTCAGATTCACAGAAATAAATCAATAACAATACTATTTTTGGAAACAAGCATTGTGCTTATATTAACTTTCTTACTTCTACAGAGGACAGACTGGCAGGGCCAGGCCTGTTTGCTGTGTAGTTAAATATGCGCCAGTGTTGCATCTGCTTTGCCATTGATTCTCTTCTCTCTCTGAACTCTTTAAGAGTATCTTTTGCATGGTCTTTTCCCATCTTTATTTTCATTGCAGCTTTGAAAGAAGAAGCAACTATTATGAATGGACCAGCATTACTGCTGTTTTTTTCATGCCTTTGTAAATGTATTTGGAATGGCAAGACTTCTTCACTGCAAATATTTGGAACGGCAATAAATGATATCTAAATAGTGCTTTTGATGGTGGTGTTTGAGGAGCAGTAAGATAATAAACAACCTCTTCCTGCCTCTTTCTGCTGCCTCTCCCTCAGGAAAGTGTGCAACTCCTACACTTGCTCATGCCCATCAGCTCTGCTATGGCTGCCTGACTAACCTTTACTCTTCACCTACACAAATGATTCCAGGCAATTTCACTGGGATTGTACAGTTTACATAACTTAGTCTGCATGGATGCAGTTATACAGTCTTATACCTTAAAAAAAATGAATTGCATAGGTCAGAAAAGGAGATGTTTGAAGACCTTGGTTAAATGTGCTAATAGAAAATCTATAGGAAGCCATAGGAAACTGCTTGATCTAAGAAGAAAGCTATAGAAACTGCAAATAAGAAACATCATTAGGTTTAGAATACTGGAAATTTTCTAAGACTGGTAGAGATGGCTCATGAAAGCCAACTCATGTTTGGTTTTCTCTAAGATTAGGGTCCCTCTGTCAAGATAATAAAATGGAAAATCAGATTAAAAGTGTTGATGCGACTTTTAATGGTAGTCTTCATGGAAAGATGGATGTACTCCATAGCAACTTTGATAAATACTAAGTACAGTAGCACAGACATTTGGTTTAGTGGCATTCTTAATTATTTTATTACTCATGACTATGCTAAAAAATACACATGCTCTGTATTCATCAAATCAAATTAATTCAATACTTCCAATGAACATTTTACAGTTTTTCCAAATGTGGTTTCTTTAGAATGAATCAACGTGTTTGCTCAATGGTTTGAACAGCTGTGATAATATTGCATTCACTCTGCATCCTTATATGCATCCATTTTCTTAGCAAGTGGGAACTGATTTTAAGATAGGCAGGGCAGAATTTTCCAGAAAACTTTTCTTGGAAAAGTAGTGGATTTTTTTCTCCCCTTTCTTTTGGAGTAACTGCCTCTTTCTTCAATTTTCAATTACCTTTTTTTTTTTCCTATTTCACTGGGAAAAGCAAAGAAACCAAATTAAAAAAGTAGGGATAAATAATAAAAAATGTTTAGGAAAGCAAAGATGTGAAAATATTCCATTATCATCTTACCAATTTTAAGATAGTTTTTCCTATGTTTCCTGAACTATTTAAAATTGCATTTCAACTTAGAAGGAGTCAGAAAATTTTAAGGATGATAGATTCTATTTTAAATGCGGGTTTGATTAGACTGGCTTCTAGGCTGTGCATATTTCTTGCCAGCATCTTTCTGGAGAAAGAATGAGCAGTATCAAGGTTGGAGAAGGTGCTCATTGTAAGAAGGGATTGATTACATACGGCTAACACATTTTTTTGATGGTCAAGGTCTTGGGACATAGACAAATATCTCTATGACCTCTCTTGCTCTCTTCCTCTGGTGCAGTTTGGTGCTTACAGGAGATATTTAGCTGAACTATTTTATACAAACTACTATTTTAGGAACTACTTTCTACCTTTTGCTATTTGGAAGAATATGGGATAAGTATTTTGTTTCTCTTCTTCTCTTCAGTTCTCTGAAATTGAAGAAGCCAAGATGCGATGAACCATGCCTGTACTTTGTATTTAACCATGTTATGAGTGTGTATCGCACTCTGCATATAAAATTGGCAGCCCTGGGGAGGCTAGAGAGATGGTAGAGAAATCTCTCTTTGGCTTTGGCTCTGTTCATGGAGGCACCCTCCAAACTACTACAGAAATTAGTGTAAATCACAGGTCCAGATTGAGTGTAATGGAAGTCCTGCTTGAAATACTCATATACAGCCATATATGTCGTAGACAGCTATTTTTTTTTCAGGCATATCCAATGCTTTTAGTTGCTCTGCATTTCCTCACTGAAAAATAAAACCTTTGTTTTTCGATAGTTGTACAGTCCAAAAGGATCAGATGGTAATGAATGAGTGTGCAATATTCATCTCCAAAAAAGAAGAGCATCTCCTTTTCATCCTTTAGGTATTCCACTGCATCAATGTGCTGCCCTTTTTGGGAAAAAACAAAGTCAGAGATTGTGTAAAGGGGGCTCAGCATTTGAAATCCTTGAGTTACCTGGTAATTAGGGCCTAAAAAAGGGCAGGTGTTACTCAAAGATTATCAGCCTCCCAGCAGTGCAGTTGCAGACACAGTTCTTGGATCTGAATTTGAAGGAAAAAGATGACACTGCTACGATTCAGCACAGGAAAAAATAAAACTGCTACATGATGCAACTGGTGATGTATTTCCAGGGGATCTTGTGCCAACAGTGCGGACCAGGTTGAACATCATTCTTCCTATATAACTTTTTCTCTCTTTGATCTGGGCATGTTGTTTATTACCACAGCTGGAGATTAGTCCCCAGAGCTGATTCATGTATTAGTCCAGCTACAGTCATGGTACCTCTTGTCTGTCAGGCATTTTTGTAGGTGGTATCTCCTCCACAAATTTCAGATCGAGAGACTGAATGGTAATAAAAAACTTCATTTATAAGAATTCTTCCTGCCACAGGTCTAGGAGATGACTCACAAGCCACAAAGGATACAGCAAACCATTTATCTGGGACATTTTTCAGTTCCCAATGGAAAATTAAAATTACATAAATTATGATTTAATTTTGGAAGCTTTCTTTGTTTTCCAAATGAATTTGCTGTTAAGGCACAAGTCCAGTGAAGTCCTTCATGGCTTCGTACCAGCTCATGGCAAGCTGTGGTGAAGTGTGGCTGCAGTATACAGGATTTCAGTGGTCTGTTTCTCCAAAATGGTACAAACATGCTGACTGCTTTAAATCTGGGAAGCCCAAAGGAAGCCCTGATTGTCACAGTAATTGTAGATTGTTGATTGACTGTTTTCTGAAAAAAAAATAAATTTTTTGCAGAAGAGTTTCTTGGCCCCTGATTGCACAGTAGCTGAAGTGGTAGGCCAGCAAAGAGGGAGAAGCTGACCCAGCTCAGCAGAGGAATTAAGGTTTGACAATTCTGCAAAACTGAGCTGAAATGGATCCATCTGATCATTGGCTACCCTCTTCTACATGATAATTTGACTGATGTTCTCACAGAAAGGGAATCCATCCATATTCACCCTTCCCAGCATGTAAAGTGTCAGCTCAGGAGGTAATAATTCCTAGTCAAACTGTGGCCTTGTGTTCAAAGGACTCCTTGTGACAGGGAATGATCACCTGTCCCACAGATCAAATACCATTAGAGTGTTTTCGTAGTCAAGATACTATAATTCTTCGAAAGCAGAGTCTTCCCCAGATATAGTAAAATGTTATTTGACTTCAATGCAGTTATAATTTAACCTCTTTGGAGGAAAAAAAGAAAGTTAATCTCCTTTATCATAACTAGACAACAAAGTCTTAAGAAAACATAGTTTTTGTCTCTTTGAAAAGCTAATTGCCAAAAAAAAATACTTGGGTTTCAGCTATTAAAAAAAAAAAAAAGAAAAAGAAAAAGAAAAAGAAAAGAAAAGAGAAACCAGGCAAAGAAACTGCAAAACATCTAGAAATATTTCTTGAGTCAGGACTAGCATATTGAATGACAGAGAGAGTGTAAACCTTATCCATCAAGAGGAGAATTACTGTTCCTAGCACTGTAACAGTATCAAAAGAGGCAGAAACAGCCTGCAATTCTTTTAATTTCATGTTAAGTAGATTGTTCCTTAAGAGGTATGCAGAATGTGACATACAATGCTTGGATTCCTTTTGCATCATCCTTTGACAAAGAAAATCCCAATGTCCCAATGCAGACTGATATTTGTAAGCAGGATACATCAGAGCAGGCAGATCAATGGTATGGCTGAGGCCCAGACCATGTCCAAATTCATGGGCCACAACAGTGAATAAAATGAATCCTAAATAATTAGAAAATCCCCACTGATAGTGACAATCTGTGCAAGGGGTGATCTTCGTGTCCTTGGGAATACTTTCGCTTGTATCAGCAATCTATGGCTGGAGCTGGACCTATCTAGTAAACTGAAGGACTGGAGAAAAGATTTGGGTCTGGGCTTCTAGATTAATATGATAAGGCAATCTATATGGATGCAGAAATTTGGCAGATGAAAGCTGAACTCTGAGGCAAATCACAAAAAAAGTCAGACCAGAGCTTTGAAGAACCTGAGGCTTGAATATGTTTAAAGTTGGTTGTTGTTTTGACTATAGACCAAAAGACACAGTAATAGAAGATACTATTCCTAAGACCAATAGAAGTCTTAAGTTTGCCTTGTAAAGAAGGATTTTACAGAGTGTGGTTGGACAAACAGCAATCATTGAGCAGGACCTCCCATGGCAGTAGATTTCAGTGGCTCTATTGAGCAAACCTGTCCAAAATTGACTGAGATGAATGAGAAGGATGTACTCTCAAAAACCCCATTACGATGCAGTGTAATACTTAGAAAAAAAAGGCTTTTGAAATTTTTACAGGTTTTTAAGTTTGGACCTCTGACTTCTAATCAAGAGTCAGATTTGTTTTGCCAATCAGGTCCCAAAAGAAGGTCCTGCATGTGTTATTAGAGCACCTGAAGGGGAAAGTATTGCAGAAGACCCAGTTGGATGGAAGACTACCCATCAAATGGGAATAAAACCTAATGATATAATCAAGAAAGCTGGGTCAGGCAGGTCATAATTATCCACATGAATGTGTTATGTCATAGAGGTGCAAAAGCAAACATTGACTATTGTCCTAATAAAATAAATAGTTCTGGAATCACTCTGCTTTTATCTAAAATTATCTTTCAAAACAGAGCAGGTGCTTCTTAAGGAATGTCTCTGAAGATACCGACTCTTGAATCATGTCCAAATGTTAGTTTGTCCAGGACAGAGCTGTGCCAAGGACCAAGTTAATAATTTAACAGTATAGATTATGATTGCGCTGATGCTGCTTAATTTACTCTGGTGAAGACAAGGAACCAGGATGTCCCACAGACACTTCAGTTTTTTTCACCTCAACAATACAAGCTAATAAATGTTCCAGCTCTAATCTTGCAAAGCTCTTCAGGACGGACTTATTATTAAACCAGCAGTCATTCATATTAGGGTCATGCAGCCTCCTGTCACAACAGGGAAACTGTTATCCAGTGGCTTCTTAGCCAAGGCATAACAATAAGCAACATATTGATTTTCTATATATGTGTTGATCCTCAGTGGCCAGCAGTAAAAACTGTGAACTCTGCTATTTTATTAAATTATTGTCACAGATGATGATGGATCATATTGTGTTCTCCCACCTCCTGCTACAAGAATAGGTAAAAAATAACTCTTTCAGGATTTGTTAAGTTAGTCCAGTTTTGAAACAATATGATTAGAGGTATGTTTCAAATAGTTTGCTTAAGACTAAGGTTTATCATTCTGTTCATGCAGTATTCACTTTACAAACTGACCCCAAATTTATTTCCTGTAGTAGGTTTTTACATGTCACACTTCCACATTTTTAAGCTGTTGCTGTTCTGACATCCCATAACATTTGTTATGCTATTTCTCCCTGGGTAATTCAGGAATAGACCTGTTTCTGATTGTGAATTTCAAGGATTGTTTCACAGAAAGTCCTTGAATCTGAAAAAATTATAACATGTTTCCATGTACTGTTTGTTTCTGTGGTCCTCTACGCTGTCAAAATGATTGTCCCCTCCCACTCCTTCACTGGAGCAAAAGCACATGCAAGGGTTCCACGTGGACCATCATAGGGATACAAGTCACGATGATGTAGCAAATAATAATAGAAAAAAGAGAAAGAAACCGCCATCACATTGGGTTTCAGAAACTATATCCTCAATGAACACTGAGGCACTTCTTTGTTGGGAAGGAAAGATAACCTAGCACCAACCTGGGAAGGAGATCACAAGAGAAGGTGCCTTTTCACAGCCGTGAACATGAGCAGTGACTGAAAGACTGGTGAAAAGGAATGATTTAGACAGTTATGGGAGGGAACATGAGATTTAGAAAAGAGGTCATATGCCTAGTAGTGCCAACACAGTGATTCAAGCACGCTTAGAGCATTCAGCTAAAGGGATAAGGCTGTGCAGTGCCACAAAAAAGTGATACAGCATGGTTCTGATGCAATTGAAAGTCTCTTTCTCATCCTAAGTCATGATTTCAGTGTTTTATGCATTCTTTCCCATGGTTTTTCCTCCATAGTCGTGACCATAATGACAGAGGAGCAAGATTCACAGTCTGAGGCTGGTCCTTCTGTTGGGTACCAGGATGTGGTCCAGGGTTGTCTCCCTAGCTCTGCTCTTTGCACAAACCTTTCCCTTAACCTGCTATAGAGACTATTTATCAACTCCATGATGTGATACAGAGGATATACCAAGTTTCCTTTTCTTTTGAGTGTCCAGTTTGCCAACTTGCTTGGGTGTAAGTGTAGCATGACTTTTCATCACCAAGCCCCATAGTTCATGTAAACCAGCCATGAGAATGGGACTGACAGGCAAGGCCGTTGGATCAGCTGAGCTGTAATATAGGTAAATCTATAATGACTGAAGAAACTGGATCTGATAATTTATTTTTTCTTTGTATGATTTTAGTTTGCAATGGGCAGGCTCTGTGTCTCAGTTTTCTATTGCTATTTAGTGTTAACATTGTGCTAATTCTTAAAGTTCCTGTAACAAATGAGGGTTCATTTTGAAAGGTGCTTTGAAAAGGGTGTAAAAGCCCAAAGGCTAAAGGTGGCTTCAGGAGCTTTCCTCTATTCTTGTGTGTCACAATAGTGCAATTCTTCCTAGAATTCCTAGACCAGTAATTTAACACTGCCAAAAGCTAAAGATAATATGTTATGCTTCTGTCCAGACGTTCCCCTTAGCACGTGCAATACTTTGCTCTAATTAATCTGTTACCTGGGCTCATGCATTGCGAGTACTAAGGGGGCCCTTTCATTACCTGACATCTAGCGGCAGCCTTGTGTAATAGCAGCGAGATAAAAGGAGCAAGAAGCCAGAAATGGCACCTCATGGAAAAATTTTAGGCCTTAACGTACCATGAGATCATTTCATTTTGTGATAGCCTGCACAGCAGATTCACCTAAGTTAAATCTGGGTCAACTAACTCAGTTGCCTAAGCGGAAGCATTTAGTGCCACTAACTACAGGGTATACAAAATACCTCTGAATACCTGGCAGATATGATGCAGGGCATAACGCCTCAAGAAGACCCATAAGTTTCAAGAACTGCAGCTGGTGACTAAGCAGGATATGCTATGAAACCTCAAATAACACTAGATGCCTACATGTCAGCAAATTAATGGCAATAATTAAAAAAAAATAATTATATTGGGTTATGCAAACATAGGCTTACTTTGAAAATGATTGAAAGAGATATGTTCTTCCAGGTGATGATTCATCTGCTCATGCTAGATGAAGATGCTTTTCACAGGATGAAATCTTCATTTTAGGATGAGTTGAATTATTCTTGGGGATACCTTGCCTCAATCTTTAGGTTAGATTTAGGCATTTAAAGAAAGTCAACTGCAGGATTGCTCACCATCAAGGATGTGCTAGTGTTGGTGATCCAGCTATTCTCAAATGTGCTGCATTTTTTTTCCATATAACCTCTTTTTTCCATATAACCTCTTAAATAATTCTGTAGATACATATCCATTCCTTTCTATTCAGAAATTCAGAGATACTTTCTTTTCAGAGCTGTGTGCCAGAAACAGAAAAGCTGAGCAGTAATCATCTACAAAATAACAATCCCTCTACAGACCAGAATAAAGTTTAGACTTCTTTGCCAAAATTTCTACTTGCCTTAGAGTAAGCTCATGCAAATAAAGCTCATGCAAATAAACTAACCTTGTCAAAATCTGAATATTTGATATCATAGAAAATTCCAGAACTTCAATTTCCCTTCATTCTGAATTGAAGCTCAATTCAGCATAAGACCTAATTTT
>VZRU01015438.1:633-51595 GCA_013398155.1 Pedionomus torquatus | reverse complement strand
GGGGCAATGGAATTAAGTTGTAGAAGAGTAGTTATACGTTGAATATTAGAAAAACTTTCCTTCCTCTGAGGGTGGTGGAACACTGGAAGGGGTTGCCCAGGGAGGTGGTTGAGGCCTCTTCCCTGGAGATATTTAAGGTGAGGCTCGATGAGGCCCTGGTCAACCTGGTCTAGTTGGGGGTGTCCCTGCAACTGTGGGGAGGTCCCTTCTGGCCTGGATGATTCTATATTTTTTTAAAGACAACAGAAAAGTTGAAATACTCTTAAGGTTTCATCATCATAGGATCCCTTGCAAAAACAAACAAACAAAACCCCAACAGAAGATGTTGACTTCTAGCTCGACATGTCGAAACACCACACTGAAATCAGATTATAGTAGTTTATAATCCAAGAATAGATTACTAGGGTCGACACAGGGTTTTACATAAAAACTCAGAGATGTACTTAAACTTCAGAAAATCATATGTTGCAGGTATGGTTAATACTTACCTACTCCTCTTCCAGTTGTCCTCAGTAAGCTCTAAAGCAGCCCTTCTCTCTCCCCCTATCTTAACTTTGTATTTGCCCACTTTTTAAGATTCTAGGTAGCCAAGTAATGCACAGTAGATAGGGCACATACTTTCAGTTTAAATATCAAAATCCGGATTTTGTAAACACCTTCTTTAATGATGATATTACATTTTCATTAGCAGTCAATATTAGCTCTTGAAAACATACCACAGTGGTTTATCTCTCAGGTAGACTCATCTTGTTCCAAGTATATACTGATAACAAGAACAAATACATTCATTATTGCTAGCACAAGGAAAACTTCATTATCATGGTTTACTCCCTGTTCTTTTTATATTATTAAAATGCATACAATTCAAGACATGTGGATGACTTTATATTTTTATTATATTGTGTTTTTTGAGACAGTAGTCATGGGTAAATTTCTTTGACTTTCAGTAAAAAGAGTTGGACATTTTCCATAACATTTAGCTTTCTTCATCTGCAGATCAGAATCCCACGGGCTTAAGCATAAGAATTGTCCAGCCTAGATGGCTGATTGGTTTTCCTCAGAGAACAAAATTGACCCAAGGACACGGATGCCCTAAATATAGAACAGTAAGTATGGCCACATATGTAAAAAGAATCACACAATTGCAGAACTGCAAGGCTGGCAGGTACCTCTGCAGACTTTTTAACCCATATCTTCCGTCAAAGCTGGGCTAACTACAGCAGGTTCCCCACACTGTGTCCAAAAAGATCTCCATAACTTCAAGCATGGAGACTCCACAAAATCTCTGGGTCCCCGCTCCAGTGCTCAGCCATCCTCAGAGTTGAAAAGGTTTTTGTGATATCAAATTGGAATTTCCCATGTTGCAATTCCTGTTTTTCCTTTAACCCTGTTGTTAAATCAGGCCTGTTAAAAATTTATCCATGCATAAGGATATAGATAAAAGCATCTATGTCTATATATATATGAATGGTGGCATATTACTCAGTGTAGCAGTATGCATCCTATTTCACGTTTAGATGGATAGCTTTTTTCTTGGCAGCTGTTTTGGATTTTTTTAGGGGAGTGAGGTGGGGTGTATGTGTTTTCCTCTTTAAGGAAAAGGCCTTCCACTTTGTTTTTTCTTATAATTTCCTGAGGGCTGGTCCACACTGCTGTGGAGCTTTTTTATTACATATATGCAGAACAATGTTTACACTGATTTTTAAATTGCGTACAAGTATGTTAAAAGAAGGTTTAATTGATCTTTTACTGAGTACAGGAGATGCTTCTCTACTTACAATGTTTAATTATAGGCAGATATGAGCTAGGAAATAATGTGAAATGTGAATAACAAGCAAAAGCCATTATTCTTTATAAGAAAAATTGAGAGGTTTCCTAGCATGACTAAATATACTCAAGCACTGTATTCATTCAGCGTATTTATGTAAATAAAGTAATATTCATCTGCTATCATATTTCAATTGCCAATCAAAACAAAAAAAATTGTTAAAGGGAAGAATGGATAATCACTGATAAGAAATTATATAATAAGGAACTAATTATCCCTTTCCAGATTTGAGCTTACAGCTTCACATACTGACATAACATTGATAATGATTCAGAGCAACCGTACTCCATTTCACAGGATCTCTAGCATTATTATCTTTTTAAGTAAAAATTCTGTCTGGAATAGATTTTGTTTGGGGTTGATTTTTTGTTGTTGTCCTTTTTGGTTTTGGGGTTTTATGTTTTTTCCTAAAAAGAGATTTTTTAAGTGCTAATGGTTTCAGAGAAATGTAATTCTGTACACGTATTTTTCATAATAAATAATATTTTTCAGAAAATAAAATTTCAAAGACTACCCTACAACTTAGCCAGAATCCAGTTTCATGGAATAATGTTCTGCTGGCAAGAACCCAAGAGAGGAAATTTTATGCCTTGCATTCTGTATTACTGTAAAAGAAGACAGACTGATAGCATAAACCAAGACCTATTCATAACATACCTACAAAACATACCATGAATAAATAGGTAGGCTAACAGTGAAATGCCCATCTTTCCTTTCCTGTAGCAACAGCCTAGCAGCTGTTAAACTTTGCCCTTTCTCAAGTCTCCTCCTTGAAACTCTCACAAGGATCAAACCACCCTATCTCTTCAGAAAGATCCAGCAGTGAGCACAGATATATTTCCTCTGACTAACGGATTGAATTTGTAAGGACTAGAGGAGTGATTAGATTTTAAAGAGTTTGACAGATGAGCTCCTGTGAAGGGCACATTGGCTATTTGCTTTAGTAACAGGTGCAGTTAATCTTTGGCTTTAAGAGGAGATCCTTTTTTTTTTTTTTTTTACAGATTTTGGTTATTATATTTTATTGTCTCTTGAATTTGATATAGTATGTTTCAGTTGACCTAGCAAAATAGCTTGAAAACTCCACCCAGCATTAAGTACGTGCACCTGAATTACATGGCATCCCATTTAGATGGTCCTTTTTACACACAAAAAAAAACATGTTGATAACCATGGTGTTAATTGTGAAGAAAGGTCATTTAGCTTCATTTTAGATACAGTTTTGTACAAATACTTGCAATGCCAGCAAATGAATTCTTAATACAGCAACACTTTTGCAAGAATATTCATAGAAGCAATGATTCATAAATACAGCACTTGTTTTTATGGAGTCACTCTTCAGAACAGACTTTTATTTCATACTAAAAAGAACTCTAGGACTGTGATCTACTAATTAAGCTAGAGTGAGAATTTGACTGTTACTTGTATTGATACCTTGTTTTAACTTAGACAAATCACTTACAATCTTTGTCATTCAAAGTATTCACTTTGAAGAAATGTATAACAATTCATAGCTGCTCTTAAAAGGTTTTTTTAATTCATGTTTGTAAAGCAGTTCAATGCCATTGCAAGAGAAATCACTGTAATCATCGTAGAAGTGCAAAATATTTTTAGCTAAAGTACAAACATTTTCACAGGACATGCCTTCATAAAAAGTGAGCTGGATGAAATGAATACTAACCATTGACATTCAAAAAAATCAGGAAGTGTATATGAATATTTAGTGACAGAAATGAGCAAGGAGAAATCTTTGAAGCTGTTGATCAATCTCTGTGCAGACAATATAAATGCAACTTTAAAATCAACAAATAAGCAACATGATTCGGTACGTACGTTAGCAAAACGACACTGCCCTTTTGGGGGAAGAAAAGAGACAGAAGTGATTAAATATTGTTCAGTATATCCTTTTTAATATACACACATACTTTGCAATCATATTGACTACAGCTGAAATTAAAAGGATAGCTGCATTGGAGCAAATTATGTAAGAGAAGATGACTTTTAATTCATTAGCATAAAATCAGTCAGTTTAATGAAAGGAGGCCAGATAATTCAATACTACTCTTTTTATTATTTCCTAACCTTGTTAGCTTTTCTAAGGATAAAATATGCTGAACTTTCTGAAACCAGCTACTCAATTTCAGAAGATCCTAAGATTTCCTTTTGGCAGAAATTATAAGTCAGACTGCCAGCAGTAAAATCTAAATAAGCTCAGGAATTTTAAGGGCATTATAAGATGTCAGGCATTCTATAATTAATTGAGCTCAAACCTTTTACAAAACTGAGACCCAAACAGTAAAATATATCCCAATACTTAACTAAGCCTAGATTTAATTAAGCAAATCCACTACATTAAAAAAAAAAAAAAATCAATAATTTTACCATTGTGGCCTCAAAGTGATTTGATTCTACATTAGGATTCTTCTTTTTTTGTTTAACAGGGCTGTCTCAGATACAGCAGAATTATATCTTCAAAGATTTTCCAAATGACAAACTTGTTGCAGAGTTAGTGACACATCCTCAGACAAATACAAAAGAGAAGTTACTTATGCCGGAGAAAAGCAATGTTACGATGATGATCAGGAGAGGGACTGTGATACTGCCATGGAAAAGGTGAAAAGAAGAATGTTTGGCTGAAAGTCAACAGCATTGGCCAAGAAAGGAAGTGCTTTTTCACATCTTTCCTTCAGTAATTGAGTTTGTGCTTGTAACATCGTCTAACCACTTCTGACAACCTGCCAAAATAGAGATGGCAAGGTCTTATAATAAATTGCTACAGAAATTATCCTTCATCTACTCAGTTCAATGCCATGGCATCTTTCGCTATGCAGAATATACTCCTCTTGTTTTTAAGTTTGCTTAAACGCTGAGATAGACTTGATTCTTTTCACAAATAAATAAATAAAGAAGCCAAGGAAAGCCAAGAAAAAAACCCACAGCTTCTTCAAGCCACATATAGGAATGGAATCAAAAGCTACAGGCAAGTCACTGCCTATGAACCTCAATATTGCCTTCGTGTTCTAAGACAGCACAAAACACCTACAAATCCTGTCATTCATGCTACAACAAAAGAGTGTTATTCATGTTACAACATGCCATAGGCTACCCAAATAAAAGAAGTCATAGCTGGAGAAATGTGTTTGGAATTACCATCCAGTAATCAAGTAATTACAGTGTCTACTTACAGAACCAATCTCCAGAAGTGACTCCTAGCACTGGGCCTCTCAAAATTCTCTCAGTCAGGCTCCAGTCCAAAGCATGGAATTAAGGCTGACTTCTCTTTTTTGTTGCTCACTGTTAAGTGAAAGGCATCCGTTTTCACTGCTCATTTTAACACTGTTGCCCATCCAGTACTGTCCCATCTACAGGAAACGAGAAGGAGGAACACCTTCCTGTGATCTGGATTACTCTTCTTAGACTGGATAAATTTGGCATTAAGCAAAAATTCTGCTTGCAGTCCAGGAATCTTATTTAACAGAGCTTTTTTATATTTTCAATCATGATTCTGGGAGCTGAAATATTTTCTTCACTGATTTGTGTCATAGCAGAATGCTTTCCTACTTGCTACTCATCATTCCATGCCTATTCTTTACCTGAAGTTTTTAAATAAGCCTGTTCATTGATACAAAGACTCACACATTCAAGATGTTGGAAAAATAGATTGGATCACAGGGTACATACTACAACCCCAATTTTTAAGGATCACAGTCCCCAAAGATACCTATTATTAGCTAGTCTTCTTGAAATTATATGTGATTTAAATTAGGTTATGATAACACAAATTAATTTAGCTATTTACAGCTTCTAAAATAAACACCACAGTTAATGAACCCTGTAAGACACTAAGGTGAAAACATTTATTCACACACTGACTACATATAAAATATATACCTCTTTCTTCCTCCCTCTGTAGTTATCTAATAATCTATGGATACTAACTCAAAAATTGTGATCTGAAAATTTTATCAGAGTTTTGATTCATAGTTAGCTGTTATGTTCTTTTTTCCCCTTGAATCATGTAATTCTCCCTTCTGTACTCAACTTAGTGCTTATTAATTCAAGCAAGGGGAGAACAAGTGCTTCTCTCATAGACAAGTGAAATACAGTTTCCATGTCTGTTGATTCACTGCATAAATTGCAGCATGAAATGTACCTTTCAATCAAACCTTTTATTTTACACTCAGCTGTATTTTGGGCATGTTGGTCAATGAAACACAGGGAGTGGAGCTGGAGAAGGTACAGAAGGGCAACTAAAACAATGAAGGGGCAGAGCAGTTGCCTTACAGGGAGACACTGAAAAGGTTCAGACTTTTCAATCAGAAGGCTGAGACTGAGGCTGAAAAAAATCATAAGTGCAATAGAAAAAGAGAGCACAGAACTACTACCAAATCTCACTTAAACTACTAAGTAATCGGTCTAATAATAAACCAATAAACAGATAACAGCAAGTTTTTCTTAAAGCAATGAGTAGCTTTGCATTAGCAGCTGGCTGACACAAGAAATAGTAGAAGCAGATAATATTACCAGGTTTAAAAAAAAATAAGACAAATCCATGCATAACAGATCTAAACAGTACTAAAAAAATTACTAAAGTAAAAGTACTTACTAAACAGAATAAGCAGTTACCCTAATTCACCAGCTGTGGATCCTGGGATCCCACAAAGAAAACACTGCTCTGTTCATGTGGTTTATACCAAATAAGAATCAAAGTAATTTATTGATTTTCTAATGATATGGAACCAACCACCATGCCCTGAACTTTACAGTCAAGATCAATCACAATACAACAGATAAACTGCGACAGCAGATACCTAAAAAAACTGTATTTCCATTCCATACTTCAGACACTAGGACTAGACAGAAGTTTCTACTTCTCTTTAGCAGAAAAGGCAACCGATTAAAGAAAATTCACACCTTAGTGCTCTAACTTGATTCTTTAAATTTTCTGTATTGAAGAATCTGCACTGTTACAAGCACTTTTTCATCTTGGCACACCAAAAGTATATATTAAAACATAGATTCCTAAGCATCTGAAAAAATCAGTAATGTTTTGAGTTCTATTTTAGGTTGGACATTCAGCTTTCTTATGATGGCGTGTCCTTAAAACTGTAAATGATCAATAGTTAAGATACATTTAATTACAATTATTTCAACAGAGCCTTAGAAAATCTAAGCCATTAAAGGCATTAAAATGGTAAAGCAGTTATACACAGTGACTGAAACTCTTTATCTTCAGGTTGCAGAAAAAATATATGCAAGAGATAATGCACGTGGCATGAATGGAAAAGTTCCATAACTTCAAAGACAGTGATCCTATCTTCTTTTGATTTTTTTTTCTTTGTCTATGTGACTATATGAAAAATTTCATTGGTAATTTACAACAGTAGCTGCTTTGTTTTATGCATGATAAGAAAATGCAGCAAGGCAGAAATTTCTGTCAGCTTTTGTATCCCAAAAACAAATAACTAAATTCTTAGATTTTTATAAAACAAAAATACACCAAAACGAGCTATAAACAAGGCTAGAAACCGCAAAAGGAAATATGTATTAGAAAATTTTGATCATTTGAGACAGCAATTGCATTGTGGTGTGATGAAAGTTAGAACTCGCAGGAAACAATGTCTCTGATTTCAAATCCATTAAAATCAATGGCACTGGTCCCAATGAAATCAATCAGTATATGGCAGGACTACGTAATGAAACAACTTTCCAAGTGTAAAAAAGCACCATAATGCCAAACTCCTGCATAAGGCTTGTAATCATATTTCATTTTTATTACTGCTACTGCGAGGAAGAAAATAACTACTTTATAACACTACCAACACAGAAAGAATATAAATTCCAGTTTGCATTTTCACATTTTTAATGAAAGAAATAGGTTTCATAACTACTATGAAAATTTACATTTACACGAAAAGAGCCCATTAGCTTGAAGATGCATATATTGAGAATTTGCTCTACAGGCAGTTCTTCCCAAGTTTTCCCAGCCCTGCTACAGATTACAGCCTCATTATAAAGATCTGTCAGTCCTGCAACTCTTTATGTTTCAGCAGCTAGCAAATAATAAAACGCTGTAAAACTGCTTTCGTTTTTCGATACTTAATTATTTATTTGGGCAACTCATCTTCCCTTCACTCTATACAATTTTACATTAAATTCAGACAAAAAAAAATTATTTCAAAGGAAAATGAGACTGCCCATACCACAGTGTTTACAAAAGAGCACACACATATGGTTTGTTTTGTTTCAAAATGAAGTACTTCCCAAGCTTAGGTCATTGAACATTTCACTAGATCTGAAGCTTCTCAAAAATTTAAAGCTGGGAAATGTCAAAATTGCTTTTAGTTAGAAAATTCATTTTTTCAGCTTAGCCTGATCTGCTTATTTTATACATTAATTCCAACTTTACTTTATGCAGTATCCCCAAATCTGAAAATGCCTAAAAATGTATATTATTATGCATAACTGACCACCTTGAATTTAAAGGCACAGCGATTTCTGGACATTAGGTGACCACATATATTAATATACTGGTTTTCTTTCTGATTTTTTAAAATATAAGTTCTTCAAATAAACAAAATCATACAATTATAGAATCATCCAGGCGAAAGGACCTCCAAAGGTCATCTAGTCCAACCTCCCCACAGTTGCAGGGACACTCCCAACTAGACCAGGTTGACCAGGGCCTCATCGAGCCTCACCTTGAATAGATCCAGGGAAGGGGCCTCAACCACCTCCCTGGGCAACCCCTTCCAGTGTTCCACCACCCTCAGAATTAAGAAATTTTTCCTCATATCCAATCTAAATCTACTCTTCTCCAACTTAAATCCATTGCCCCTTGTCCTATTGCAGCAGGCCTTTGTGAACAGCCCCTCCCCAGCCTACCTGTAACCNTTGGCCTTCTGGGCTGCAAGTGAACACTGCTTGCTCACATCTATCCTCTCGTCCATCAGTACTCCCAAGTCCCTTTCTTCAGTGCTGGTTTCCAAGCACCTCATCCCCCAGTCTGTATTGATAGTTGAGGATTGTTCCAGCCCAGGTACAAAACCCTGCACTTAATGTCCTTGAAACTCATGAGGTTCATCTTGGCCCACCTCTCCAGGTCTCTCTGGATGACATCCCATCCCTCTGGTGTATCAACAACACCACAAAGCTTGGTGTCATCTGCAAATTTACTAATGGTGCTCTCAATTCCTCTGTCTATGTCATTGATACAAACGTTAAACAGTACCAGTCCCAGCACAGACCCTTGTGGGACACCACTTGTGACTGCTCTCCATCTGGACCTCAGGACATTGACTACCACCCTCTGGATGCCACCATTCAATATTTTCAAAGCAAACCAACAAGAAGATCATAACAGCCTGTAACCCAGGTTCCATAGAAATTTCGTATCTTGAATATGCAATTGGAGAAACAGACATGGGCAGTTGACATTAGAGATATATATATTCATATAAAGTATTAATTACAGGTACCCATATCTTTATGTGTCATCCTTAGAAAGTTAGTTTCAAAGTGAAGTAATCAGAAGGAAGTAAATTGAAAGGGAAAATACCCTTTAAAAATTATATCACAACACAGATAATTAAATGCACGGATGATCCCACACTATCTTCCACAGTACCTTTGCTCTATTTAGTTCATGTCATTGATAATATTTTCTGCTGGGTTTTTTCCTCCCCCCAGTTATGCAGATGTATCTGCAGGTCTTATTAGTCCAGCTTATTGAAACTGTGCTGTAAGGACAGCATCATAAGATTCCTCAGAGCAACCATCTCATTCCTATCTGCTCCCTTGTGCTCAGAACAGCCTGTCTTTCTCACAACTTCCTTTGGCTTCATATCTCAATTCTAGCTTACTCAACTTTGTGTAGAGAGGACATCCAGAATTACAAAGTGAATCTGTACTTCAGTTTTGCCCATTGCTTGTCCTTATCAGTCCGTTTTCCCTGAGACTTACCTGAAAAGTCTACTCTAAAGCTGCTAGAATAGCTGCCCTCTTTGAAAATCATCCAGAAATAAGTTTATTTTCTCAATATCAGAAATAGCCTGAATGATGTTGAAGTTTGATTGTGAGAACCTAGATTTATTTAAAATATTGGATCTTTAAATCTAAGTAGTGCGTTTCTATCTGTGTGTTTCTAACATACAGGTAGAAAGCACATCCATCCTAGACTGGTGAGTACCTTGAATATGAAGTTTCATTTTGAAATTCAAGTTGCTATAAACAGAGAAACACTTTACCCCTTTTTTTTTTTTTAATTTATACCTTTACTTATAGGGGACTGTCTATTGGATGCGCCTACATAAGTTGCTCCCCTAGAAGCAGGGAGAATTTATGTCAGGCTGGGCTGTGTAACAGTGAGGGTCACACAAAGGAGCAAGCTTTTCTTCCATCAGCTCAGCTGAAGTTCACATTCTTGAAAGAACTGATAACTACATAGTACTGGGATTCAGATATGTAATATAGAACAATAAAGTATAACTACAGATCATGCTTCTATTTGCTCAAAGAGCCAAATCCACAAGGAATCCTGTAAGGTACAGTCTTGGGAAAAGCTATCATACTACTACAGGCACTGAAAGTAAATGCTTGGATGCTGTGTTGCTGAGCTTACAAGAAAAGAAAAGATTCAAATAAGTAAATAAAAATAATCTGCAATACAAAGTGCAAAAAAATTTAAAGGGAAAAGAACATCATGAATGTCCCATTTTGAAGTACTGGGTGCCCAACATATGGCTCAACTGTGGCACAAAGTACAAACATTGGTCTTACCACTCTGAGAATGAGCAGTTTTCTCCACAATAAGGCATTAAATTTAGAGAGTTAGCAGAGGCCTAGCTAAGATGTAAAATTACTGAACAGGAAGCTGGTTCTCTTTTATTTCAAACTGGGACAGTGATATATTGAAACGTTACACAAACACAAGCAGGACACACATTTGGAAAGCGCTGTAACAACTTAAAAAAACCCACACCTACTGTGAAAGACCAGATAACTGGGAGCAGTAGAAGGAAAAGTGACTCATTCAGATGTATTACAAAAGAAAAGAGGGGGGAAAAAAGTCAAGAAACATGCTCTGTAGACTGGTAGCAAAAGAAAAAAAAAATAGACCTTTCTTTGGAGACCAGAAAAACATTCAGTACAAATATTTGCATGCTGGGGCCCACAAAAATATTCCTGCTGAATAATTTGCAAAACAACATAAGAAAGAAACAACATGGCATTGGGGAAGCTGATTTAAATTGTGACTATATAATATTTAACTAATTCTTATTAAACAAAACAGGATGATCTTGAAATCTAATACTAAAATTGAATTAGTTAGGTTTGTTATAGCTGATAGGAAAGAATGAACACTGAATATTAAAACAAGCTATATTTACTTCAGAGGATCCCTCTTTTACAGGGAAGTAGAAAACAGAAAAGGAGAGCCTATGGCCACAAATGAATGAAAAGCTATAAAAAACCCCAACCAAACAAAACAACACACACGCAAAAAAAAAAGCGCCCTATTAAACATGTAAAAAAACAGACAAATGGAAGAACTATACTGATACGGTTGGTGTGTGGACATTTCTGTCCTCTCCTATACAAGAGGAACCTCTTTCCAAAGTGGGAGATGGCTACCAGCAAACAACACTCAGGAGATTGATGGCCAGCAAACAAAAAACTGCACCTTTCCCTGCAGCTACCTGCCCCATAGACAGTAATTTATTAGAGAGGGAGAGTAAGAAAAAACATACAAGAGTAGGAACTTGGGTGAATCAGATCCCACCAAAGTCAAGCATATGTCTGCAAGCATGTGTGAGGACCCCAGAGACCAGGCACTTTTCCTTCACTGCTCTAGGCCCTAGAGACAGTCTTCCCAGACAAAAGCAGAGAAAACATTAGTGACAGGACCAGCCTCTCCAGGCTGAGATCACAGAGCTTGTCTTCCAGGCATCACCTCTCCACTGAACTCCAGACTTATCATTAAACAGACATTCGCAAAGGAAAGAAAATACCAACACTAAGTAAGAAAGCAAATGCCATCTTGCACAAAACCAGACTTGTTTCCCCTGGGTCGTACATGTCACTGCAGTGACATGTATTTTGAGGAATACATTTCCTCTGCTATTTCCCTTGGCCTAGCTGGTGGTCCAGTTATATTTAGCTGTCAGAGTTCTCAGCACCTCTCAGGTCCCCCCGCACCACACCTCAGCTTAAGGAAAAAAGCCATCACTGTCTCCTGGGAAGCTACTTAACAGGAGTCCCAGCTGCCACCCCAGACTATACAGGTGGGACCTTCATTGCAAACACCTGAAGGGTGATTTGAACAGGTGCAGCCCCACTTGATTTCTAAAGAAAGTACATTGATCGTTGCATGTATACTACCTGGGAGCTGAAGTCTAATAAAAATATTTAAGAGCTTTTGCATGCAGAATTACTGTATACTATGAGGAAGTTATTGCTGTTTTGCAATGGTCTTCTTGGTATCTTTAAGAACCCAGCTCATGAGGAAGCCCCTGTTCCCCACCCTTCTTATGCAATAGTATGAAAAAGTGTGGAAAAAAAGATTTATGATTGTTTTTCCTGCTCTCTTTTTGATACCCACATGCTTCCTTTCCCTGAAGTTGAATTTGTACTTTTCTTTCAAATTCCTGGGTGGAAAAACGTGGCCAGTCTGACAACCACAATATTCCCCTAGACTGAGAAAGGTGAGCCCCCTGAAATATCCAAACTCCTGAAGTAAAGTTCTAACTCACGAGATCACGAAGTAAATATAAGAAATTGCTACTTAGGTTCACCTGCTGACTTGGAAACCTTTTTAACAAGCATACTTTTCAGCTTTGTGTTGCAAGGGCCATGTCAGTCAAGACAGGTTCTCTGCTATGTGAGCAGCTGAGCATGTGCGAAGAGCCAGTTATAATGTGACACGTGTCATTTTGCTCTTTTCATAGGACAGATTTTATCCATGTTGTGAAACTCTGCTTAGACGAGACACAGATTTCAGACAAACATACTCTTACATAGGTGACAGTTTTGGGGAAAAATCTGTGGTAAATTGGAGGGGACAATTTTGGGGAAAGCTGAGATAACTTAGAGGGGGAAATGAGCTGGTTTTGA
The DNA here is from genome assembly GCA_013398155.1 of Pedionomus torquatus. Taxonomy (NCBI): domain Eukaryota; kingdom Metazoa; phylum Chordata; class Aves; order Charadriiformes; family Pedionomidae; genus Pedionomus; species Pedionomus torquatus. The sequence goes on along the minus strand of VZRU01015438.1, from coordinate 38,655 downwards.
GGGAAAAGTTGAGGTAATTTAGAGGAGACAGAGGTGACATTTTAGGGGTGAAAGCCAGGCTTTCATAGTTTTGTCATAACTAGATGACAAAATGCCACCCAGTTAGCAGGGCTTCAGCCTCTGTTGGCTGCTAGTTTGCATGCCCAGTTCCATTTGCCCAGGGTGCCTGTCCCTGAGCCCACCTCCAGCGCTGTGTGATGGGTGAAGAAAGCTGAGCTGGAGGGAGGTAAAAGACCTGGGGGGGGCTTAAATTTGGCAATATGTGATGTCCATGGGGCCAGAATGAAAAGTTACATATTTCTCTACGCAAACTGCTGTTGCAGGTATTTTCAAGCAAATATGGAGGAATTCTTCCAAATGGAGCCATGATATTTAAAAGCTGATTGACAAGAACATAGAATCTAGAATAATTCATTTTTAGCTATGAACTTGCAATCACTATCTACAAAACGTTAACCAACACCACCTGAACGTAACTAGAAATTTCAGTTTCTGTTTTTAGTTAGAATTTCAATAGGGAGAAAACAAGTGATCTGAATGCCTGTAAAAACACATGAAAACCAAAGAAAAAGAGGAAGAATAAGTTAATGAAATCTGAAGACAAAACTTTACATGAAGGTCTTTCGTGAACTCAGACTGTTACACTTGTGTCATTAGTTGTTGCTTTTATACATAACACATTACAGGAGGCAGCTGCAGCTTATTACCTCAAAAAAAAATTAGCAATGCAACTTGCAAAGGTGTACTAGGTGTACTTTGGAAATACTGGACTTTACATATTTACAACACTGAGAAGATAGCAGCAATCGTGGCAGAGAATGGACTATTTCTTCAGAAGTCAATACGAATATCTAATTCTATACCATACCTTGCTCTATACAGAATGGATAAAAGAGTGTACGAAGTTGAATGTGATTTAGCACTATAAAATATGCTGCTGCACAGTTTTCAATTGCAAGTAAAAGAGGGAGATGCAAATGAATGTTTGGCTCTTTAAAGCTTATACAGCTTTGATACTTAGACAAGGCACGTTGGTGCCCCTGTAAACTACATAACATAATCTTTTTATACAGTTATGATTATCTTATCTTGGTTATAATAACTTTCCTTAAGGATCTCACATGCTCTACCACACACTTCCAAGAGGAATTCAGTAATGCCAGTCCACTTGTTCTTCTTGATTGAACGAAAACTGAAAACAGTGTCAATTTCCCTGACCTGTGATTTGCATCTCAGGATCTTTCAAAGAGGTGAGGGCAGCTGAAACATCTGTTCACATTGCACTTACAGCAGGCCAGTGGCTTTGAAGAGCCAGTGCTGCAAGTGCCAAAGTACAAGCTAGCTTGGCTGAAATGACATCCCACTTCCACATCTGGGAAACTGAAAACCACTACGTCCTGCCTAAAAATGCTTCCCCTCCCTGTTACTCTTTTTTGTTGTCACTATCTAATTAGCAAACAAACAAACAAACAAAAGCTTGCTGTTTTTTGCAATTATAATAATCCTCTTAGGTTTTCTTATGTTCTGTTTTCATCTCGAGCCTCCTAAAATAAGGCTGAAAATGAGCTTCCAGTTGTAAATAAATAAATAATAAAAAAAAGAGATTGAAAACCACCTGATCATTTAATAACAACTGCGGACTACCATAAGGGGAAAGCAGTAAGATGTTTCACATCAAATTTTTTCAGGAACAATTTAACATATGTCATGCCTCAGGAAAAAAATTAGAAACTTTATTTACCTTGAGTTTTAAGTCAAACAAAGTAAACTAATTTTTAATATAAAATTTGTACTGCTGTTTTTAATGAGGCACCCCTAGAAATCCACTGCATGAAAGATTTTCAAGCTGACTGTCTCTACAATGCTCCTGAGTCTGTGTATGGTGTATCCTTTATTCATGAAGAAATTAAGTAGAAAATAAGCAGCAAGAACTTTAGCATAATAATTTGTGCAGAAAGGGAGTCAGCAGGAAAATGGCTTCTGTTTGCAATTTCGACTCTTTTTCCTCCCTCTGCACATCATTTTGGTCCCAAACACAGCATCATGGAGGAGGCAGCCATGGCTGGCATTGTTCTGTCATTTATAATGCAACCTCCTGCTGTGTCAAAACATCTGTGTTGGGGTGACTGGCAGGAGCCTGTTTGCCCCAAAGCCCATCTGACAGGCAGCAGGTGCCAAAGGGTCTGCGCTTGGGGAAAGAAGAGCGGGGCCACCTCCTGGCATACTCTCACCACTCTTGCTGGCCTCAAGGAGGCCCCTCCATGCTGTTTGCAGTGGCCTTCTTGTTACATCAGTGGCTCTCATGACACAAGTACCATTTATGTCACAAACGTATTATTAGTGCTTCCTGGTAGCATTTGCATATTCAGTTCAGAGAGGCTCTAGAATCAATGATGTGGTGGTGCTGAGGTCAGGCTAGTGTTGCAGTGGCCCACACCAAAGGTTGTCCCTGCTCCATCTCAGCCAACAACAGCCAACATCTTCTTCCTCAGCCTTGGATCTGCGTAGGGTTCTCTATAGACATTATCTCAGTGGTCTGCTTCCTGATTTGTTTTGGAGTTTGTTTTCCTTTTTCCCCATTAGTTCCCAGCTGAAGTTTGTGCTCACCCACTAGCTGTTATTTAAAGTTACACTTCCCTCTGGCCCCACTGGGAACTGTTTTTTACCAGAAAGGGATACTGGTTTTTACAAAGCAATGACTGAGGCTGGTTTTGTCTGAGCTCAGGGGCAGCTATGAGAGTCCCTTATACAAATCATGGACAGACTTGCAAAATGAAATAGCCTGTCCTGAGGTATTGAGAGATGGCAGTAAAAGTTCCTTTTAAGGAAACAATAGACAGCAGACAAGCAAAAAACTGTTCAAAAGTTACAGAAAAAAAGATATATTTTTTAAATCATTACAAACAGATAACATTCTGGGTTAAAAATACTTTTTTAAAAGGATTACATACTGTACAGGTATGTGTCTATTAAAACACACACACTTGCCTGCCCTTATTCAAGTCCTTTTTCTCTTTTTTGATTTTTTTTCTTGTCAGTAGTGCTATGGGAGTGGTTGGGTTTTTTTCAAAATTATCTTAATGCACCTGTTACTTCCTTTATCATGCATGAATAATGCAGTTTTTCCAAACTCTAAATGAAATTATAGTCTACTACAATGTGTTGGTTGGTGCCAAGTGGGTATAGCAAATTAGATAATCCATCCCCTTGAGTCTGAATTACTTCGGTCACTTTGAAAATGTGACTTGAAAATACAGGAAAGTCTGTACAGTTTTATGTCCTTTCCAAAAAAATGTTTGTAAACTGTAAAATGAAAAGCTCTACATTATATGGAATGAATGGAAGTTTCCAGTGCCTTAAAACCAAATCTCGTCTTGAAAGTATTTTTTGCCAATTTTTGGCTCACTTTGCCCCCACTTTCAGTAGTTTTATGCTCCAGGGATCCATAAAGGAGACATGCCTGCGTATGGATGGAGAGAAAGAGGTTTTTCTGAATATCAAACAAGCATAATTTATACAGAAAATCTATTTAAAAGACTGTTTGGCACTTTTACTTGCATTAGTAATATGAGAACTCCATTAAAATGAATTTTCCAAAAATATGTTGGACCCCAATTCTCTCAACTCATTCCCATAGTTAATCTTAGTTTTCATTGTCCAAGGACTGCTAATATATTAGAATGAACAATATCCTCTTTATTACCTTGCATACAGCTTCTTACATGTTCTCTTGTGTGAACAGATTTACATTTTTTTATACCCATATGTACTTGCAAACATATGGGATGAAATCCTGGGCCCTCTGAAATCGATTGTGAAAATCCTACTTACTTTAGCAAGAATCAGAATCTTATTCTGTGATTCATGTATTTTAGCCTCAGTACTTCTAGCTTCAGAACAGCATATTAACTTCTTAGAGGCTTACAGGTAGCCTTTGTAGGCCTATGACCATGCTAACTAGAACTTAGCCATATCATTCCCACTTCTTTTTATTCATTCATCCTTACTGAGTCTGCATTTCCATTTGTTTACTATGTGTTCTGGTTTGAAGTAAAACAGAACTAATTTTCTTTTCAGTAATTTTACGTTTCAGTTAAGCCTCTTCTTACTATCAGAATTTAATGACATGTTTTTCAGACATTGCCTGCTTCCAGTGATAATACCTGATGTTTATATTTAATACCAAGGAATGCTTATACTTATTGCTATAACATACGAGGTCAGCTAACTTTGTTATTTGCCCCATTGGAGTGTTGGAAGAGCATAGAAGGGTCACAGCTATGGGAAGGAGTAGACAGGACAGGTGATCCAGAACTGACCAAAAGGGTATTCCATCCCATCTACATCATGCTTAGTGTAAAAGCTCAGGGATCAAAGGATCAACCTTTTTCAATAGCTGGCATCCAAGGAGTACTTTGTTCATCTGCCTTTGATCCTGATCTATGTGATCCTCAATCCAGATCCGGTATCCAATTCCCATCTGTCCCTAAGTCTCATCTGGGACTTTCCCAGTGCCAGCTGGTGATATAATCATCATCCTGTGAGCTCAATTCATGTTGCATGTATTGTATATTTTTCATTATTTTTTACGAATATTATTATTTTTCATTATTAATATTTCATAACGTATTTTAGCTTCTTTTTCAGTCCTTAAGATTCTCTTATTCTCCCTCCTTTTTTTTCCTTAAGAGAGAAGTTAAAGAGAGCCTCAGTTGTTCATTTGAGTGGCCAGTCTAGCCCAAACCATGACACTATTTTTCTTTGCTACATATTTTTCTTTGGCTTTATTCCTAGACATCATACTTAATTCTTTATTGCTTCTTCATATTTCCTGTTCTGGAGAGGCATGTAATAGAAGCTTTTGTGCCTTTTAATCTTACACAAACTGTTGCTAACAAGCTTCTAGAATGATTTAGGAAGCTACTCCATATTGAAAATAATAAAAGACTGTCAGTGTATTTTACTACCATATAAAGTAAGATTTATTATCTTATCTTATGCCTTAACAACAGCCTATCTTGCCAATTATCCTGTTATCCATACTTTCAGATGCATTACTGAATTAGTTGAGCTATCATTAAAATCTATTACCAAAAAATGCTTAAAACAAAAAGGAATCAAAGTACATTAAGGTCACTTCAGATTAGTATTTGAAAACCCTGGAGTAATTTAAGGACAGAATTAGGAAATACCCCATTCATATTTGGTTAGATAGTGAACAATACACATAGGATATGACTCATAACTCAGAGGAAGTAGATGAAACAGATGCTGAATTATGTCCTCTATTACCTTCCTACTGTTTACTAGTGCGAGTTAGGAACAGAGTTTGTCTTTGTGACAGTTCTAGTTCTAATCTGTATCTTCAGCTTCCCAAGCCTAGAAGATTTCAGTATCTATAAGGTAATTATAAGATTATTATATGAAAATTAATTACATAGCAATTATTATTATAATGATGCGTTAAATAATCATCAAACTGTTATTGGTTGCTATATTTATTTGCAGTCAAAGCAGTTACTATGAAACATATATTTCAGGGCATGTAGAATACCAAAAAGACAAAATTTCTTTTCTCTTATTCCCCTGCTTGTTGTGCCAAACATTTTTTCTTGGGTAAGCAAGGTCTTTTTCAAAATAGTCACTGCATTACTCACTGACTTACTTATTTTGAAACGTTCAAACAATGGAATAAACAGAAAGCAAAAAGGGATATTTTCTGCTAAGTAATGAATTATTCAAGCAGTTAATGATGGAAACAATGACTTCATTGAAGCTGCAGCTCTCTAAGGCAACACTCTGAAAAAAATGCACTGAAACAGAGCCATCCTTTAAGTTAAGAATCAGAGCAGGTGCAGGCCTGTTGTCCAAGGACCATCACTACCAGTTCAATGGACTGTGTCTCAGCTTTGACTGGCATGAGTAGGCAAAACTATTCATTCACACCCCAGAAAAGGGCAATGGTGAAATGAGTTAATCCACACATCACAAAGCCTGGGAGCTGGATTTGGTTCTCCTGATACAACCATAGGCAAAGAAATGCCAAAGCATGCATGTAGAATCATTTCTAAAACACTCACGTGAAAGCCTGTCCACAGTGAAAGACATGCAAAAAAGAGAATCTACACAGCCTGTAAGACACTATTCATAGTATTTATATGAAGCCAGATCCAGTGTGATGCTGATGTTATTGGGAGAACTTATGAATTATTTTTAAGTAGGAGAAACATGCGTCCATGAATACTTCTAATTCTTTTTGCAAAGTGGTATATCTTCACCAAGTACCCCAGAACAGCCAAAAGGACAGCTGACTAGGCCACTTCTCTGACAGATGAGACATGTTTTTTTCCCATGTTGACAATTACTCTGAAATGAACTCTCCTATGTTGTGAATGAGTGCTCTAATACCTAAGCTGTTGCCTCAAATAACTGTTGCCCTGTTTTTAAGAAAAAACATTTAGGCACTTAACTACAGCTGAAAGAGTCAACACAGAAACCTTCTCTGACAGACATGTTCCCAAATCTCTGGGGATCATATCTCAAGAGCAGCAGTATCTAATCGACATCCCATTAGCTAATTTAGTCTAGTCCTGTTGTGAGCCCTGGTCTGAACTGATTAAGTGAGAGTGTTTACATCACAACTGTGGTATTTAACTTAGTCAATGTAAATCAGATGCTCTCAAGGCAGAGAGATAACTACTTTACAGAATGATTATGACCTGCAAAGGTTTAATTTTTTCTTTACTGTGTTTCAGAGAAGCATGTCTCGCATTTTACAGTATATAAGAAGCCTAACTTAACAACTTTATTGTGTGATTACTGTCTTAATATCTTCCATACAATACAGGAAAATAATGTATTCAGTTTAGAACATGTTTTGTTTCAGGAGTGTGAAAGGCCCTGCAATGATGAGTATCACAACCTGCATGACTGTATGGATCTATTGTTTGATGCCAAACATTGAGTCTCATCTTTATTTTACTTTTGACTCCCAATTTTTTAATGGAAAGCAAAAAAGCCACAGTATTATCCCCAGCATATCTTAATTTCAGCCAGAAACACAGCTCCTTTTTATCTGTTTGTAAAACCTAGTTATACATTCTTAAGACTTACACCCTGGAGTTCTTCCAGATGTTTGCTTCAGCACATCAACTTCAGTTTGTACAGAATTCAATGGCTATGGTACCCTGTGAATGCAACCTGTATAAACACAGAATTGATAGTAAAACTGGAATGCTGCTTCTTGTCAACTGCTGAACTGATTTAAAGATAGTTGTAGTGTACAGGCTTATAAAATTGCAACGGTTGTGCCCTACACATTGAACTATTGATTATAATACCAGTTACATTTACTCACAGTGTCATGGCTAAAGCTTCTGAATGTCCTCATAAAATGACTACAGCCATTTACAAGTACTGGCAAAATATCTTCTTTAAGCCTAAAGCTTTTTCTTTTCTAAAATGCAGAAAAGTCTAAATTCTTTGGAGATTTCATTCATTATTAGAAGCTGCATTAAATCTAGCTTGTGTTTCTCCTGTGGTTTAAAGCAGCCTTAGAGCTGCTAGAATATTCTCCAGTGAGACAGGGCTGAATAATTTTTTGTCACCCCATTGTATAGAGGCTGCACTCTCCCCTGCACTCTGCTGGTCCCAGCTTGTGCTGGGAGTCCCTCAGGGCAATAAACACCAAACAAATATGTATACAGGAAATTCCATGTTTTTCCAACATTTGCCATAGTTCTTGACCAGTGTACCTTACTAAATAAATGTAAGACTGCACTTACTGATTATCCTGGCATCCCCCCGCTACAAAATTTCTAACTTTTTTCTTTAGCTTAAGGTAGGATGAGGGGCTCTTTGGGTGACCTATCACACTGGATCTGTCTGAGTTGGAGTTAATTTTCTTTGCAGCAGCCAGTATGGTGCCATGTTTTGCATTTGTGACTAAAACGGTGTTAATAACACAATGTTTAGCTATTGCTGAACAATGTTTGCACAGCATGGAGGTCCTTCTCTTTTTCCAAGTCTTGGTGGTGTGTGAGAGGGGAGACAACCAGGAACAGCAATGGAAAGAAGCAGAGAGGTTATTTTGAGGGGGAAGGTAGTCATTGCTTGCAAACTGGCTGGGAGGAGGTAATCAATTGCCTTTGAAAAACTTGCTTTTGGTTTTGGTTTTTTTTTTCTATCTTTTTTTCTTCTTTCCTTTGTTTATTAAACTATCTTTATGACAACCCATGAGTTTTCTTGCTTTTGTTGTTCTCAATCTCTCCTCCAACATGCTGAGCTGTGGAGGAGAGTGAGGGAGCAACTGTGTGGTGCTTAGTTGCAGGCTAACACATATGACCTCTACAAAATTAGCTAGTTATAAAAAAAAACAGTTGGAGATTCAACAATCAGCATAATTCCCCATGAAACAGTACAGGAGGCCTGTACTAAAAAAAATCTGCATATGGGAAATATTTCCAACATTTTCTGTAGTTTCCCTATGAGAAGCAGAAAATGTTCCATTGATTAGGACATTTAAAACAAGACTGGCTTTAACAAAAAGATACCATTGCAGTGAAATCTTTGGCAGTTTGACAATATGATTTTATATTTGTGTTTCTGTGACAGTTCTGATTCTGGAGTTCTACTGAATCATTGACAGCCATGGCAACATGATGGGAAAGGAGACATGAGCACCATGCTATTGGAGCTGTGAAGCAGAGAAATTGTTGCTGCTTGAGTTGATTATAGCTGATAAGAAAAACATTGTCACAGTAAAAATATGCTGACAAGTAGAAACAAAACATCTTTTTAGTCCCTTTGGGCCAATCAGTTACACCGCTCATGACTAAAACACACTGACCATCTTGAAAGGAGCAACACCGTGGAGTGTTTTGGACAAATTCTAGACAGTTTTGGTTTTTTTCTCATTAATAACTGACTCTGAAATTTCATTTGGATGCTTTATCTCTGTGGATTTTTTTTCCTCTTTTAAACTGTTTCTGTCTTCCTGATGATTGAGGTCTTCACTTTACATTACATTGGATTATGTTTGTAATATATTTCAGAATCCTTCAAAATGAGAAATGCTACAGGATACCTACTGTTTATCTCTGTCTTAAAAGCTGTACTACTATTAAAAAACTCAAACAAAACCAATAATCTGTGTGTTTTATTGGAATAAACAGTGTAAGATTAAAAAAATAATAAGCAAGCAGCTATTTCTTAACTATACGGTGTGTATTTGTTTTTTTTTATATTTTTATTATTTTCACTGATTATAATCTAGTTACCAATTATTCATTCTTAATGTCTTAATTTTATTTTATTTTAATCAGCTGCCTCTGCTGTTTGGTCTTTTCCAAGATTCATGTCTTCCATATGCTTTGTTTTGAACCTGAATGTATTTTACTCAGCACTGATAGCTACTACATGGAGTTTAAAAAACCCACAAACAAAACTCACCAACCAAAAAAGCAGCTCCACTTTCAGAAATCTCATCCATTCAGCATACGCATATGCTAAGACTCTTCTAAACTTGTCTTTGACACTGTAAGTTATCATAGATTCTGTTACTGCTAGAATATCAAGTCTATTATTGAATAAGAACATTCCCAGCATCCCAGTAGAATATGTGGAGTTTATTGTTCTAGGATTTTTTTCCCCTCTTTGATAGACAAGAAGGTGTTTCTTTTAGATCTATCTATCTGTTCTCTGACTTATTTTTTCGTGTGTACATACTTTGACTTCAGAGTTAGCTACTGAATCTGTCATATGTGTGTATTCTTTCAGGGGGCAGGTGCATCTGGGTTTTTTTTTTTGCACCATATCCAGTATAATAACTTTACCAACAAATGCTGATTAAACTGTGTTTGCATCTACCTACAAATCTGTCCACCCCTCAAATCTATAAGAAATTAAGAAGGCTGTAAACTCCTATGAGAAAACAGTAACATTTCAGATAGTCAAATGCTGCAGAATAATATCTGTAACAAAGCATTAAAACTAGCTAAAACGATCTCAGGACTATAATCTTCAACATGGAATAGTTAAATCTAACTGAGATCTCTATTCTGAGAATTGAGAGCAGGTATTAAATACAATATCAGATAAAGATATGTCTTAAAAACAGCAAGAATAAGTACTCTGTTAGCATTTCATTTGAAATCTGTGCAGAGTTCTGGCAATATTTAGATGTGTCCTCAGGAATGCTCTGATAAGTACCTTCTGCACTTTCTGGTAAGGAATTCCCAGCAGAACATTAATTCTACTGGAATGTACAGGTTGCTGTGGTACCTATTATACATGCTTTATCGTATAAATTAGAAAAAATAGAGTATATAGAGATCAATAAATATTAATTTCATGCTAAAAAGCAAGAGTGAGTGTAAAGACTCCAGAACCTGATTAGAGGCTTATATGGCTGAGCAACAGGTTAGAAATAGTTTCATCTCTGTTGCACATTGGATTGCCTAGAGGAATCGTACAGAGTCAGGACAGAAAATGTTCAGAGCATGTGATGAAGACCAATGCAGGTTCCAGGATTTTTACAGTGTGAAATTGATGTAAGAAATGGGATCTCAAAACATTACTAAGATTGAAATAATGAGACCCGGGAGGGATTAGGGACAGAAAAGGAGAAAGCAAAAAAATACCCATGATTGTTAGGTCAGTGACAGCATGACTGGTTAGTTGTGTGAGATAGAAAAGTATCAAGGAAGATGATTTTGGAAGAAAGATTCAAGACAAAAGAACAGACTAGCAGCAGGATTTCCCTGAAGATATATCATATGCAGGGAGACACAGGATACTGGGCAGACTAGATGTTGAGAGCTAGGAAGTATAATTGAGACTTGTTGGCCCAGGAAACTCTAATAGGGACAAAACCCTTCAGTCAATACCCTGAGAGAAAGTGAATGGGAAGAGGATCCCCTGAAGATGTAATCGAAGGGATAATCATCAAACCAGGACATAAATGACACAGAAGAATTCAAAGGAGAGAAAATCTCCAGAGAAAGTGGATTGAAAAAGATAAAGGAAGATGAAGAGTCTGTGTCTGGAGAAGAAACTCTTAAAGTTTAAAACAAAGAGATAATTAGCAACCCTTATAGGGTTGAATCTGTTTCAGTCTGGAGTGAGTAGCATAGAAAATCAAAGACAGTGAAAAAACACATCTCCAAAATATAACGTGCCCTTTAAGGAAGAATATATACAGCTAAAACATTTACTGATTAGGCTGATGCAACATCAATAGAGCAGGTTGTCATATCAGGATGAGTAGTTGCGACTCATCTGACTTTAATGCCTATACTTAGCAAGAAGAGTTCACTCGAATACATAGGAAAAAATAAAACTCATATAGTTTAGAAGTTTTCTTCTAAAAATAATCTTGCAGCTACTATAGGGATATTGTTTATAGACCTCCCCAAACCAACAGAGTATGAGAAGGTCCTTATAACAGAAGGCAGCTATGTGTAAATGAAAAGAAAACGTAATTGGGATAAATCATGTGAATAGAGTAAGCTAGATTTGACCCCACTGCCAAACTAAAATACAGTGACTTGCAGCACCATGCAAGGGGAAAAGTGGGAGAAAGTCGACTCTAGTGCTAATAACATTCAAAGAGAACAGGGAGCACAGAGTGGGAAGAAGAAAACAAAAAGGTTTTCAAGATTCAAAGAACTGTAAAGTTTAAAAGAGAACAAGAAAATCACAGAGAATCAGAACACTTCCTAGCCCCAGTCAGTTAAGGGAAAAGGAAAAGAAAATGAACTAGTAAGGATGAAGTGCATAGTTTTAACTATGGTCTTAAGTATAAACTAGGTTAAAATCCAGATCCTGATGATATGTTTGGTTGGTTGACCTAACAAATATGGTAGATATAATTCCTTCATCTCTGAAATGTTTCTTCTTTTGCTCATGAGGTACCAGTATGAGCTATAAACACACAGGAAAACACATCCGTTGTCAGAGGAGGTAATGCATGTCATCATTACATTTAGATGTAGAATAACTCTAAGTCAGTAAACTGCCGATAAGCAGTGACATTGACGTATGCTAATTTGAGGTAGTGGGTTTTTTTCATTATGAAAAGCATATTTAATGAAATATTAGTTTGTGGCATCCAAAATCTTGTTAACTTGGGTTACATATAAAAAAATTAATCTTAAAATAGAAAGGCTGTAAAGAAGGAAGGTTTTTCTTCTTTTCATTGCAAAAGTTAAAATATTGACTTTTCACTTGAAGCACTGTTTGTATTCTTAAGTTCCCCCAATATATAAATGCAAACAGTGAATGAAAAAAAAAATCTAAAAATGCAAACCAGAAATTTAGCAAAAGAATTTATTTTAATATAAGAAAAATATGTTATACCTAAAAGGCCCACTATTCACATACTACTGTTGTCAAAATAACTATAACTATGCACCAACTATTTGTTTATGATTAATTCTGATTTTAGATAATAAAGCAATTGAACTCATAAGTTTTACAGATTCTGTTCAAAAAAAGAAAAAAAAAAAAAAAGAGTAGAACTGCAACCAAAGAACTCTGTCATCCCTCCACAGAGCTATGCAAGCTCGCACCGTGAGGACACAGCAGTGTGTTCAGACACCTGCAATTTCTGAGACTCTTTTGGCAGGGCCCACATACCTGCACATGTCCCCAAGTGGGTTTCATACCCTGTGGGTATTTATTCCCTTTTCTAGTGGGAATGGGGTAGCCTGCAGCTTGGCTGGGTGTTGACTGGCGATGCCTTGCAGCCATTGGGCACTGGGAAGGCTGGCCAGTGGGCTGTGGCCCTTGGTTGCTGTGACTGGAGCAAGGCAGAAGGTCTAGGGAAGAGTGGCAGTGGGGTGTCACCGAGCAGGAGGGGAAAGGATCTTAAGCACTGCTGACAATGATGGCGAAGTACAGAGGACAAGTATGTGGGAGGTTGCCAGACTCCATTAGGAAATTTACCCCTCCCCTCCCAGGGAGGTGCCACTGTTACATTCTTCCTTCATACATATTTAAAAAAACAGCTGAGAATAAGAATGAGTGCTAATTTCTGGGTGGACTCAGAGAGAAGTGTTTCTCTTGGCACTACTTTTTCACCTGATCCCCATCCTGGGGTACTGAGGGTTTTTAATTCACACATGAGAAAGGAGATGCCTTTCACCCCCTCATCTGCTGCCAGCCATTGAGGTAGTGTCCAGAAAATAAAACTGGTGGACTGTTCTTGACAGGAGCCAGTGGTCTGATGGCTTAATGCTTAGGCATTATTCACATTTCTTTAACCATAGTTGGAGCATAATGATACATCTCCATTGCTGACTTGTTTATTGATGAAAAGAGGCCAGAAGAAAATGCATAAATGAATAAGATTTTTAGAGGAAACTGTCATGGAGAGTATTAAAGCAAAATGTAAGTACGGGTTGACAGGTGGATTGACTAAATAAAATGCCATAATCCTGCCTTGTACCAAAGTGGTCCAAAACACATTTTATTTTACTTTCATGCATTCTTTTCATTATTAAGAAACAGGAAGGACAAATCCTTTTATGGTGTATATGTTTTAGATTATTACAAAGGCTCTGCTCTGTTTCTGATTTAGTTTGGAAGGTTGTCTGTTCTTTTTTAAATATGTTTAGCCTGAAAAATTGTATGACTAAATGAAGATCTTTTCATTTAAAAGTCTCAAAAACCAGACACAGATGAAACATCCACTGAAAAGCCTCAAGAAACAGATACAGATGCGACATCAAAATTGCTATACCCAGAGTATTTTCTGTTAAAACTCCTCTTGCTGTAATACACTGAAGAGTTAAACAGATTTACCTGGTCCAGTCTTCTTAAGGAAGTCTTCTTTATAGTATTGTCTTAAACTAAAATGCTATATTACTTTAATTTTGTTGGGTGATTTTTGCGGTAGTTTCTAATGATAGTGAGGTTTTTTTCTGATTAAATTATTACAATTTAAATTATGCAACTGCCGTCAGTACATTTCTTTAAGTGACAAAAATGGAATCTGTAAGTGAGTACTATATGAGGAATAATCAGTTGACAACAATCAGTTTTTGTGTATGTGTACAAAGTTTTGTCCAAAAGGCTAAGGAAAAAAACCAAAACAAACCAAAATCCAACAAACAACAACAAAAAAAAAACATAAAAGCCTTAGAATTAGCACTGACTGTAGCTGATTCTACAGTAGATCAAGATTTATCAGTTTCTTTCAGCAAAAGATACTGTACTTAAAGTCATTTAATTAAATATCTTTGTATGTTTCAAGAAAGATAATTTTTTCCACTTGATTTTATGTCCATAAGAATGCACATTAAACTCAATGTTTTATGTTATCAGCTGATAAACTGAATATTAAACAGTATATGAGAATATCAACTTATCAGATTGCTGACATATATAGTTAATAATAAGAAAACTTTTAAACTGTTTTACCAGCTCTCCTTGTGTTCTCTAGAGATGACACACCTTAGCAAACCTATAGTATAAATCGCTTTCTCTGAGGGTTGCCAAAGGTTTCTCTGTGGCTGTTTAATTTGATTTGACTAATACATCCCAGTCCAAATCTATAAATGTGTTTGTAGAGATAGTGAGGGTGACCTCACTTCCTGACTCCAAACTTACATAAACCTCACCATGAAAAAAAGCAGCAGTCTTGCTGCAGCCAATCAATGGTGCCCTACCTAAAGTTGTACAGATTGTGAGATTTTTATCTGCGCAAGACTTAATGAAACAAGTTGCATTAAAACAAAAAAAAAAAAAAAAAAAAAAAAAAGAGAGAAAAGAAAAAAAGAGATGTTTTCACAGAATTGCCTCTTGTCCTGTCAGTGAATACCACTGAGAAGAACCTGGCTCTTTGCGCCCTCCCTTTGAGTATTTATACACATTGTGAGATTCCCTAGAGCCTTCTCTGGGAACAGTCCCAGCTCTCTCAGCATTGCTTCATCTGTGACGTGTTCCAGTCCCTTCATCATCCAAGTGGCACTTTGTTGAACTCTCTCTGGTCTGCCCATGTCATTCTTGTACTGAGGAGCCCAAAACTGGACACAGTACTGCAGGTGTGGCCTCACCAGTGATGAATAAAGATGAAGGATCACCTCCCTCAACCTGTGGGCACTACTTTGCCTAATGTAACCCAGGATACCTGTCACCTTTTTTGCAGCAAAGGCATACTGCTGTGTCATGTTCAACCTTTTGTCCATCAGGACCCTGAAGTCCCTTTCTGCCAAGCTGGGTAGCCCCTAGCATACATTGGTGCATGGTACTGTTCTTTCCCAAGTGGAAAAATACCTCTCCTCTTGAGGTTCCTGTCAGCCCATTTCTTCAGCTTTTCAGGGTCTGCCTAGATGACAGCACAATCCTTGGTGTACCAGTCACTCCTCCCACCTTGGTATGGTCTGCAAACTTGACACTCTGCCCGATTGTCCAGATCATAAATAAAGATGTTAAACAGGACTGGAGCCAGTATGGATCCCTGGTACATCACTGCTCACTGATCTTCAACTAGACTATTTTACTGCTGTTTTTTTGATAAGTAGACCTCTTCTTTTATCCCTTGGAGCATCTTATTAGCTACTTCTGAAGGAATACAGTTGGGTTTACATTTAAGAGCAGTGTAAAGGAGTAAAACAAAAGCAGATGTCCACTAATTATGAAGCCCAGGTATACCACCTTCTTGTGGTACAATGTAGTAGCAATAATGCATGTCAGTGACAAGAAGCAACTGGCTTAATGGCACAATGCCAGACCCAAGCTGATTGTAAGTCTGTTCTGTAAAAACGGACAGCCTGCGTCTCTGAACTCATACAGCTTTTACACGGTGTTTGCTCTAGGCCTTGAGTCTCTAGCTTTGACTCATCTTTTGCTCTGAAATCACGGGATTATTTTTTTTTTTTTATAGATTCTGAACTGAAGCCATCTGAAGCATTGGCAGTCATTGTCAGCCACCAAACCCTCTCCAGGAAGGTTGCTGCTGCTTTAGAAAATTATTTACTTTATAGTTTAAGAAGACAATCTTAAAAAAAAAAATAATGCAAACAACAAAATGACTAACTCATCTTTCAGGTTTACTATTTCAAGGCTCTCAAAAAGCCCAACTCTTGTATTTCTTCCTCAGAGCCCTAGGCAATCCACCCTGTCATAGTAGGGAGCACTGTGCTACCTGGATTTAAATCCATTTGGATACTTTTGACTGGTAACCGTATAAATGGTCAAGGAGGTGAAGATATTACATCTAAATAAATATAAATACAAAAGTCCCCCCTTCTTTAAATTAAAAAAGCTGGTAATAATTCAGTGACCATGAAGGGATGGGACAACTTTACTGGAATGGCAGAAAGAAAGTGAGTAGTTGATGCAATGTGTAATGTTTTTGTACACTGAATCTTCACAGCAGGCGGGCGGTCCAGACTAGTGAGTTTAGGTAGAGAAGTCAGTCATTACAAATAAAAGAAAACAGAAAAAAAGTACTTTTACAGTATTTTGGGTAATGAAAAAGTACTTGGAATAAAGATTAAAGTAAAGTACCTAAAGCTTCCATTTGGAGTAGGAATTTTGCTTGTATGTTTTTCTCCTCCTCATTGTGTTGCTATATCAAAATTTCTACTTTGTATGATTCCAATTATCAGGTGTTATTTAACACAAGCGGGTGTTTATGACATAGAGTTGATAATAAAGGAATCGTTAAAGGTAAAATGAAATCCATATATTGCTGTGTAAAATAAAAAATGGCAACTTCTAATACTGGTTCCATTGTAGCTTATTTGTCTAGAAAGAAATGATGGGTTTCTTCCCCCTACAGCATTTCATGAAAACAAATGTGTTTATTTTTCCATCACAGATTTACCATAAAAAAATCAGAGTTCAAAAGTGAATTGTTTCTCAGGGATATACAGTGGAGCACACAGACACCACTTCTTATCCTCTTGAGGCAGAAACTGTAAATTAGATTTTAACAAGCCAGATGCAGGCAATATAAATTTGTATAACGAGCCTTAGCAATAGAAGAGTAAAAAAATCAGATCATACACAGTGTGGAAATAGTAGTGGTTTATACTGAAGTAAATTCAGATTTGTTGTGGCCATCTATGGAAAAACACTGTTGCATGACTTGTACTGTGTGTACAAATTTGAGATTATTAAATAATGAGTAATAGCAATTATTGAAACAGTGCTCTCTGGAGATTAAGAATCACAAAATCTAACATGAGGTCTTCAATAAAGGAAGGAGCTATCTGCCACACTGAGAAGGGTATGGTGCACTTTAGAAAAAAAATTAAAAACAAAATTTCTCCCCTGGAGCCACTGACACAAGATGCCATTCAGAGTACATTTCTTCAGGTATGTGTTAGGGTGCCACAAGGGCCAGCTGTTCCCAAAGGTGAGCCAAGGGTGATCTCAGGCCTGGCAGCACTTTCATCAATGGGCACCATCCCTCAGGTTCTGACCATGGTGGGTGGGTAGAGCTGGGTTCTGTAACAAGGTCTGTCGATAGCAGCGGGCAAGCTGATGTCAGAATCCATCCAGCAGTATGGGAAGGGGACAGGCATGGGGCTGAAGACATAGTTAAAACCGTGAGCCTGAGGTCCATTCCGGGATCAGGGCCAGAGCCCAGTGCTGCTATGGGGCAGGGGAATGAGGTCCCCAGTCAGAGCTGAAATGGAGCTTCTGGGTCCGTGTGCAGGGGTGGGTGAAGTGCAGGGCCTTCAGGGTGGAATGCCCAGTGGAGCCTGGGCAGGGCCAGCAAGGACCGCTAGTGCCCTCAGAGTCCTGACAATATGTAACTCTATTTTTTATGTGAAACAGATAATGACAATAACATTTTAGGAATCATTAATTATCACCTAAATTAAGAGATAAATTAATTAATAAATCGAGGGAGATGACTGGTGGTGGTTGAACTCCTCAGAATTATCTTACTCATTCTAGGTTTTTTTTTCAATTTGTTTTCTTTGTAAAGCCTGTCTGCTGAGATATAGATGGGACTAAGGAATAAATTAATCAAGGAACAATACCCACAACAACTTAGAAGAAAATGAAATCTTCACACCTATGCCCATGAAGTACCAAAAAGTAGCTTTGTAGATGCCATGCAGATATGTGAGTCAGTATGGCATATATTTATTTATTATACTTAATTGTTTAGAAAATGTAAGAGAAGTAGGTAGCAGACTTTCTTTCCACCAGACAGAAAGAAGCTGTTCCTCAAATCTAGATAGAACAAAGTTGCCAAGGGCATAAATGCCCATGGCCCTGCTGATTTTACTGTTCACTACCTTTTACTGTTACATTTAGGGAATTTTCAAATTGATATTCTCTAAAACCTTCTGTATGTACTAACTGATTCAGACTTCCAATTCATCAAAGTTTATTTTTCGGTATTGTAGGTCTGAATATCAGACATCATCAGTGTAAATATCTTTATAGTACAGTTAGCAATGTAGAAGCACTGAAGGGTTTCTTTCAGCCCTGTTGCCAGCATAACAACAGCGTATCTGACAAAGAGACCAATGGTCTATCCAGCCCCCCGCTATGAAGAAAGAGCTTGTAGACACTCTGACTTGCCCTAAAAGAATTAAACTACCTTGGTCTCCTTAGACTGGGAGGCATAACATTTCTTAAAGTAGAGGGAATTATAAGGGCTGTGTGTTCTTTAAGTAATCTCTAGTATTTCTGACTGCTGAAGTAAAGGAAAGAATATCTTCCTTCATCATTCTGTCCTCACTTTGCAAACTTGCTGAGGTATGGATGTGATGGAATTGACAAGCTGATAGAGGCATGAAAACAGTTACACTGAGTTAGAATAATTCCAAAAGATTTGCTGAGTTGTTGTTTTTTTTCCCTCTTGTATTTTAAGGCTTTATCAATAGTCACCAGCATGCTGTTACTACTTATAGATACAATCTTTGCATCATATGGAAGGTCGCTGAAGATCCTGACTAATAGTCAAAAATGTCTTATGGTGCTCATTACCCTGCAGTAGTAAAATCACCAACCAGCAATCGAAAAAGAGAAATGATCACATCAAGAATAAAGTATCCCAGGGAGAGAATTAATGTCACAATAATTACATGGTTCACAGTAGAGGATGTGTGGTTATTAGCAGTTCTAGAGAAGCTAATTAAGCAAGTCAAAATTCTTTTTAAACCAGTTCAATCAAGAGAAAAGGTATTCCCTTGGTTCTGAACAACTAACTAACATACAAGGATTGAGAATTCATGGGTACATCAAAAAGAATGGAAATCTGGTAATTGTACTGTACTGAGCTGAGCTACCTATCATTAAAAAGGTGCTAGCTGACGGAAATAGAATTCATCAAATGGTTCTCTTTGGCAAAACACTGCAAAGTGAGGCTACCTTTCATTAAGGCACAGTGCTTTCTTCTACAGTGCATACATATTTCTTTATTGTGATTGACTACATTGTGCTTTTCCATCATATCAATAAAATTATTTTGAGGCAAGCTCTCTGCCTTGCCTGATATACTCAGATATATCAAACTAAAGCATGGGAGAATGTGTCATGGAATGGAGAGGAAAAAGGCACTTATGCTCATACCAGTCACCAGAACTAAATTCAAAATTAATTATGCTGAAGTAAACAAAACCTTCTGAAATATTTGCAATTTTGTGTTATGTCATGTCCTTACTAACTCCCTCCCCCCTCCAAAATACTGGTGGTTGGCTACTGGGACCAAAAGAACACTGTCTGGCTCATGAATATCTGTCTGAATGCCAGCATTGACTGTGGTTCATTGTGATTCAGGAGGTATAATGGAGTAACTGGATTTTCCTTTCTTCCTAGTGTCTTAGCACACACAGAGATTGTGCCTCTGGAGACAGCATGGTTCTCAGCTATCTTGCTCTATTTATTGTGAAACCATAATCTGTCTGGAATCATAACTTTAATTTCACTCTTTATAAAAGTGGGCAGTTGTTTGCCTAACATGCAACTTCGCTGTTAGATTCCATTTAAATAACCTCATGGTCATAGTGTTGTACAATAAAATGAATCCAGTATTGTAAGAAATTATTCTAGAATATGACATAGACAGGACTCAGGCTTTTTGTTATTCTGCACTCATCATGTCAGGCAGTATGTCATCATAACAGTTGTAACAATTAGTTCTGAAATTAAACCCCAAATCTTTGCAGTTCTAATGCCTTAAATGATTTTTCAAAGTGGAATTATGGGTACTGTATTTACTGAATCTCAAAACCCTACAAATAAAAACTGATCATTGCTCAAGAATAAACACTAAAGGAGCTTAATGAATTAAGAATATTTTTACCAACCTTGTCAATTCAAGAATCATATACAATGAACTTAACTTATACAATATACTTAGCTTCAAGAATATATCTCCTTACATATAATTTCCAATGCATGAAATTTTCAGATTACAGATAGTTAATAAATCTTCCTGTGTTGAGCAATAAAGAAAAATTATAAACCAGAAAGCTTCAAGAACAGATAGGCTTTTGTGTATAGGCGAATAGCAATAGTGGGTGTGGAGGAATGATGATATACAAAATGACGAGAAGTTTCAAAGATTTTGCTAGGCAGCAGGTGGATGATACATATCTATAAAAAATGATCAGACACAGAAGGAATATATGACAGAACTTTCTCTGCTGCAGATGACCTACATGCATGGGCGATGGAGTTGTGTCACTAATTAACTGGGATACTTATATTATTAAGCTACATAAGACAATACCTATTCACCCAGGACCTATTAGTCTAGTCTGATTACATTTTTCAGGTTCTGTCTAAAATCAGTGGAGAAAGGACAATGACATATTACATTCTATCATATGTTTATATTCTCCTGTGGAAACTCATCTCTTTATTGACCAAAGACGGAGCTTCTGCCAAGTGGCTCAACTGATGTGTAACCTACCCAAATAAAAATGAAATGATGTGAGAAAAGGCTTTTAAAAGGTAAATAAATGGAAGAAAACAAAGATCAGCAATTCAGTGATACCCCAATCTACATAATAAAAAATGGAATAAAAATTATATTGACTGATGCAATTTTATAAAACATTTCAATTATTTTTAGCACAATTTTTTAAAGTGAATGTTCAAACTAAGTGTCTCAGAAATGTCTAACTCCATATCTTACTGCAAACCTTGAAGAAAGGTGTTACAGGTCTGTGCATGGTTTCATATATTATACTTCCAGTGCGTTCATACATATCTGAATATTTATTTTATGCTGTACATTTTTGTACTGACACTCAACTAATTCTCACAAGTATGTTATCCTATTATCTTTCTTTTTGTTCTTGTCCTACAAGGATCTGACCTACCCTACTAAAGTTAAAAGGATTTTTTCCATTTACTTCAAAACCATTTAGATCAATGCCATACCTCTCATCTCTCTTAGAAAAATGAATTTGAATCACCAAAAACTTGCAAAATTGTCATTATATAATCAGTTGCTTAACAAATATCAAAATAAACTTTCTGCTATATGTCTTATATGCATATTTTAATAAAATTTATCTTTCAATGTCATTGATGGATAAGTTACTAATGAAATAGTTCCTGCAGTGTAAGGATGAAGTGATAAAACAGGTAGAGTTTAGCTAATTAGCTTACTTAACCTGTTTAGATGCTTATACCACATGTTGTTCAGGAGTTTGTTTTTGTAATTAGTTATCAATCAATATTGCTAATGTAATTTACAATAGCCACCAAAAATTAGATTTAGCTGGCAATGAGAAAGATAATCTACTCATCTATTTCTTTATTCTGTAAAAGTACATGCCACCATAAAAGTATCAGCAAAAAAGGTGTTTGTATTTTTGTGTCATTGTTTTGAAAGATGCATGTATGATTCTTATAAGTACTGAAAACAGGACTTTCTATTAGCCAAACACATTTAGAGCAGGTATTTTTGACAATGGTGAGTTGAGCAGAATTACTCTGAGCAGCCTGATGTTTCCTTTGTGTGAAGCTTCAGGAAGGTTTTCACTATGATACATAACAAAAACTAGAAACATGAAAAATAAGTTACAGCATAATAAAAATAAGTTACAGCATATTACAGAACAATGAGAACATATCAGCACTTTTTTTTTTTTTCTGGTGGGCTTTTTTAGGTCTTTTTTAATTAAAAATTTTGGTAAATGAAATGCATAAACTGGTTGTTGCATTCTTCAGAAGCCCATCAGGAGTAAAGGCAGGTGTGTATGGTCTTATTTAGGTAAGAATGTCTCCTGTAGAATGAGGGAACCTTTGTTTCTGAAGAGTTCTTTCTTATTACAGAATGCTTACAACTTTTGGTTCTTTGCAAAGACTTTGGAAGCCTGTATTCATCAAACATCAGATATCAAGAGGAATGCTTCTCAAGAGACAGAAAGTCTGGAAACCTACGTTACTCTCAAAGTTCTTATATTGATTAGAACTAAATTTAAAAAAAAAAATGCTTGTTTATGTACAACAGCATTTTCTTATAGGGAAGAGTCTCATAAGAAAGTCCATTGTCAGCTTGTTTGTTTTAAGGTAGGAAAGCATTTTACTACCTGATTGAATTTGTAGGGTAAAAGGACTAAAGCTTTAACATTGGATTCTGGATGATAGTGTGCTAAACAGTAGGTGACCATTTTAAGCCATGAGGGCACAGGATTTAGGATTAATTGCAATCATGAAATAAAATGGCAAAGCACTTAAAGGGTTTAACAAAATCTTAAGTACAACTTGGAAAATTAGAAATATTACTTCATTTCTGTCTAACAGAACTGTGTAAAATTCGGTAGTCATCCAGAAATATTTTGAAAATTGAAGACAATTTGGATATTATAAGATCACTTTGAATTTATTTGTTTTATAAAAGGTCATTTAAGATAATAAAATAACAAAATCTTAACATCTGAATAACTTCTCTACTAGTTGCATTTATTCATGTCTTTCTTTTATGTAAAAAAATGACATTTAAGGTAAAAATTAATGCAACATAATGTATGTTATTATAATGTTTTATTTATATTCAAATGGAACATGTTGATTACATTCATTCATTGTCTATAGTTATTTAATTATATTTAGTTAATATTTTATAATTATTATAGTAAAACGTGGTGTGATGATCCATCATCATTCACCCAGTTCTATATAACCAAAGAAATTCACAATCCATTTCACATACTTCCTTACTCTCTTTTTGTATAGACCAGCAGTGTTCCAAGATGATTGCTATTTATTGGTCTTTCAGAAAATAAAGCCAAGAGCAAACAACACATTGACTAGAAACAAACAAACTTAAGAACCCCAAAAAAGCTGCTGAACTGGAGAAGACAGCAACTTTTCTACTTTATTTCTGAAACCTTTTCCAGTAAAAGCTAATCCTGCTGTGCTTGGGAAAAATCTTAAGAGAAAAAGAAGATCTATCATTCCAAAAGACTCTCTCCTATCCCTGTATCAGTGGGTAACAAGATGGATAATCAGTGAACTGTCATAGAAGTCTGTCAAAAGCCTCCATTAAAGTTATTGCAATTTAACTGATAAACTTTAAGAAAGGGGGCTGAATAACAGAGAGGATGAGACCTGTTCTGAATGGAGCACATAGCAAACTTCCTGTCCTGTTACTTATTTCATCGTGGTCTCTGAATGGGGTGCAGGGAAAAGAAGAAAATCGCTTTGCTTGCAGTGGAAAACCTGTGGCCCACAGACACAAGTCTCTTTGTATTTGTCAATCCAGCATGTCCTTTATTTGCAAATAAATTCCTCAAGCTAAGAACTACCAGACAAAGCAGACAGGAGTTTCTAATCAAAGTAACATATAGTTGTCCTTGAGCAAATAGCTTCACACTGTAAAATGCAGAGTGGGAGACAGAGAAGACATGTACACACAAAAAATTTCAGTCATTCAGTGAACACAGTGAGGCATGGCTTAAGCTTTTTAGAAATATTGCACATATTTGATTGAATAGAGCATAGGAAAGCCTGACAACTAAAATAAAAAAATAATAATTAAAAAAAATGTCACCCAAAACAGAACAAAGGAGGGGAAAAAGCTCACAAAAAAAGCCAGGATGAAGGAAGAAGGACCAAAGAAGTGTCATGGCTTCGGCTTGAATAACTAAAGTTGTTTTTAATAAATGACTGAAATTGCATTTTTGAAAGGGAAGGGGACAATGGTATTATGAAATCAGAAGGGTAGTCTGTGACCTATTAGCTATTAGTTGAAAGAAAACCAGCATACTGTCTTTCTATTGACAATATTGTCATGCTTGAACATGCAATGCCTGTTAAGAAGGAGCTCTGGAATCATTCTGAGCGTAAATATACCTTAAGGATATAGTTAATACTTCATTAGACTTTAATTGTGAACATTTTACTATTACTAATGAGGGTTTTCAAGATGAAAGAAGCTGAGGGGGAGTGAGAGTAAGCTTGTAGGCAAGGCTTTCAACTGGAATGTAGAAGGCCCATGGTCAGCTTCTAAGTGCCCCTGAGTCTGCCGATGCTTTTGCCTCAGGAATATGAAGGTAAGAGTGAGTATATAGCTCCAGGATATTATAATGGTAGAATGTTTGTGAGATTTTTGTGTAGTGTAATCTATCCTGTAAGAGTATGCAAATGTCACTTTTATATTTATGAAATAAAAGTGAAGATTTTTTTTTAATGGTGATGAGACAAATACTCCTTTTTAGGAGGCATCAGGTAGGAAACATCTTGACTATTTCTGTGAGATTACCTCAATTTCTGCCCTACCTCTCCCCTTCCATTAACTTCTTCCTTCATATTACTTCCATAATATGAA
The DNA here is from genome assembly GCA_013398155.1 of Pedionomus torquatus. Lineage (NCBI taxonomy): Eukaryota > Metazoa > Chordata > Aves > Charadriiformes > Pedionomidae > Pedionomus > Pedionomus torquatus. Next base: position 13,898 of record VZRU01015438.1, on the reverse strand, counting down.
AATATCCCTTGGTCTTTTCAAATTTAGGAAAATTTAGGAACTAGTCTCCACGCTGAATTGTAATTCAGGAAATCTCAGCAAATCTTTGATAAATTTTGGTTAGAAGTGTTTCTCATGGTTTTGCAATGAAACCTCAGAATATTTTTCTCAGGAATTTAAGGGATCCCCTTTCTTGGAGCTTTCAAAAGGCAGATTAGATAACTTTCTCTCAGGAATGATTGAAGTGTGTTTAATTTTATTTCTAGCTTGGGCTAAATAATTTTTCAATATTATTTAACAGGTCTGGATTTTATTTGTTTGATATCTAGTACAGACAGGCAAAAATTAATTGAAGTAAATAGACGTAATGAAGTGCTGGCAGAGGAATTGGTTTGGTTTTTTTTGTTTTTTTTTTTTTTTATATTTGCACATACAGTTGTATCGCCTTGTAGATACAGTTTCATTTAGCATTTACCAAGAGGGAAAGGTTCTGCACACTTTTCAAAATAGTCTTACAACAGCATAAAAGAAAGTTATATAATAGAGACAGAGATAAGCAAACATGGTTGAGGGTGGTGAGGCACTGGAACAGGCTGCCCAGGGAGGTTGTGGATGCCCCATCCCTGGAAGTATTTAAGGCCAGGTTTGATAGGGCTTTGAGCAACCTGGTCTAGTGGGAGGTGTCCCTGCCCATGGTAGGGGGGTTGGAACACGATGATCTTCAAGGTCCTTTCCAACTCTAACCGTTCTATGATTCTATGGTTTTGTAATATTTTCCAATAGTATGAGTAAACTGAAAGGATTTGGAAGTAAAGAAAAAAATAAGCCTCCTATGTTTATATTTACTATATCTCCTTCCTAAACCTAATCAAAGAAATCTAAAGGACTTTCTAAAAATAATTGGAGGAACAATGCAAGTATCAGATTAGTTTTACCAAATATTTTCCTGGAATAACATCAAAAGCTTTTTCTCCAATATGAATCATTCAAGGCATCAAAAGACTACACAGAACAAAGAAGCACCTACTGGAGAAGTGGAAGAGTCACATCTCACTGACAGTAACCACTAAAGAAATAATTACAAGAGGAATGTGGTTTGAGTCATTTAGAGAATGCTATCTTTCGGCTTTATGATTATTTTAGCTACTGTTTGGAGATATTGATACGTATCTATAGAGACAAGATGAAGAACAATTCAGTCTTAATATTGAACAAAAATGCAACTACAGACAAATAACTTCAAAAAGACTAAAAGGATTTGTAAAAAATTGATATTATCTGCTCTTCACAAATTTTCTTCAAAAGCAGAGTGGAGAACCATTAGAAACTGAACAATATTAAATGTGTCCTTTTACAGCTCAGTGGAAAAGTCAGGGCCTCTTATTGATTATCCATTAGGAAATAATATACTATATGTAGTTATTAAAATTGAACACTTCATGGGATGGTGTATTGGGTCTGGCTAAGATGGAGTTAATTTTCCCCATAGCAGCCCTCATGATGCTGTGCTTTGTATTGGTAGCTAGAAAGGTGTTGATGACAACACTGCTTTGGCTACTGCTGAGCAGCACTTACACAGCATCCAGGCTGCCTCTCCAACTTCCTCCATGACCACCACCAGGAGGCTGAGTGTAGACAAGATTTGTGAGGGGAAATAGCCAGGACAGCTGACCCCAACTGACCAAGAGATATTGCATACCACATGATGATTTTTAGTCGATTTTAAATTGAAAGAGGCAAGATTTAGATTAGATACTAGAAAGAAATTGTTTAGTGTGAGGGTTGAGGGATGCTGGAATGGGTTGCACAGAGATATCTTGATATCTGTATCTTATATCTATACAAGACATATATTGTATCTTATCTATATATCTATAAGCTATATCTTATCTCTTATCTATATCCTTTTACAATACTTTAAGTTGTTACATCAAGTCTAAATATCTTTAGCTTCCTCAAACAGTCTAATTTAGGCTGAAATAAGAGGTATTCATCATATCACATAGAAGGATTATATCACATAGAAGGGATTACAGGACAATTATCTTTTCTAACACTGATCAAAATATTGCAATTTTAGAACACAATTTTTTTTTGCTTTTTTCATCTGAATGGAAAAGTGAGGCATTTAAGTTTAATTAAAAAAATTAAGAAAAATATTAATACTTTAAAATATATTTCTATTTTACAAAATAAACTTTTTATTCCCTTCAAAATCTTGTATTATTTTATGCTCTGATGCTTTAATGCATGCTTTGATGCTCTCTCCTACTGAATGAAAATGAGTAACTCAGGACCTGAGATAGTTTTTTAATGGATGTTTTTTTTCTTTTGCCCATTTATCATAAAGTTATGAAACTGGAAAAAAGAAAGGGGGAAAAAGCTAAAGAGTAATGCAGTCTAATTAAGACAATTCTCTGTATTGCAAAAAGAAAAAAAAAAAAGAAAAATGTAGACAGAAGAAACAAATTTAGAATATATTAAAAAAGAAAATCCTGAAAAAATACATTATTATACTTAATATGCTTTGGAGTTTTGAAAACTGTAATTTACATTTTGGGGTTTTTATGGGTAGCAGGTCATTTTCACTCAAGCATCCCACCTTTAGTTCTGTAGATCTCTTATTCCTGGTCAGAACTTATTTTATTAGTAATTCCAAGCAATTGCTGTGTTTTGAAAGAAACAGAAAGACTGCAGACAAGAATGTAATGCAAAATCAGAATCTTATTTATTATTAATTTAATTTATATTTATTATTAATCTAAACCTATTAATATTATTGTTGAATTACAGAGCTCAAGCCAACCCCATTTTCTCATATTTCACCTTCTGTTTTCCTTGTGCTCTTCCTCCTATAACTTGATATAGTCTTTCTCATTTAACAGAAGTGATTTCAGAAACTTCATATTAAAGTTTATATATGAGCTTTCAAATAATTATCTCTTATTTTGCCTTTTACTTTTTTGGTACATCTGACATATATTTAATGTGCTGGAATTCTATCTTCCTTTGTGGCTATGGATCCTTTTAGTGTCAATAGAGCCTTGGTTTACTGTCTTTCCCACATCATGTCTCCTACTGGTGGTCTCTCAAGGTTGGTATCTGTTCTTACATTTGCAATGGCAATATTGCAGCCACAGGACTCTCACGTTAGACATATCCATTGTCTTACTGAATGTTCGTACTAGAGAAATTTTCAAAAAAACTTTTTCTGAATTATAGGCTCATATTCATGAGGCACTAAGACATCCTGGCATACCTACTACTGTGTACAGTTTATTGTTCTGTTCACCAGAAATAGGTTCTCAGTTCTGACTTAAAATGCATGTAGTTCATAGGATAATTCAGCTTGGCAGGGACCTCAGGACATCTCTACTCTAACCTTCTCCTCAAAACAGTGTCAGTTTGAAAAACTAGACTGCATAGCCTGATTTACTGTCCTGATGGTGATTTTTTTCCCCCAGAACTGCTTCTTAAATGCAGGTATTTCTCACACAGCATCCAGGCTGCCTCTCCAACTCTCTCCAGCCCCTCCCCCAGCCCCCAACTAGGAGAGTGGACAAGATCTTGTGAGGCGACATAACCAGAACAGCTGACCCCAACTGACCAAAGGGATATTCCATACCATTAGGTGTCTGCTCAAGAATAAAAGTTAAGATAAAAGAGGAAAAGTGGAGAGTGGGCATTCATTATTGCAATGCTTGCCTTCCAGAGCAACTGCTACATGTACTGAAACCCTGCTTCAAGGGAAGTGGCTGGACATCACTTGATGATTTGCTTTTGCTTTATAAATAAGACTTAATCTTGACCCAGGAGTTCTTTTCCATCTCATTTTCTCCCTCCCAAACCCACTGAGGAGTGGGAGTGTTAAAGTGTCTTGATGAACACCTGACATCCAGCCAGGGTGAACCCAGCTCAGTATCCAACTCAGTTGTCCCTGCTGTTTACTGACAGAACCACTTACCATTAGAATTGCAAGAGACTTTCTGAAGTTTGTTGGGTTTCAGTTCTAGATACTGATTTCAAATGAAGGAACTCAAGCCTACAGTAACAGTCTGGAAGAGAAAATGTAGAAGAGATGAATTTCCTTCTTTTCAAAAACAACACAGTAATATTAAGCTTTTTGACATTATGTGAACTCCCTGTGTCAGTATCTGAATCAATACCTGTTTTCTCTTCAGCACCAGAAGGAGATTATTAATAATACTTGTCAATAGGTGTGGGAATAAGGAAAATATTATCTCCCTGATTGCTTGTCACTGTGGATATTAGGTCATGTCAACATACACTACAAGACAAAAAAATGCAGAATTTCCATCTATGAGCAAGAGTATTTCACCAGATCACAACATGCATTACTGGCCACAGGATTTTATATTTCTTTTTAGCTCATAGCGGCAAAGCTGAGAGGTATGGTTCCCTGGGGAACACCACTCATGACCAGCCACCAGCTGTATTTAACTCCATTTCACCACAATTCTCTGGGCCCAGCCCTCCAGCCAGTTTTTAACCCAACAAAGAGTACTCCCATCCCAGTCATGGGTAGCCATTTTCTCCAGGAGGATAGTGTGGGAGACTGTATTAAAGATCTTACTAAAGTCCTGGTAAAAAACAACCACAGCCTTTCCCTCATCCACCAAGCAGGTCACTTTGTCATAGAAGGAGATCGGGTTTGTCAAGCAGGCTCTGCCTCTTATGAACCCGTGCTGGCTGAGCCTCATAACCTGCATCTCCTTTTTGCGCTGCATAATGGCACCCAGGATGATGTGTTTCATGACCTCCCCAGGCACTGAGGTCAGACTGACAGGCTTGTAGTTCCCCATATCATTCTTTCAACGCTTCTTGTGGATGGGCATCTCATTTGCTAGACCTCAGTCAGCTGGGACCTCTCCACTTTGTGAGGACTGCTCGTAAATGATGGAAAGTGACTCAGTGAGCACTTTCACCAGCTTTCTCAGTACCCTCGGATGGATCCCATCTGGCCCCACAAACTTGTGGTGCCCAGGGGTTGAAGCAGGTCCCTCACCACCTCCCTTTAGATTGTGGGGGCTTCATTCTGCTCCCTGCCTCTATCTGCTGGTTCAGGGGTCTGGGTACTGAGGGAGCAACCTACTCTATTACTAAAGACTGAGGCAAAGAAGGCATTAAGTACCTCAGCTGCCTTCTCATCCATTGTCACTATGTTACCTCCCCTCATCCAATAGAGGATGGAGGCTTTTCCAAGTCCTTCTCTTGTTACTAATATATTTAGAGTAATCCTTTTTATTGTTTTTAACATCCAAGGCAAAGTTAAGTTCTAGTTGGGCTTTGGCATTTCTAATATTCTCCCTGCATAGCCTTACAACACTTCTGTAATTTTCCTGAGTGACCTGTCCCTTTTTCCAAAAGCCATAAACTCTCCTTTTTATCCTGTAGGATGCTGTTCAAGAGCACCCACATTATGAAACTATTTGTACAAATAATATTTGGGTTAAAAATAGCAGCTGAGAGACAACATCTTTATAATGAAAAGGTAGACTTAGATTAGATAACAAAGATATCTAAGTAGTGGTAAATTAGCTGTTTCCTAATTCACATTTTTCAGGTTATCATTTAAATTACCTTTCATCTATCCATTTCTCTCATTTCACCTTAGTGAAAGGAGTCTTACACAAATATGCAAGTTAAATTAGCATTTCTTACCAGATTTGTAGGTATCTATGTATGCATGAACATACACACACATATATATAAAGATAATTTCCCCACCCAGTCAATAGACATCTTCAGATCTTCGTTATAATTCCTCAGAATCCCAATTAAAACTCTTTTTTTTCCATACTGTCTTCAAAGCATCTGACAATCGTTAAACTCATAGAGTTTTAAAACCACTGCCTAATATTGTCTCTGGGCTTTATACTACCACTCTTAGCCTCCAACCATCTGTCTCAGTCCATCTGTTGTCTTGTCTTCTACTTAGTTTGAAAATTCTTTGGATAGGAATTGTTTTCTTGGCTCACATTTATGCATGGGGATCCTGGCCTCTAATAGACTTCTAAATATTATGGCAATATAAATAATAGTAACCAAAAACTTCAGTTGTCAGTCCAGGAAGTATATTGCAATATAGTTTGATCAAATAGCAGGCACCTGAATATTTACAGTGTCTCAAAGACTTTATTCATGGGGAAATTTTTAATGTCTTATGTTCAATGTATTCCTGCAACAGTATTTTTCAAATGTCTGTATATAAGAAATAGGCATTATTACAACTGACTGTGCATAAACAGTAATTTAGTTACTGGGGCAATGGAAACTAAAATTCCACCAGTTTTCTGAGATTTAAAAGGTTTGTTTACTTCTTTAAATTCAGAGCAGTTGCTGCTTCTGGAAATTCTGCTTGTACAGGTATTGATGATGCAGTTCATGGGAGTACATTATACCATTAGCCTGAACTAATAACTGCAAAAAAAATCTGGACTGAAGTTTGCTTTATATTTACCTGACTCTACCTACTTATGCTGTTTATATGTTCCTTTTATTATGGTCCAAAAAAGCCATTGATGATTAAGAAAATAGTGCTGCACCTCTCCACAATTAAAGCCTGGTCTGATATATCTCCATTACCATATCCTTCAGAGAGAGGCTGTCAGATTTCACTTTAATTCCAAGACTTCTATGAAAGATCACCTTAATTATAGGATTCTTGGCATGGCATTTATATTGTCATTCAACTGGATTGACGCATATTACTGAATTGCCAGTCTAAAAGTGTATTAAATTTATTTTCAAAGTGTATTTTCATTAACTAATTACTTGTTTTGCAACTGGAAAGTAAGAGATGTCTTTAAAAAAAACACTTTCTTTAGCAACATTTTTCATTATAGACTTTGAGCTTGGCTTTCACTGAGAACCTATGTCAAAAAGCTGAACCTAAGGAAATTGCTAAATGAAAAATTGCAAACAAATAATATTTTGGGTGGAAAAAAAATTACATACCTGTTGCTATATTCTGGTGATGGATTCAGATGATATTATGATGATCTTCGACGTTATCATGCAACTGCTTAATGTTTATGTAGATTTCAGTTTCTTTCATTTTCTTTTTTTTTTAGAAATATTCATGTATAAAACCAGGTAAAAAAAAATCCTATAGACTATTACCATTGGAAAGAAATAAAAAAGAAAGGAAAACTACTGATCTAATGTATTCTTATATAAATATAAACTATATTTTCAATAGATAATGTGTTGAAATAATACATCCCAAGCCAGCAGTTATTCTAGTTAAGTAACCAAAGTAGACCAGGACATTGTCTTACTGTAAAACTTCCAGCCCCTTCAAAAGCTGTGCTAAACCTGCGACCTGCAATAATATGTTGTTGGTGAAATGGTTTCCGTCTCATGGTTTGAACATTTAACACACGTGGTTGCCTCCTGCTCTTTCAGCAAACTGGTGACCTGATGAAGATAACAGTGAATACAAGCACAAAGAATTTACTTAGTCCTATTTTTAAATAAAACAGTGAGCTTGTGGCTACTTCACATCTAAGTCTTTGTGGTAAGGAAGGGAAGGCTGAAAACCGAAGGATTAAAAATTTTTGGTAATATAATGAACTGCTAGCCACAGTTGAGTGTAGAACAACTATATAAACATTATGAACAAGTGCCACTGTATTGGCTTTGTTATCTTTCAATTCACAGTAGTGAGTCTGATTTTCTCTTTCTGTTTTCCTTGCTTTAATAAATGCCATGTCAAAACACTGTAGTAGACTGTAAAAAATATTTACAAATTTCTGAGTGCCAACAATATTACTGTAATTATCATTGAAGTAATTTAGAGCATTAAAAAAACATTCTTATTTAGGAATTTATTATTTAGATAGTGCAGTTGAAAGGCACAATCAAGTAACTGCATAACACAGTCAAGGGAAGAAGAGAAAGAATCCATTGCATTGCATAGGACAGTTAATTTTTCTTTTACACTCTGGAATCCTGCTTGTCACACAAAATTGTGAGGGCAGAGCTGAAGCTCAGTAACAGGACATATTAAAAAATAAAATGCATTTCAACCTCTTTTTCAGTGGTAAAATACAAAATAATCAGGATGCTGCCAAATGAATTACGCTGCTTAATAATTTTATGTGAACTGAGTTTTAAGTACTCAGCTGGAATTAAACATGCAATTTACAGTTATTTTTTGTATAGGAACAGCATGAGTTCAGTCACAACACAGAATGAAGAGTGCAAAATGAAGAGTTTGTGCCCAAAGGGTAGATATTATATGTCCCCACCTCTCCTAGTCCTAGCATCTTTAACATTCTGGAACAATGTACCAGATCACTTGTTCTAACTTCAAGTATTAGTAGTGTATATACAAGTGATTCATTGTGACTTCCTTTACAAGCACTGGAGAAAAACAACTATCTGTAGAATAAGTTGCCTCAACCTAAGAGACATAGGATAAATCATGTTATTTCTGTAAAGTGGGAAGATAGTCTAACTGACTACTCTGATGTGACCTTCTAATGTCCACCTGCAGACCCATGGTTTTAAATGCAGAGCTCTCCTTTGACCCAGGACACGGGAATTGCTGAAAACAAGTTTCTGAGAGGTTCAACTGCTCTGTACCTCTCTATTTCAAAAGAACCATGAAACAGAGAGACATAAAAGTTTACTCACTTTGAAATTTCCACTTCTTGAAGAGTGGAAAACATCTAACAAATATTTTCTTTTAGTTTATGTCGGAAGATATTTTCAGAAGGCAGAGGCTGCGGACTTGTGGATTGTATTTTTGGGGGCATTCCTCTCCCCCCACCTCCCCCCCTTCTCAATAAAGAGATCTTAGTCTGATTTCATTTGGGTATTCATTCCTCCCCAGATCCCATAAGCTGGCACCTTGCTGATGTAAATCATGGTAAAGAAGAAACACCCCAGAAGAGATCATTGTAAAATTATCCTTGTAAAAGGCAAGGATAGTGTGTCTGATGATAGTGTGCAAATACAGAACTCTGAAGGTTAATAGTTGGACCATGCTTCTCAGAGTCACCCTGATGCCTCACCAACTGTGAATCCAGCTGTTTATCTTGATATGTAGGGGTTCCCTGCACTGAGGAGACTGAATAATATAATGGGTAGCAATATGGTCCAAAGTACACCTGTGTGTTTATAACATATTTACATTCCAGGTTCTACATGAAATTGTGACATTAATTCTGATCTACTTACATAGGTATGACAGGACTTTTAAAGAAGAAGGAATTGAACATTCCTGCTGGGCATAGTTTCTTCTACTATTTTTATAAGTTCCATCCACTTCCTTGGTTGCTAAGAGCCAAAAATGTATATCAAAGCACATTTTCAGGAACTGAAATTAATCAGAGGCCTTCATTCTTTTCTCTTTTTCCAGTAATTTGCAATTAATAGTTAAAACTGCTAACTTTATTTCCAAGTCTCCCAGCTTCTCCAGCTAACAATACATTTTCAAAACTAGATGTCATAATTGGTAGATCTTAGTTTTCCCAGACAACTTAATTTTTCTTTAAGCAAGTCATATGATGAGAATCATTTTGCAATAATAATTTTTCCCCCAATTTCAATATCATAAAATCATTTATTGAATTATTTTTCCATGTAGTTTAAGTACTATGCATCATATTTCATACCAGTGACTACCTTCTGTATAAACATTACTTTGTTTTCCTAAAGAAGTTAAGATCTTTCATAAACAGATCTTTCATAAAAAGGGGATGAAAGTTTGAATTACATGTTTGTTCTTTTCTTTTTTCTTAATTAACCTTTACAGTACAAGAACTCCAGATTTTAAAACAGTGTTTCTGAAAATAACTGTATATAGTGCTAATGAGTAAAGAAAACATCAATCAACTAGTACATAAATTAGGCAGATTGAACAAGTTCATGAAGTCAGACTTCCTGGAATGAGATCCCAGGTTTCAGAAATATTGAGTAACCTGTTTGGTTACTCCAACATATAAATAATCTTTATTTTACTTCTGATAAAGAAATAACAAGTCTATAGCAATTTTAAAACAGTGAAAAATTAACTGATTTAACTTGTAAATTAGGGAAGTATTTTGTCAAGTGTCTCTGAAGGGTGGAAAACAAAATAAATTAATTTCCTTACAGCATTTTTTTTACTTGTTTCTAGATAGCAAATAATTTTAGAAGTTATAATTTAAATTTTATAGATTTTATCCTTTGACCTATTTAGAGTAATATAAAGCCCAGTTATTTTTAAAATTTTAGAGAGGATTTTCTATTTAAATCTACTCTAAGAACATAAGGTGTCTGTAAGTTTTTTAAATGCGGGTAGGACAAGTCTACATTGCTGTCTAAGAGACCATATGAATTTGATTCTACATTCTCAGGTTTTCCCAAACTAAACTTATCCATCAGTTATTGAGCTTGACTGCACATCCAGTGAAGTCATAAGTAATTACCTCAAAAAAGCCCCTATTTTGTATTTGCTTTTGGCTGTATTTTTTGAGTACCTGCCAAGATACTGCCATAGATGCCAGTCAAAGAGTTTAAGTCTGTGCTTAAGTCTAAGCAGATAGTTTTATCGAACTAAAATTGTGGATGAATGTGGCTGACTTCCAGACTTCTGTCTTAATACAGTTAGAACTCACAATTAGATCAAGAGGAATTATGCTTTCAATAACAAAAATATCAGTCCTGAAGGATGGAGGTTTGCTATTATCCTAGTAACAAAGGACAGGAAATCCTTAACCAAACCATAAACAAATATATTTTGCTCCAGAAAAAAAAATCTGTAATATGAAGAAGTCCAATTATGTATTCTGAAATTCAGTCTATATTGCACCCAATGATCCTTTGACAACTTCAGTGAAACAAGAACATCATTCTTCTTGGAATATGAATATGTTACTGAATAATTCTGTTATGCAGCTGTAACACGAACCTATCATTTTCTCTCCAATATATACTTCCAAAGACCACAGAGAAGACTCTCAGGAGTTTCTTTTTGTTTCTTAGTTATTTCCTTGCATAAGTTTTATTTTTCATTCAGGGAATAAGAATGTTGCTTTTTCATTTTGAATTCTGGCTACTTTATGGTTGAATAAGAGAAAACGTATATTCTGATCTCTTATAATCACTAATAAAAATGGAAATAATATTTTTAGATGACCCAGGATTTATGTTACCTTTACATGCCACATCAGCCATCCTTAGCACACTAACTGAAATGAAATTCTATCATGAAAAATGCCACTGAATAGCAAAGCAGGCATCAAGACTTCCTTGGTTTTACTCTGATGCTAACATTGTAAGCCTGGATAATACATCTGCATATTTGACCCTTCTTGTAAAAAGTTAGGGGCATAGTTTATTCACAGAGGTTGGTTTTCAACATTGTTTTACAAAATACATCATGAGGAGAAATGTCTGTTTTAAATTTAAGCACTCCAAAGTATTGTATATGCAAAACATTAAATTAGAGTTGAGCTGGCAGCCAGCACTGCTGTTTGGCTTTATCTTAAATTCCCACAAATATGCCACAACTGGGTACTTGTGCTTTATTTCTGTTGTTAAAGAATTATTAAAAGAGGTTTTTGGTCAATGAACAGTAAAGTAGAAGTGTCACCCAGCAGACACCTTTAATGAAATTCTGCTTGATTCTGGGCAGCAGGTAAAATTAAATACAATAAATACCTTACAACTTTCTTTATCCTTTTAATGACATTCACCTAGTAAAATTAACACCAAGTATTGATAAATATTTAGTAGAATAAATCTCTCAGAAAGGGTTCACTGTAGAAAGTAAAAGTCTGATATAAACTTCAATGAAAATAACCTATTTAGAGTGTTGGATCAACATTACAGTTGTAAGAAAACAATGCCTTATTTTGGAATAGTAAAATTTTAGATCCTAAAGCTTGAGGAAACAGCCTCTTCTCAATTGAATTTATTTTTTAAAAAGTTTTCTGAAGGTTCAATGTGGATTTAAGATGGAAAATTTCAAGCCTGCATTGACATAAATAAAATATGTTCTTTAATGTTTAATCCAAGAATATTTTTTGTTGTCAGCAGAAAAGAATTTACCATGATTCAAATGAAATAAAATGACTGATATGTTCAAACCAGACTTCATTCAAAGCATACTGTTTTATCACAAGTCAGAGTATTTACTGTATTTCTGTATGACCCTTTTGCTTTCATATGAGATTATCTAACAAGGATTAAGCAGTTTCATTTATAAATTTTGCTTGGAATCTGCTGTTTAGAGGTAAGCTTCCTTAAATGGTTTTAATTTTAATGTTTCATTTCTCAATCTCTTCTTTTTCTTTTAAGCTTTCAAAATTGAATAATTTGACAAGCACTGTTGATGCACAATATCTAATTTAACTCTACCTAATCAAGTACAAGCATACAAACAAAAATGAAAAAAATAGAACACTTATCAGCTGAGAAAAAAATGTGGATGAAATGAAATAACGGTCAAAGATTTAAAATCACTCTCTGGAACTGGAAGGGAACAGGGAATCCCACAGTGTTGCCAATCTATAAAGAAGCAGTTAAATTTATTGGCTATAGAAGAACAACTTTCATGTTTACATGTTCACCCATGTAAATACAGGCTACACAGTTTGGCCCTGAGTCAATACTTCTGAATAAAGAATGGAGTAACATAAAGCAGTATTGATGTGCAAACTAAAAAGAGCTAAAACTTGAATGAATTTCAGGAATTCTTTACTCCAGTGTCTGTTTCATAATAGTTATGCATCTAAAAAAAATTAAATGTTTTTGGTGAAGAAGATTATAGAAGAAAACTTTTCGTTCCATAATAAAGTATTATTTTTAACTGTTATTTTGAAATCCACCCCCTTCCTATCCCATCCAGTCTTTGACCTTGTCAGGCTTAATAGTTTTTAACATTTATTCAGTGCTCCAGTTCTTGTCTCTTGTTATCCTTGCTTCCTTGCTAAAAAAAATTACCATCTGTCTGAATCAACAATATTTTCATTCTTAAGGCATCCTCTCCCACAACATATGTCTTCAGTTTCTAATGTGATTCAGAATACTTCAAGAATGTTGTCAATGATTATGCCACCATACCGATTGAAGCAGTTTTGACATTTTGCCAATTAAACTTTATACTTTAAAGAAAAATGTAAATAGCATTTGCTTTGTTGCAAAATCCATTAAGGCTCACTAGAATAATCATACAATGGTTAGAGTTGGAAGGAACCTTGAAGATCATTGAGTTCCAACCCCACTGCCATGGGCAGAGACACCTCCCACTAGACCAGGTTGCTCAAAGCCCC
>VZRU01015437.1:80713-97843 GCA_013398155.1 Pedionomus torquatus | reverse complement strand
CTGGTGGCCCTGTCCCGGTGGCCAGTTGTTTGGGTTTGGGTGTGTGGTGTCATGGGCGCCCCTGCCACTGCCAGGGGAGCTGCCATCCTCATTCCTGAGCTCTCAGCACGGCAGCACAACCGAAACCCGCCTTGGCAATAAACTTATTTTCTGGAAGGAAACCAAAGCAAGGGTGTTTTAATTTTAACCTTCAAAAAGCTAGGCGGAGGTGTGAGGAGGAGTTGACTAGAGGGAGTGCAGCAGCTGGAGTTAATCGGTGGTGAGCGATGCCCAGGATTGCACCTGCAGATGTGGCTGACATGGACATCAGTTTATGGGCAACTGTGTGGGAAACGGTGTGAGTCCTGCTGAGGAAACCGCAGCTGATGGAGCCCTCAGGGTGCACAGTTTGGTCCAGGACGGTCCCTGTGTTGTGCTCTGCGTCCCAGCGAGGCAGCGGTTCCAGAGGCTGTTATGGATGTAGTGTAGGTGAGGCTGTAAGGTGGCAGCTGAAGGCCAGAGGTCCCCTCCTTGGTCACCCAACAAAAGGGCACTGACGAAATATGGGGAAGAATGTTGAAAATTATATTTACTACTTGCTGGTGACACTGTCTGTGGTCCCGTCTCTTCCTGCAAGTGACAGCGTGGACTGGAGCAGTTGTACATCAGGGTCAGGAAACGCCAAGGAACTGAGCATCTTTTTTTTCTTTTTTTTTGGTCCTATTTGTGTTCAGCTACAAGAGCTTTGTCATGACATTCCAGCCACCTCAGGGATTTTGTTATTGTTTAGTAAAATGCTTTCCTTCCTAGTCAACACTTTTCACTGTTCTCTTTCTGGAACACCTGAACTTTCCATCAAGTTTAACATATTTGTTAGACTTATAGAAAAAGTGTTTTCTGCCAACAAAACCCTTTGCCCTTCCTGCTGCTTGGAGACAGACTCCCGCTGTCCCGCAGCCACCTCCTGGTTTCCTGCACCAGGCTGCTGGTGTTGGCCTCTGTTGATATCCCTCTGGGGATGCAGCCCGGGGTGCGGTTGCCTTTGCGGGCTGGTTTTCTCCCGTCTGGGCTGGGGCAGCTTTTAGTCGGCTGTTGTTAAGTTTCCAAGGTGGGTTGCTTTGCTCTAGTGTCCGCATCAGAAACGTCTCTGAGCAGAGCTTGCCTAGTGTGGTTTTACTGGTACTGACCTTCCCAATCTGGACAAGACCTAGAACTTCTGTTTGGTTATTTGTGCCCATTTGTCTACTGTGAATGCTGAGGTTCTTGGACCTTGCAGCGAGTGCCAGCCCAGCGTATGGTGGGCTTGAGTATCAGGAAAAGGGCTGCTGGCTTGGGTGACCCTGCGAACACGAGACTCCTGCTGCATCCCGAGCTCTGCAGAGGTGGCTGGAGCCGGCTGGCAGGCTGTGGATTCTCATTTTGCGCTGGTGGATGTTTTGAAGCGTGTATTTTGTGCTCTGGTTGTTTCAGGTCCCACTATGGGAACGCGGGCGCTGGGAAGACTCTGGCTGCAGGCACCCAATCGCGCGGGCTCCACTGGCTCTTGTCCTCCTTTCCTTTTAATCTCATTCTAGCGTGACTGTGAAGCGAGAGCCAAGCAGCTCCACTACTTTTATTCCGTAACACGGCGTGCTTTCGGCCTGGCCTCTCTGGACGGCGAGGTGGAGGAGCCCTGCCTCCCCACGGCCCAAAGGCACAGCCTCCAGCAGCTCCCGGCTGCGCCTCCCCCACCACGCTCCACTAACCCCCGTGCCCTGCTCAGGCGGCCGCAGCCAGCCAACTGGGTCTGCTTTCTTGCTGGCTTTGTTCCCGTGGAATATTGTCTCCCGGCTTGCCTGTCCCTCTCTGCCAGGCAGAGCTGGCTCTGCTGTCCTTACAGCTGAAGAATCGCCCGGGTCTTTAAAAAAAATCCCATTGCTTATTCTCGACTGACAGCTGCCAGCGACCGTGTCGCCCTCGGCCCCCTCTTGTCCATTCATCGCTGTGCCCCGTGCGGGCTCTGCCGAGCTCTGACAAATGCTGGCAGTGTTTTGGGGCAGCTGCTGGGGCTGGAGCCAGGCTTGGGAAGGGGCTGGGGAGGCCCAAGCCCACCTGTTCCCACACACAGGCACCCCTCTATCTTCTCGGCATATTCGTCATGGCCCTGAGTCGCTGCGGTCAAATTACAGATTTAGCTGCTGCCTGCGTGCAGCTCAGGAGCTCTGGTTAATCTGGTGGCCTCTTAATCTTTCTTTTTGCCCTTCCTGGTGCCAGTTTGTCATCCCAGTGAGTTTCCTTTGGGAATAAGTCATTCCTCAGCCAGGCAGGACTTCATTCCCGGCTGAGCAGTTTGTGGACAGCGATCCCGGTCCCAGCAGCCCTGTCTGCTTTCAATCCCACTGTCCTTTCTGGATTTCATACTCTGAGGTGGCGATGCAGCCCTTCTCTGGAGGCTGTTGTAGCAATTATGAGTTGGTGTGTTGAGGACATCCTAAATGCTCTCCTTGGTTTGGGTCCTCCACGCTCCTCTCCAGGACATCCTTTGGCCCCTGTGAAGTCTTCATGCTCTTCCTGGTGTAGGTGGCTTGGAAGCATCTGGAGTCCCCATGATGCACAACCGTCACATCGTAGAATCACAGAATGGTTTGGGTTGGAAGGGATCCTCAAGATCACCCAGTTCCAACCCCCTGCCATGGGCAGGGACACCTCCCACTAGACCAGGTTGCTCAAAGCCCCGTCCAGCCTTCTCTACTGTGCTCCCTGCTCTCAGGACAAAGAGTTTGAGATTGTGCAGGAAACGGGTGGCAGAGTGAGGGTTTGGGAGAGCCCACCCTTCCCCACTGCGGATCCTCGGGCACTGTTTCCCGAGGCTACTAGTGTTTATGTCTCCTGCCTTAGTTTCCCCACCCCGAGAAGAGGCAATGGTGTGACCTTGCAGCGCCGTGCTGTGAGCCGTGGGCCTGATCTGCCCGGGTTCTCAGTGGCAGAGGTGGGAGGACGCCGTCAAGGCTAAGCATCTTTAGTCGCCGGCTTGTATTCGGTGTCTCGGAGGCCTGCTGCTCCAGGCTGCCGCTAATCTGTTTTGGGGCCTTAGAAAGCAACAAAGGCTTATCTGAGCCGCTTGCTGAAAATAGAAATGAGTGTCGGGAGGACGTCTCGGTGCGAGGCCCTGCCGCCAGCCAACTGGTGGAAACCTTCTCCAGGCTTTGCCGGGTGTGTGTAAAAGGCTGCCTTTGTTTCCTCCCAGCCCACACACTGACACCGCATTCCTCCTCCTCTTGTTGCCAGATATTCGGGGAGGCTCTTGGTGTTTAATCTCCCAGGAGAACCTTGGGGGATTGGATCTTGGGCTGTAAATCCCAGCTCTGCCAGCACAGAGCAGTGGGAGCTCCCGGCTGCCTCCGAGCCTCCTCGTCAGCCTCTGTATTGACTGGGATTTGAGGCAGACGAGTGGGAGTCGGAGGAGCTGGAGGGCTGGTCTGGCCCTTGCCGGGGGACAGAAGGCACTGAGCCAAAGCTTGTCGAATTCAAAGGTTTTTGGTGCTGACTGGAGGCTTGTATTGAATGGCACTGCTCAGCTTGGGGTTGGGGAATGGAAAGGGATCAATAGGCTGCAGGCAGCCACGGGGCATGCTGGCAGAGAGCTGCCTCTAGAGCCTCTCCTTGTCTGCTCACCATCCCCTGGAGCCAGCTGGGTTTCTGCAGGGCAAAAAGGAAGAGCATTTGGTTGCCCTCCCGCTCCCCCCTCGCTTCCTGCCCCTAGGCGAGCCTTTCTCCTCCCGAGGGACCAGGAGCAGGGGCTGGCACTCGCCCTCCAAGTGGCAAGTGGAAGAGTTAAGCTGGGGAGTGTCTTTCCCCTGCCACAGCCGGTTTAGCCACCCCAGCAGCTCACATGACTGCTCCGGGCAAGGATCGGGCTTCCCTGCTCCACTAACCTCAGATCGTCCCTTGCTGCCGCTCTGGGCCTTCTGCCCGTCGGTCACCTCTGTGTCACCTTGTCCTTCGGTCTGGGACCACGGGAGGCAGTGGGTGGAGGCTGGAGGCTTGGCAGCTTCTCAGAGGGGATTAAGGGGAAATTTGTTTCTGGAAGGCTGGGCCTCTGGCTGGGGTGGTTTCTGGGTGACGGAGGAGGGAATGAGTACAGCCGTTTTCAGGCTCTTCTCCCATCAGGCCAGTTTATCCCAAGCTGAGAGACTGCTCCGGGCGGGGAGGTGCTGGGAGCTAAATGCATCCTCCCTGCAACTGGGGTGTGAAGCAGAGCCTTGGCCACCACCTGGCACGGAGGGTGCTTGGTGCTTGGCACGGTGCAGGTCTGGGCTGGACAGAAGGGCTTTCTGTACCCCACTGCCACCACGTCCCTGCTACCAGCACCCTTGGGGTGTATAGGTCCCCACTCTAATATCTGTTTGCAGCTCTGTAGAGCCTCATAGCACCTATGAGGGGCATTGTTGGGGCAGTGGCAGTGGTCCAGGGGCAGCCCATGCTGAGGAGGGCTGAGTGTGCCATGGAGAGCAGGGCAAGGAGCCTTCCTCCCTACTCCTGGGTGAAGGATGGTTTCATCTCAGAGGGCTCTTCTGCTCATGGGACACTGCGGGGACGGGACAACAAGCTGAGGCAGCTCTGGTGCTTGCAGAGCCTGGGTCTGTGGGCTGGGCTGTGGCTGTGGTTTTATGCAGCCTGGAGGGTGGATTTGGGCTGTGGCTCTGATTCACACTGTTGGGATCACAGGTGGCCTTGGCATTCCTTACCAAGAATGCTCCCGAGGGGTTGGTTCTGGTGGCTTTTCTTTCTGCTCTGCTTTTATCTGTCTAGCTGAGGGCCAGCATCTCTCGGGGGTGCTTTTTGAGGTTGTATATCCCAAACTCAAGATGGAAGATGCACTTCAAAGCAGGGAGATGCTGCTGACTGTGACCACCAGTGTCTCCTGCCTCTTCTTCTCTGAGGTCATTGGCCAGCACTGATGAGTTTTGCTCCTCTCTGTCCCTTGGTGAGAGCAAGCAGCAGACGGAACACCAAGCTTTTATGGTGGGCATGAGCTGAGATCATTTCTGTGTGTTTAAGAGGCTCCACAAAGTTGCATGTTGCATCCAGAGCAATCTTTGCAGTGATCGTTGTCCCCAAAGGGGACTTGGTCCTGTGCTGCAGGTGGGTGTTGAGAAAGGGGCATACCTGAGCTTTTAGCTGCAACAGCAGAAGATGAGGGACCTGCAGCGTGGAGGCAGCTGCCTTCCTTGTTTCGGAGCTGTGTGCTTCAGAGCCAGGCTTGGTTGGTTACGCTGAGCAGGCTCTGACACTGCTGTCTGATTGCTCCATCAGCCTTTCCGTCTCCAACCGCAGGGTTATATCAGACCAGGAAAGCAGTTGTGAGCTCTCGCACTCATGGTTCGTCTCCCGAGGGCAGGAACAAACACCAGAGAGAGGCAGTTTGGCCCTGGCAGGAGCAGGTGTTGGCAGGGTTCCCGCTTCCTCACCTGAATGGGGCACATGGCCCTGCCCGTGCTGCTTCTCCAGCAACCGGCGAGGGGCTTGGAGGGGTGACAGGGGCAGGCAGAGGCTGTTGGGGGGGAAGGAGCAGTGTTCAGTGAAGGTTTCATGGGACACAGAAGTGAATGACAGGGCTCTTCTCTTTCCCAGGTGTACAAGGGCTTGGACATCATCACGAACAAGGTTTCTCCCCAGGAGCAGCGTCTGTGCAGACACCACATGATCAGCTTTGTGGATCCCCTTGTCTCTAACTACACAGTGGTGGATTTCAGAGACAAAGCCGTGGCTCTGATATCCTTTCACGCTGCAGCCTGCCTGGCTCAGCAGATACGGACTCCCCCCCGGCTCCGCAGCCAGCCCTGCAAGAGAGAGCAGTGTTTGCATCAGCCTTGGGCTCTCCACATTGCAATGAGCTCAAGTTTTCAGAGGATACTGCTGGAGAGGGGCGTTTGGAGCTTCTTTTTCCCAGCTAGTGCTCCGCTTAGGGCTGGTTGGGGAAGATCTCTGCTGCACTGCAACGTTGTAAAGCTGGGTATTGCCCTCCCTTGCATTCCCTGGGTGTCTCTGGGTTTTGGTGGTAGCAGACGATAGGGAGAAATAAGGGGCACCTATAACCATGTCCTGCAGTTTTAGTGGCTCCTTGGGGCTGGCAGAGTGGGGTCTGGGCCCCCCAGCTGCTGCTCCCCTCAGCCCTCCCTCCCTGCTAGGCATCTCTGCTTACGCTCCCTGACTGTGGCACATTGAAGATATCTTTGCCCGAGACAAGATCCCAATTGTTGTGGGAGGAACCAACTACTACATCGAGTCCCTGCTCTGGAAGGTCCTCATCAACACCAAGGTACCGTTGTGGGGCTGTGTTTGCCTCTTGGAAAGGGTGATCCCCTTGTTCAAGGCAGGCTTCCTGTGACCAGGCATGGTCCTCCCCATGCTAGAGTGGGGCAAGGAGAGCCAAAAGCCTCTTATTCACCCCCCTTATGATGGGGGATCATCTTGCTTGTGCTGGCCTTGCTCATGGATGAATCATTTTACTCAGGGCTACCTCATGCCCCACAGGAGAAGGCCAACATAGCCCCTGGGCCGGTCACTGACAGGAAAGTGGAGCTGGAGCAACTGGATGGTGTGGAGCTCCATCGCCGCCTGAGCCAGGTGGACCCAGAGATGGCAGCCAAGCTACACCCCCATGACAAGCGCAAAATGGCCAGGTAAGCTTGGTGTGCTGGGGCCAGGGGGGGTGCCCACCACCCCTTCCTGAGGGAATTAGGTGCCTGGGAACATGGCATGATGGGCTTTCCCATCCCAGGCAGGTGCTAGCCTCTTAGCACGGTTCTTGTTGACCTTGGTGGACTGGTGTTGGGTATCTCCCTGGGATCTGAGACCTTTGGTCAAGCAGCCCCCTGTATGAACTGTTTTTTGGGAGCAGGACAGTGTATGGCTCCTGGCTTGTGTGCACCAGGGCTGCTCCCGCTGCCGTGCCCCAGCAGCAGGGTTTATCTGGAGCTATTTAAAGAGCAAGCTGCTGTGCTGGCTGAGTAACATACCTGAGTACTGTGGGAACTGCACAGAAGCAAGACCAGGCTTGCTGCTTTGGCGAGCCCGTCCCAGCCGAGCCCTGGCCCCGGGGGGGGGAGCAGAATGCCACCCACCCCATTCGCACGGTGCAGGGGATGGAGGGTTGGGCACCCCGCAAAGCTTCCTCCACCTCCTTGGCCAGGCTGGGCTGAGCTGGCAATAATTCTTCGCAGCATAGGCAACACCGGCCCCTTCCCTGCAGCCCTGCCTGGCTGGAAAGGGCAGGGCTGGAGCCAGAACCCCGTCCCCTGCAGGGCTTGTCCCGGTGCCAGGCAGGAGTGGGTGGCTGTGCTCTGGGCTCCTTGGGTGCCATCGCTGCTCTCTGCACTGCATCGCACCCCCAGGACCTGGGTGTGCTCAGGATGCCAGGCACGGGATGGGGCAGAAACCTGCCCTCCCCCCACATGAGAGGGTTGGATCCCAGTGAGTGTCTGCGGTTGCCTTTGCTGGAGCCCCCAGGGCTGCTGGGGAAATGGAAAAGCTCATTCTCACCCAGCCTCTGAGCTCTGTCTGTCTCTGCTTACAGGAGCCTCCAAGTGTTTGAAGAGACAGGGATCCCCCATAGTGCAATCTTGCACCAGCAGCAGGAGGAAGAAGGTGGGGGACCCTTAGGGGGGCCCCTGAAGTACCCCCATTCCTGCATCTTATGGCTCCATGCGGACCAGGCTGGTGAGAATGGGCTTTGCACAGCTCTTGGTGATGTGAGATTGGAGCTGACTCCCTGCTCCTGCCCCAGCCTCCTCCCTGAAGAAGGTAGCAATACCTTTGGCATCAGTGGGTGTGACAGAGGGCTTGCTCCTCTCTCCTGCTGGGCTCTGCCTTCCTCAAGTGGATCAGGAGGCTGGCAGTGCCAAATTGAGTCCTAGCACCTTCTCCAGTTGTGGGCCTCTTGAGGGCACAGCTCCAAGCGGATGAGTATGTCATCCTTCCCTCCTTCCAGCTCTGGACCAGCGGTTGGAGAAGCGGGTGGATGACATGCTGGCTGCAGGACTGCTGGAGGAGCTGCGGGACTTCCACCGACGCTACAACAAAGAGAAGGTGGCTGAGAACCGGTGGGTGAGAAGCCAGCTCCCTTTCTGCTCCCAGTCCCTCCTCCAGACCCCAAGCAGGTCCCAGACCAGCTCTTCCTGCAGCAGCTCTGATGTATTGCTGCTCCCAGCCCTGTGTCTGCAACAGGGCCAGTGGACAGGATGAGTGCCTGCCTCTGCTGTGCCACCATCAGTGAAAAGGTCTGAACCAGCCAGATCCTCCAGCATGTCCTGGCCTTCCCTGCTGGAACCCTTAGACAGGATTGGTCAAACACCAGAGTCCCTGTGGGTCTTAGTGTTGAATTAGTTTTCCCTGGACCATACCTGCCAAGTGGTGTCATTTTCCCTCAGTGAAAATTTCTTGGTGCTGCATGAGTGTTTGCACAGCGCAGCTGACACGGGGTGGCACTGAAGGCACTGGTCCTGTGTGCCTGGTTTGGCTTGTGGGCTTGTGTCACCTGGGGAGGTCCCTGCAGGGTGAGACGCAGAGATCTGAGCTATTATGGGGAGGGTTGAGGTCTCCCACTAGTCAGAAGGCGACTGCTTTGACCCCGTCTCTTGTCTTGTTCTCCAGGCAGGATTACCAACATGGCATCTTCCAGTCCATTGGATTCAAGGAGTTCCACGAATACCTCATCAGTGAGGGGAACTGCTCGCCCGAAACCAGTGCTCTGCTGCTGCAAAAAGGTGAGAGTAGCACCATGTCCTGCATCCCTCAGCCCCATGCAGCTCCAGGTGACACTGAATAATTGTCTGAACCGAGCTCAGACCTTGGGGCAGGTCCTGTTGGGGTTGAGCTGCACTTTTCTCTCTGCCTTTTCCACTTCTGCCAGCCCAGGGTGACCTGGACTCCTTTTTCAGTGCTTGGAGAGCATCTCTGAGCACACCCACAGCAATTCCTCCTTCCCCAGACCTCCTTGTAAGATGTACTGGGCACGGCGTAACTTGGGATCTGGAGCTGGTCCACCAGTGACCTGGGTGGTGGGATCCCAGCTGGGGTGTGAACGCTGTGGAGAACAGGGCTAGAAAGAAGGAATGAAGCAGAACTCAGCATCTCATTCGGCAGCAGGATGGTGGGAAAGGATCTGGGGATGGCGAGAAGGCATCTGGGGACCTAGCAGACAACAGCGTGAGTCAGTAGTGATGCACTCTTTGATGGCACGTGCCATCCTGGAGCATCTGGAGATACACTGTTGTTAGAAGAGGGAGCTGCTCTGCTCCTGGAGGTCCCAGGTGGAGTCGGTCTGTGTGGAGGGTTCAGTGCGAAGGGGAGATGGAGGCTGAGGAAACCACAGAAATGATAAAAGGCTTGAAAACAAGTCTGGTGCAGAAGGGTCTTTGTTGCGTCTGCTCAGGAGACGATTATGGAGGGATTATACGATAAGTCTGATGCTAAATATTGAAAGGTTGTGGAGTGGTAAACCATCCTTTGGGGTGTCTGAGGGTAGGACAAGGAGTCCTAGGCTCCAGCTGTGCAGAGAAGTATTCGGTTAGACATTAGGAGAGCAATACAGCCCCTGAACACGTTGTCCTACCCAATAAAAGCTTCAGAGCGGAGGTTTTGAAGCCCTTTTTCCCCCTTTCAGGGATGTTTGGCGCACCTTGTTCAGCCCTTTGCGTTGGCACTGCCCCTGCTCTGTCTGGCAGGGCTCGCTCTCTTCCCCGTGACAAGCGCTTCTTCCTGAGGGCTCAGAGACCAGACTGACAGCAGAAATACTTCTCTTAAGCAAACATGGGACCATCCAGCACAAACTTGTTGTCTTGTGTGATTTCCCCCGCTGGAGCCAGCAGGCTTTCCTCACTCCGAGCTCAGCGCTTGCACTGACCTTTGTTTTTATTTTTCAATCCCTCTTTTTCGAAGGGATCCAGGCCCTGAAGCAGGTGACCAAGAGATATGCCCGGAGGCAGAACAAATGGGTCCGAAACCGCTTCCTGAAACGTAAGTCCTCTGTTTCTGCCCTGCCTCCCCATCCCTGTTCTCACGTCTCTTCTCATCCCTCCTTGGCACATCCCCTGCTCCCAGCTCAAGGGAGGAGGGCGGGTGAGGAGCCAGCTCTTCTTTGGGGCTCCTCTGCTTTGGGGCAGCGTGTTGGAGGGGCTGTGAGGCCAGCAGAGATCAGATCATCCTGCCTGGATTTTTCTGGCTGGCCCGAAGTGCCTGCTGTGGCCAGATCCCTGCAGGATCCACCCACCAGGCTCTGCCCTGGTTGCAACCTGAAAGTGTGGGAAGCAAAGCAGCCACTTTGAGACAGCCCACCCAACACTGTCCAGCGCCTTCTAACTGCTTCCCTGTACCTGTCAAGGGAAGATCTCCCCTTCCCAACACAAGTGCCATCAGGACAGATAATACCCCCCCAGAACAAAGCAAGCAAAGGCTTAGCCCCGTGGTGGGCAGCAGTAGGTGATGGTGGCTGCCGCGTCCCTGCAGCCTGTCTCGCTCCTGGGGGGCTCAGGGAGGGGGTCCCCAGTACATTTCCTCTCCCTGCGCACCCACACAGGTTGAAAAGCCCCAGTTGAGAGCTGCACTCCAGATTAGGAGCAGGAGCCCATGGGCTGCCCTTAGCCTGGGCTGGGCTCGCCACGGTGGCAAGGAGCCAGCAGGACTTCCCAGCCCCAGCCTTGGAGCGGGGCCAGCGGCAGCAGCTGGGAGTCGGGCACTTGTTGAAAGGTGCTCGGTAGGGGCAAAACAACAATAAAAACAAAACAAAACCAAAAAAATTATAGGGGGAAAAAAAAAAAAAAAAGAAGGCAGGGAGAAACTCGAGTCAGAAGATGGGTTTTGAAAGGGGTGTAAGAACTTTCTTGGAGCCATGTGCTGGGTGGCTGTGGCTCACCTTTCTGGTGGCAGGTGTGCTTCAGATCAGCCCCGTCAGGAGCTTGTTTGTGGTTACAGCCATGAAAAGCAGCACCTGCTGGAGACTGGCACGCGGTGGCCTTTGATGGCTTTGTCCAAGCGGGGCCCTGTGCCCAGTCCCTGCGGGCAGGTGAGCCAGGCAGGGCAGCCACGTCGCCCGAGGGGGCGGGCACTCTCTGATTGCAGCTGCATCACCCCAGATGAGCTGCAGTGATCCCCTCGTGCCCTCCTGCCGGGCTGGGGGAAGGCTTAAGGGGTGGCTTTGAATCTGTGCGTCGTCAGGTCGAGGTGTAATTAAAGCATCTCCCACCGTGGCTGCTACTGAGAACCAGGAGCGTTGGCTCCTGCAGCTACATAAGCAATTGCAGCTCTGAGAGGGGACCTGTACCCGCAGATTCCTCACCCAGGCTCTGTGCCTGCGTCTCCTTGTAAGCTTTGTGTGATGGCTTTGTGCCTGGATCCAGCTTTTGATCTTCTATGGCCTCCTGTGGACCGTGGCCGTGATGAAATGGTTGCTGTTATGATGGGCCATCTGCCTGCTCAGATTTCATAACGCCATCCCAAAGGCAGACAACCATGAAGGGGCTTGCTTGTGGTCCTGGGTGCTGTTTGTGAGAGTGATGCCCCTCAAACTGAGGTCTCTGTTCAGTTTGGCTTTAGAAAGGCTGGTGCCTTATTGTTATGGATGCGAAAGGGCAGCGAGAGAGGAAGGAGCAGATCCCCCCCGGTCCCAGCGTGGCCCCCTTGGTGCTACAACATGATGCTGGGGAAGTTCTGGCAGTGATGTGCCTTTCTGGGTCTCTCTAGGTCCTGGACCCAACGTGCCCCCAGTGTATGGCCTGGAGGTGTCTGATCTTTTGCGGTGGGAGGAGGATGTGCTGAAACCTGCTCTGGAGATTGTGGAGAGCTTCATCCAGGTACTGGGCAACGAGTTAACACGTGAACCGTGTCCGAGAAGCCAACTTCTTGGTAGTCTCCGGGCCCCATAACTTGGCATTTCGTCTCTCCTCCTGCTTCTATGTCCAGCCTTGGGCTTTCCTCGCAGAGGGTTGTTTTCTAAGCTGAAAATTTCTCCTAGTGCCCAGTTCTTTGCTTGTCTTGCATGCTAAAACTTCAGTGTCTGCCCTGCCAACCTTAGTGTCTGTCTATGGCAAGTTCGCATCCCAGACTCTACCAATATGAAGAGAGCTGAGCAGATTTTCATAGTGGGAACCAGTTTGAGGCATTATTTAATCTACAGGGACGTGAGCCCCCAGTAGAGCCTGTGAAGATGGAGTGTGATGTGAACGAGAACAAGCGGAGTCATCGCGTGTGTGAGCTCTGTGACAGAGTCATCATCGGGGACAGGGAGTGGGCAGGTAGGATGTGGCAACGGGGAGGGGGGAGGAGGGGACACAGTGACACGGAGGGATGGAGCGAGGCAGTTTTCCAGAGCAAAGCAGCTTCCTTGGCTGTCTCAGCTCAGCCGGGTGACCCTCAGCACATGATCTTGGGCTTTCAAGGATTGTTTACAGCCGGTGGATGAAAGCCGGCATTTGCAAGCCCAGAGGGGGTGCAGGGGCTGTGCCACAGCAGCCATCTGTCGGGCTTTCCCCCCCCCTGCTTCCCCGGCACCCAGTAAACACCGCTGTGCTCCGCCGTCACCACGCCAGACGTGGGGATCTATACGTCGCATCAAACCCCAGCGCTCTCTGTGTTTAGCCAGGGCTGCCGGTCCTTTTCAGCACTTCAGATACTCTGTCCAAAAAAAGCACAGGACAAATCTGTGTTTCTCCTAAAATTTTGTTGTGCAAAATGAAAGTTTCTTCGTGTTTTTAATAGCTCGGGTTTTGCTCCAGTATCTCCTATTCGTGGCTTTTGGGAAAAAAAAAAAAAAAAGAAAGAAAGAAAAAAGAGTATTCCTGGCTGTAATGGTAATAGAAAGGGATTTTCTATTTTCAATAGACTTACTTTAAAAGAGCTCAGTTGGAATCAGATTAACTCAGTGAATTTATCTGTGCTGGGAGGCTCATGCTGAGAACCAGAAACAAAAAGTGGTGGAGAAACTGGCTGCAGAAATGAAACTGGTAAATCTCCATGTGTTGCCTGAATGCAGTGTAAGCAGACACAATGCAGAGATGAATTTCCCAGATCCTTGGATTTGAACCAGTCGCTTATTCCTCCTGCTCCAGGGAGCTGCTGAAGGCAAGGATGGAAGTTGGCTCAGAATAAGAAGCTCATTGCAGCGAGATCAGTTTGGAAGTGTAATTGTTATTTTAGCCAGTCTTAGCTTGGAGGTGCCTTGAAGGAGCTCCACCTAGTCCAGAACTGTGAGCAGCAGGTGGAGGGAGGACATCCTGCCCCTCTTCCCTGCCCTGGTGAAGCCCCATCTGGAGCACTGTGTCCATTTCTGGGCTCCCCAGTTCAAGAAGGACAGGGAACTGCCGGAGAGAGTACAGCAGAGGACCACAGAGATGATGAGGGGCCTGGAGCATCTCTCTGATGAGAAAAGGCTGAGGGATTTGGGGCTTTTTAGTCTGGAGAAGAGAAGGCTGAGGGGGGATCTGATCAACACCTAGAAATACTGAAAAGATGGGTGTCAGGAGGATGGGACCAGTCTTTTTTCAGTGGTGACCAGTGACAGGACAAGAGGTTACGAGCACAAACTTGAGCGTAAGAAGTTCTGTGTAAACATGAGGAGGAACTTTTTCACTTCATTGAGGGTGGCAGAGCCTTAGAAGAGGCTGCCCAGAGAGGTGGTGAGATGTTCAAAACCCTCCTGGACAAGTTCCTGTGCTTGGTGGTCTGGGTGGACCTCCTTTGGCAGGACGGTTGGATGAGATGATCTCCAGAGGTTCCTTCCAACCCCATATCATTCTGTGATTCTGTGACTCTGGAAGTCATTGGTGTCTGTGCCCTCCTTCTGGTTCAAGCAAGTTTTATGACCAAGTGGGAACTCAAGATCCCTCCAAAAGCTACAGCTGCGACTGCAGGTCCTCTAGGGATGTCATCCCAGATTCTGATGGATGATGACAATACCTTTCTCAACCAAGACCAGCTGTTGGTCTTTGCATCCATCTGAATTTGGCTCAAATCCCCAGCTGGTGGGAGAAAAATGGTCCAAAACCTGGGTGTTACTTGTAACTGTGAAATGTAAAAGCTCAAAGGGAAGTGAAAACCACAGCAGGAGCTGAGTTGAGCTGCAATCTGGTCTGTTCTCTTAAGTCAAGTTACAGATAGTTTGGGGAACTGCTTCCCGGGCCCCCACTGGCTCTGAAAGATTTTTAAATTTTCTCTAATTTTACAATTTGTATGGACTTAAAAGAGCACACCTCCCCAGAGAGCAGCAGAAACCAGTGGTTCTTCCAGCCACTCTACACTTCGATGTTGCTTGCGACAAATTGCGAGAGGTGAGACTTTATTTCAAGCTGAGGGTGACCCTACAGCGTTGTGATAAAGCAGCAGCTTTGCATGTAATTTCATCCCTTGGCAGAAAAAGGCTGACTGGAAAGCACCTGAGGGCCTTGATTCAGTGAGCATATACCCTCATTTAATTAAGGCCCTGCTTGAAAAGTTTGCTGCTGTAATTGCTGCTCTGATCTCTTTGGAAAGAGCAAAACCGCCCTGCGATGATGCTACCTTGGTCTGGTTACACAAAGCACCTTCTGCTTAGATAATAACACTGATATGGGAGGTTTTACTGTCCTTAACTATGGGATTCCGAACAGAAAGGCAGCTCCTGCTGCCCCGCTGTGTCGGTACAAGTTGCATCCTTGGGATCACGCCTCTGTTCCCGACCGACTCCTGCTGAAGTGCTCTCGTAGCTGGGGGCCTTGCCCTGGAGTCATGCGAAAGTCTTAATTACGCCGCAGGCTCCATCCTTACCCGCGCCGTAGATGTACAGGATATCCCCAGCGCTGCGGTGCGGGCTGCTGGGCTTACAAACGGCGCTGGCAGCGCTCCACGGGGTGATGGGGACTTGCACAACCTCACCCGCATCCTGCCGTGGGCCACCTCTTTGGTAACAACCCTCTCCCGGCATCGTGCCTCGGTTGGGAGCAGAACTTGCTGGGACAGTTTCAGTCCTGATGATCTGGAGTCTTCTGCGTATACAGAGCTAGGGGGTTTGGTTTTTTTTTTTCCCCTCTCCTAGTCCTTCCTGCTGTCAGGAGAAGGCTTGGAAGGGTTGTCCTCCTTCTGAGACCTAATGGTTTGGTCTAGAAGTGTCCTGAAAAACGGCCAGGGTAGGGCTGGAGAGTTCACTTTTCCACGAGAATGAATTGTGCAGGAGGGTGGGAAGGGAGGGTGCTCTGCGCTGCACAGGGGGGATCAGGTTGGGTGTTTCCTTCTCCGAATTCCCCAGATTTAAATGCTCCCTTTGCCTCTTCCTCCAGCTCACACACGATCCAAATCCCACCTGCACCACCTGAAGAAGAGGAGGAAGCTGGAGGCCGCCCGCCGCGCTGCAGAGACCGAGGGGGACAGCGGGGACGCGGAGCCCTCGGGGGAGGACAGCAACGTGTCGGTGCCTTTGCCGTAGGCTGCGAACCAGCTGGCGAAGGGGAGCAGCCACGCTCCCACCTGCACGGTGAGGAGGCCGAGTCCTGGATGGCCTGGAACTGAACGAGCTGAGTCACGTTTTTTTGGGGAGGGGGATGAGGCAGGTGTGTAGATGATGGGCAAAAGCTGTTGGCTGCATCAGATCCTCTTCATGTGGCCTCGTCGCGCCCTGTTCCCAGGCTTTCCAAGCTTTGCCTGGAAAGGGCTGTGCCCCTGGGGCAAGGCTGCTGTGAGCGTCCTCCCAGGCCGAGCATTTCTTCCTCCAGAGACGCAGCATTATCCTTGGAATGACTGAGCTGATCCTGCTGGCGTGTGAACCTGTCCTCAGAGACAGGAACACCCTGTGCTCTTTCAGCTCGGCCAGGAGTGAAATCAGGAGCTGAGTGAGCTCTTACTGCCTTTTTTTGTGGAAAGGAGATATATATATATTATTTTTTTTCCTTTTATATGGAAATAAAGTTGCAGGGTTATTGTGGGTTCCCCTCCTTATTAGCAGGCCCAATTCTCATGCTGTCTTCTTCCACCTGGGCCAGGTTCCCTGCTCTGGGCACAGGGCAGGACATCCAGGCCCGGCTCCTTCTTCCAGTCACCTTTTCTACGGCTTCTGAGGGAGCAGAGCAGATGTTCTCGGCGCGGTGGAGGCTGATCCTTGGGCTCCGAGCAGGTGCAGAAGGAGCTGGCACCTGTTAAACAGGAACTTGGAAATGATCTCATCCAGTTTGCACCAGATGAGTCTGTCCTACTTAAAGCTGAATTCCCAGGGGTTTACACTGCGGTTTGGCAGCGGGAACCGGCGCTGCATTTGAATCCCGAGTTGCTGAGCAGCAAAATTCCTTGGGCCGCGTCCGCTGAGGCTGGTGGTTCCCGCCGCGTCGTTCCCAGAGGACGTGAGCGCCGTCTGTGCCGCCGTGCTTCCCGGGTGCCTCTCCAGGTGGAACAGGGAGGACCTTTTCCAGGGTGTTTGGGATCCTCCTGACAAATGCAACCAAGACGGTTCCTCCTTGGGAGGGTTTTGGGGTGGTAGAGCACTCTTTTTTTTTTCCCCTTTAGCTGCTTGCAATACTCCATGTGGCAAGAGGCATCTCTTGGGGGTCAGTCTGCCAGGGGAAGGGCTGAGTGGGCAGATCTGGAGGTGCCTGTTCTTGGTGGAGGTGAGATTAAACCCCCGGTTTGTGTTCCTCGGCATTGAATGATTTCTGTAGGGCTACCTGGGGAGCTGCCTCGGGCCGTGTGATCGGGGTGGGGTGGGAGCTGGGGCTGAGGGGAATTGGCGAAGAAGAGCTGGGTATTGGGGTTGCCTTTTCTCTGCCAGCCTCGGGCAGAGCTGGGCATCAGCTTTTGAGATGCTGGGCTTGGCGTCCGTGGTGCTGGCTCTGTCTGTGGCTCCAGCTGAACCTCTTCTCCAGCCCAGGCTTGTTCTCCATCCGCGCTGACTCAGGTGCACGTGGATGTGGGCTCAGCCCAGCGCGGGAGCTCTTGGGTGAGGGGTCCAGGACCCCTGGAACCCTCTTCTCCTGCCCTGGATGGAGGAGGTGCGGGTGAGGCTTGGGTGTAAAGCCCTGTTGGCCACTGATGTGCTGAGTAGGGTCTTCCGAGAGACACAGGGACGTGTTGAGTCATCTCTCCCCGGGGCCGGGCTGGGATCATCGGGGCAGCTCCGGGAATGGGGGGTGTGTGGGGGGGTGGGATTATCTGCTG
>VZRU01015437.1:52595-67337 GCA_013398155.1 Pedionomus torquatus | reverse complement strand
TGCTGCCCCCTGCCCCCCCCTCCCATCTCCACGCCCCGTCCATCCTCTGCGGCTGGACCCTGCGCCCCTTCCCTGTATCCTCAGGCCGCCCATCTGTTGGGGTGCTGCTGGGGACCTTGGGCTACCCAAGGTGCAGACCCGAGGGGCACACCCGTAGTGACTCCTCTGTCTCCTGTTCTGGGACCAGGTGCAGGTGATTAGTGATGGTATTGATGTTTTGACATGAGTGGTTCATGTCAGCATGTGATGGTCCTTCTGGCTGCTGGTCCCAGCCCCTGTCCCCTTTGTCCCCTGCCCTGGCACAGCCTGTGCTGGCTCCTGCTCGGAGAAGAGAATTGAGATCTGTGGACCAGAGGATGCTCTCCTTGAGCCCTGGCCTCGCTGAGGGCTTCACATGCAGGAGAAGGTGTGGTGCTTCCAGCAAAGGTCCTCACTGCTGTTCCCACATGGGAAAAGCTGCCCCTTATGGAGGTGAGAGGCTCCATCCACCTGCCAGTGCAGTTGGTGGGAGATGCTGGAGGACACCAGCATGGTCCACGGTAGGGATTAACTGGTCCCTGTGGGTTAGAGCCAGTTTGTGGTGCTGGGAGGGCTTGTGTAGCTCCGCAGCTGAGCTGGGGCTTGCTGGGCAAGCGTTGTGCTCCGTGGGCGTCCGGATGTTTCCTCAGCTCTGGCTGCCGAGGGATGGTGGGTTAAGTGTGGCAGCGGCAGACGGTGACAGATGCTGGTGGGATGATGGGGCAGGAAGGATCCTCTGCCTGTGGGATTAGCTGGGAGTGGGGCTGGCTGGGAGCGTGAGGAGCCCTGCTCCACTGAGGAATGGGGGAAGATTGTGCCCATCCCAGGGTACCCCCATGTTTCCCAAGCCCACATGGCCAGGAAATGAGACGCTCGGAAGGGAGATGATGCTTGGTTGGGCTCCAGGTGAACTTCTACTCAACTTTCTCCATGGAGAGAGAAGCTCCAGGAGCTCTCAGCAAACCATCTGCCGCTTGGGCTGAGCGACGCCGGCAGCCAAGGCTGCGTGGGAGCGGGCACGGCGTGTATCAGAGCAGCTCCGCGTCCTGCCTACGCAGCTGCGGGCTTGCCAGAGCTTCAGCACGCTGTGCCGCAGGCAGCCCGGTGGCAGAGGGGTGCCCGGCTGTGGACCAGACCTCATCCTCACCAAGGGCTAGCCAGGAGCAGGTTGGGCATCGTTGCAGATGTCTGGATGCTGCAAATCGGCTGGTGCCAGGGAGGTGCTTCCCTGCTTTAATGGCAGACTCAAGTTACTGCCGTCGTTACAGAGGGCAGCTGGGCATCATGACTTGGTAAAAGCCATGTAAGGAGATACTCTGGATCATCAGTTGGTTTTTGAGTGTTTTTTTTTAATGCAACCCAAAGGGAGCCAGCCTAGGAGATGAGGAGGACTGAAGGCGATGCTGCTGGCTGCACTCTCAGGTTGCCTCAGGGCCAGCTCCTGCACAGTTCCAGCAGCAATGGACCCAGCTGAGTGGGCATCGAGCTTGTCCCCAGTGCCATGGTTGCTGTCATGGCATTTGACAGTATGGACACCCACCAGCCAGCTGGACTGGCTGCAGCATGGGGAAGAGGCATGTGGGGTGGAGCACAGCCTGGGGGAACCAGCCTTCCCCGTGCCTGGTGTGTAGGAGCTGTGTGGTTTTCTTCCCCTCCCAGGGGCAGCCATGGGCAAGCACAGCAGCAAGTTGGCCCCTGAGATGCTGGATGACCTGGTGAGGAGCACAGAGTTCAGCGAGCAGGAGCTGAAGCAGTGGTATAAGGGCTTCCTCAAGGACTGTCCCACCGGCATCCTCAACCTGGAGGAGTTCCAGCAGCTCTACATCAAGGTGGGTTCTGCCCTGAGTGTTGGAGCACCTTGTTTCCTGCTGGAGCTAGTGTGCTGCTTTGGGTGTAGCCTCCATACCAATCTCCTCGTTCCCATTTTGATCTCTCTTCTCTCCTCCCTGCAGTTCTTCCCCTATGGAGATGCCTCCAAGTTTGCCCAGCACGCTTTCCGCACCTTTGACAAGAACGGTGATGGGACCATCGACTTCAGGGAGTTCATCTGTGCCCTGTCTGTCACCTCCAGGGGTACTTTTGAGCAGAAACTCAACTGGGCTTTTGAGATGTATGACTTGGATGGGGATGGGAAGATCACACGCCTGGAGATGCTGGAGATCATTGAGGTACCAGTGCTTAATAACTTGGGTTTTTTTCCAAGCTTTTCACATCTATTGGGTCCTTTATGATACCAAAGAATAGGTTTTCCTCCCCAAAACCTTGTCTAAAAGGTACCTGGTGTGTACCTGGTTGGAGCTGTGCAGCAGCAAACTGGGTCCCAGCAGAGAAGCAATTCTGTCCCCTGCCTTGTCCTGGAACCTTCCATCCATTCAACATTCTGGCTCTGGTACTTTGCTTCTCTCCTTGCTCCAGGCCATTTACAAGATGGTGGGGACTGTGATCATGATGAGGATGAACCAAGATGGGCTGACACCCCAGCAGCGAGTTGACAAGATCTTCACAAAGATGGACAAGGACAAGGATGACCAGATCTCTCTGGAGGAGTTCAAGGAGGCAGCAAAGAGTGACCCCTCCATCGTCCTCCTCCTGCAGTGTGACATGCAGAAATAGAGCCCTGGGAGCTCATCGCTGGACTGGCTGCCGCCCACCTCTGCTCCCCATGATGGTTTCCATCCCCGGTTTCTGCTGAGTCCCCCCTGTACCCGCTTGGCCCTAGGTGTGAGCCACACTCCATCCCTCTTGCCACCCAGCTGTGTCCTGGGCAGCCTGCAGTCCACGGGCTGTAGCTCTCCCTCGATGGGTACAGCCTTCTCTGGATATTGCTGGCTTGAGGTTACCCCCAAATCGACCCTCTTGCTTCCCGGAGCTGGACTCCCTGCAGCTGATGGCAAACGTCCTGGTTCCCCAGGGCCAACTGCTCCCACGTCCCTGCTGCTTCCTCCCTGCTTCCCCGCCACTGCTCTGCCTGGCCTGTTCCCTGCTCCTGACTGAAACCAGCTCTTTTCCCTTCCTGCTGACCTTCTCTCATTGCTTGTGGTGCCTCCAGGGAGGCTGAAAAATCCCAAGTCCTGGTCTCTCCTTCAGTGGGCAATTCCCTGCAAGGCTGCCGGGAGGGACCAGAGCTGGCCCCAAATTGCTGCACCCTCCCTGAGGGCTCACTGCCTTGGCTCCCTCTGCCTGGCTTTAGCTTTTCCACCTCTGTTTTTGCTGCTGGGAACGGCCAGGTTTGGCCAAGGGACTTTAGGAGAGAGTACAAGTGTCCAAGGCCACCCCTGAATGTAGCCAGTGTCTGATCCCAGAAGCCACCTTCTACCACATCACCTGTGTGAGCTGGCAGAGCAAGTGGGTGACCTCCACAACTGCTCCAGCAGCATTCTGGGCGCTTCGTGGAGTTTCTGGCCTTCCTGGATATTGAGGTGATGCCTGGGGTCCCAAATCGAAGGCGTGGGCTGCCCTGGGGCAAGATCAGGAGTGTGGGTATTGAAGGCACATCCTGGTGCCCCTCCTGGTGTGTGGCACTGCTGTGGGGACTGGTGGGTCTGGGACTGGGGCTGTGGAGAGGTCTGGATGGGTCCTGTATCTTCTGAGCCTCCTGGCAGGGCTTTGAGACCACAAGAAACGTGTCTGTCTCCTTCCTCCCTCCATCCCAGCCTGCTGCCTCTGTCCCTCCTGCCCCAGGACAGGAATATTGTCACAAATTGGTATTTAGTCTGCACGTTGTGGTGTTGATGACTGTAATGTCTGTTAGGAGGTAGTGAAGGTGTGATCTATTTTTTTAATGGAAAAATAAACAGTCCCCCATGTGTGGTGTTCCCCCCTGAATGGCTTTTTTGGGGGGGGACAGCTGGCTGCTGTGGCTATGGAGAGAGGGAGATGCCAACACTGCCCTCCTGAGCGTGGTTTACGGGTCTCCTCTGAGCCTGTGACATTCCAAGGGATGGGGAAGCCCTTGGGGACAGCACAGTGGGGTTCAGTCTGGGGAGCCTTGAGGACTGGTGGAAGTGTAACCCCTTGGCCATGCAGGTAGCTTTGGGGAAGGGAATGTTACCTCCTGGGGCTGGGTAGGACCAGATACCCCTGTTCTGTGCTGGAAATGGGTTTCATTTGTCAACCAAGAGCTGGACCCTGGCTGTTCCCTTCATTCAAGCCTGGGCATAGCCAGAGGACCTGGTGGCTTTGTCCTGGGCCCCATCCCAGCACCATCAGCACCTGGGACCTGCTATTGCTGTAGCTTTGTCTCTCTTCTCAGCTTCCTCTTCTCCAACCCCATCTTCTCTGCACATATTTTCCTCTGGCCTTTCTTCTCCATCAGCAGCCTGCGGAGACGGTGGCTGTTGCTAAGGACCTCTCGCCAATTTTAAACGCTTCTCTGTAGTCAACGAAGCAGGGCTGGCGCCTGGCTGCGAGCCTGGCTGTGCGGGTGCTGCTCGCCCCATCCTGCTTGGCTCTGGTGTGTGAGGAGATGCACGGCTGGGCTTCCACCCTGCGAATCACCAGCATCTCCTCTGTCCTGCAGCAGCCAGCACGTGAGCACAGAGGTGGGAAGATGCCAAAGCCGTGGCAGCATGTGTAGTTTTAGGGGTGCTGCCGAAGGAGAGCTCTGGGAACCTTGGGTTTGGCTGCTGTCCTTGGCTGGGCTGTGCAGAGTGTGTGTTTGCAGCTTGGCAGTGCCTGGGGAAAGAGGGGCATATAGGGGGGGCTGTCCCCACTGTGTGGGAGCCTGGGGACAGGCCAGGACTGCTGTCTGAAAGGGCAGTAACTCATGCTTGAGAGGGGACTCTCAAAGCTCCTGCTTTCCTTTGGGCTACCCCAAAGGAAGCTCAGGTATTTCCCAGGAGGGATCTGCAAAGGCCCTGGGGAAAGGGCGTCTTTGAGGCTGAAATGATGTTAAACTTCCAGAAGGACATCCCAGAGCATTTGGGATCCAGGCAGCTGAGCTGAGCCCTGGAGTCAGCCCTGTTCAAGCTCTGCTCTCCTGATTGACTCTCAGCATGAGTGAGATTGGGTTGGATCGGTTCCACAGGCAGGGACAGAAGTGTCCACAAGATGTGGTCTGTGAGGAGGGCTGGGGTCTAGCTGCTGGCACAGAGCTTTGGGCAAAACCCTTCTGTTGACCTTGGTGCTGGGGCTCTGTGACCTCCCAGGTCTTGCCCTGTGCCAGGTGGGGTGAGGTGGGATCCTCCATCACTTGGTCCTTCCCAGCTGCTGAGTTTTAGTCTCTGGGGCACAGTCCCTGCTCCCCCAAGGACCTCTGGGTTGTGCATGGTGCAGTTTTCAACCTGAGCTGAAAGCTGGGCTCTGTGCCCAGAGCTCTGTGGCTTGACTCAACCCCACCAGCACTCATGGGAGAACATTTAGTGAAGGGCTTTAATTAATATCCATCCTTACTTCATTAATTAGCACGCAGCACAGGTTGCCTCGGCATGGAGCAGAGCGTGAGCGTGGCTGTGGCTGCTCCTTCCCTTCCAGCTCCTGGTACCCTTGTCCCTGCCACCAGTGCCACGCTATGCTTTATGAAGATGGGGGAACCCCAGCGACCCCCAACCCCGACCCTCCTGGGCTGAGAACGCGCTGGCATCTCCCGTGGGTGCCCGGTCCCCGTGTGCTCCCCAAGCTCTCTGCCGGTGGCACCTTTCTCCCCCGGTCCCTTCCTTCCCACCCCCGGGGGTTTGCTGTCCTTGGGGGCTCAGTGTGCCCCGGAGCGCTCCCCCCTCNTACGACAATCTGGCCCCCAAGAAGAAGCCTAAATCGGTAAGACACCCCCCCCACACCACCCCTCCCGGCCGGGCAGAGCTCCCCACCCCGAAAAGGAACCAATCCCCCTGGGTGCCCCATCTCCTCTGGGTGCTTTCTCCTCCGTGTCCCACCTCCTCTGGGTCCCCCTGGGTCTCTCCAGGTGTCCCATCTCTTGCGGGTTCTCCGGGGTCCCCCTTGGGTGCCTCATCTTCTCTGTGTTTCCCCTGTGGATCCCTCTGGGTGCCCTGTCACCTCCAGGTGCTCTGGAGTCCCCCTGGGCGTCTGTGGTTTTTCCTTGGTCCCCTGTCTCTGTCTAGGTCCCTGGGAAAGCTCTGGGTCTCTCCAGGTGCCCCCACTCCCCTGTGGCATCTCCAGGTGCCCCTGCTCCTCCATGGCATCCCTGGGTCACCCAGGTTCTCCCCAGAACCCCATCCTGTCTCTCTGGATCTCCCTGGGTTCCTGCAGGTTCCTGGGTCTCTCCTGGGCTGAGGTGCCCTTGCAGAGCGGCTCGGTGCCCCCTGAGCCGCGGGTGCCAAGGCAGGAGGCCCTGCCAGGGACAGGAGGGGTGGCCGTGGCAGAGCAGGGGGACAGTCCAGAGGCCAAATCCCTGCGTGGAGCAAGGGGGGTGTCGCAGGGGTGTAGGCGCCTCTGCCAGGCTCGTCTGTTCCGGGAGATTAGAGGGAAAAGCCTGTGTTATCTAACCAGGGCTGAGCCTGCCGGGTTTAAAGATGGGAGCGCCTGGAAGTGCTGCTGTTTCTCAGAATAGCTGCAGCACAGCGGGTTTGGGGGGGCTCTGGGGGCTGCGGCCCAGGGTGGGCTGGCCTTGGTCCCACAGCCTAGGAGCCCACCCAGCCATAGCCATCGTGGGTCCCCCTGAAGTGTGGGGCTGTCACAGAAGCGCCCCTGCAGCAATGTGGGGCACTGGGTGGCACCCGGTGCCTTTCACAGCGAGGTTTTGTGAGTCTGATGAAGGGAAACAGCTGAGCCCCCTGCCCTGTGAGCCCAGACGTGGGGCAGCCCCCCTGCTCCCCCCACTGGGGACCTGGCTACAGCCCCCCTGGTCCTGTACCCGCTGCCGACTGATGGTGCTGCTGCCTTTGCCCTTCCCGGAGGAGAGGGACAGCCTGGCTTGGTGGCCTGATGCGGCTGGTTATCTTTCATGCCATGCTCTCAGCCTCCTATGGATGTCAGCCCAGGCTCCTCCTCTTCCTCTCCTTGCAGGGACCTCGGTGACCAGCGGGCCCATCTGTGTGGTACAGCTGGGGAAACTGAGGCAGGCACAGGGCAGGGGGGAGGTTTGTTCATGCAGCAAACTGGCAGCAGAGCTGAGATCCAGGCACTCGGGCCCCGAAGTGCCATCTACCCGTGTGGTGGTGGGGCCGATGCCCACAGTGCTTGCCCAGCCTTGTGTCCCCCTCCCAGCTGGGGCAGGCTGGGAGCCCCCTGCAGCTCTCACGCAGCGCTGGGCTGCCCTGCCCTGCCAGGCAGCTGTCAGGCCCCGTGATGGACGGCTGCGAAGCGCTTTTCTGCATTATAAATAATACGTTTGGAAAACTCAGAAACATCTCAGCCATCGCCCTGAACTTTAATCTGATCCCGAGCAGGGGGGCTCGCGGCCACCCAGGGCTCCCTCCTGCACCTGGGAAGTGGGGGCTTTGCCGTTGTCCGTCTGCGCCCTTGGGGTTGTCGGGTCTGTCCGTCCTCTTGATTGAATGTCCCCTCCAGCCGGAGCAGATTCTGGTGCAGGGAGCAGGCACAGGAGCCACCCATCCTGGAGACAGGTGGCAGAAGGCAGGGTGATTTTTTGGGGTGCGTTCCTGGGGAGGCCATTCCTGGCTGGGGAAGGGGTTAACAGCCCACCAGCCTCCCCCGCTTTGCAGGGGTCTCTGCTCTTCTCACTCCTTGGCTCCCACGCAGGTCCCTGCCAGCTGGGGAGGTCAGCGATGAGACTTGTCACTTTTTAGCAATGTGGAAAATGTACCCCCGGCCTCTCTAGTGACAGCGTGTGAGGAGGAGGGGCTGGGGCGGTGGGAGCTGGCCTTCTGCTAGCCCTGCTCCTCTGGACACCCCGCTCATCCCCCCCTCTGCCTGTGCCCAGCACCCATGGGGGCCTGCTGGGTCTCAGTTTTGGGATGTTGTAGCTGAGATGGGAACCTTCCTCTTCCCTTTCTTCTTGCCCAGAGAAGCTGTGGCTGCCCCATCCCTGGAGGGGTCCAAGGCCAGGCTGGATGGGGCTTGGAGCAACCTGGTGTGGTGGGAGGTGTCCCTGCCCAGGGCAGGGGGGTTCGAACTGGATAATCTTGTAGGTCCCTTCCAACTCTAACCATTCTAGGAGTCTTTCTGTGACCAAGTCTCACACTAAAACTCACCTCCAAAATTTTGAATTTGGTCTTCTGCAGCATCCAGAGAAGTGTCCGGAGCTGCCAGAGTTGCTCCAGGCTTTTAGGATAAAGATAGATCCGGCACTTTCAGCCCCAGGCAATGCAAAGGGATCTTCTGCATCAGGGGGTGCAGAAGGGGGTGCCCACTGTGGCTCCTGCCTTGGAACCAGCCAGCGGTGGCCTCTGGGGGTGTCACTGAAGCTGCTCGTGTTGGGTGCCACTGTGGGCTCCCGTGGGTGGGAGGGCACAGCCCCGCTGCACGTCCCGGGTGCGTGTGGGATTTCCAAATGTCCCTCTCTAATCCTTGGGGGGCTGCATGGGATTTGCATCCGATTAGAAGGGCGATTTAGAGACCTGCCAGCTGTTGGGTCTGCCGTTTCCAGTCACTGCTGAAGTGCATCTTTGCCCCAAACCTGGGGTGTTTGGGTCTGGGATGAGTTTTGCATTTTATGGAGCCAGAGGCTGCCGGAAAGGTCACTTGAGCTTCAGAGATGGGTTTTGGACCTTGTGGACCACCTGGAGCTGTGCCAAGGGCTGAAGTTCCTCTTCAGAGGGTTGGGCTGTTAGGACATGTCCCTGGTTGTCCCTCCCGTCTGGCTGAGCCCTGGGGGTGGACCCAGGTTGGGATGGGACCTTCCCCTATATTGCCCTGCTCGCACTTATGTTAAAGACATCATTCATCTCTTGCTTGATGTAAAGGCTGAGGCTGGATCTGACCTTCCCGTGGGAAGGGAGAGGAGCTCACTGTGAATCCCCAGGCAGAAAATTCAGTTGGATTTGGCTGAGCAGAGCCCCACAACCACTTCCTGGGCTTGTGTTGGAGGATGAGCTTTAGATGACCTTGGCCGACCTTGGCTGGTGCTCTGAGGGCAAAACAGGGCTTCTCATTCAGAGCGCCCAAACCCAGTGGGGCTGGAGCAGCCAGAGCAGGAGGCTGGGATGGGACCGGGATGCTCCGCAGGCTCCACAACCTCTCGTGGGACTAAATACATCCCAACGAGGACTGCAAGTGAGACCCTTCCTATGCACATAGTTCCTCTTAAAAATGAAGGATGTTTTTGTGTTTTCTCCCAAAACTATGATGATATTTCAAGGGAAAATGGGGTTTCTTGGGTTGTTCACAGCACTCCGATGGAGGACTTAAGGTGCAGTGGCTCCTGTAGTGCTGTGGCTTTCTAAAGCCCGTTTTGGAACGTCATAATGATCATCTGCAGTACAAATGGGGATGGAGAAGCATCCAAACAACCCCGAGGAGGAAACGCTTCCAAACGAAACCTCTACTTCAAAGAAATGTCAAAATGCGGCTCCTTCCTCCCAGAACAGAATTGCCTTATTTTTCTAAATGTCAGCATTTCCCAGAGACCAGCAGGGCTGTTCCAGCCCAGCTGGAGCTGGGAGCTGCTTTAGAGCCTGGGTGAGAGTTTCCAGCAGAAAAGTGCTCCAAAGGTGCAAATCTTCTTTGGCGGGAGCAAACAGGATCCAGCAGGTCCCGTTCCCAGAGGCCAGGCTTCCCACCGCAGGCAGCCGGGGCTCCAGCAGCCCACGCCAGGGCAGAGTTAAGCCCCCAAGCTTTCGGTTATTTTTATTGCTGTGTTTATTACCTCTTAAATTAACCTCCTAGAGGCTGGTGCCTTTAAATGGCAGGGAAGGGACCTTGAGCAGCCTGTTGCTGTTGCGCAAGGTGCCTGTGCTCCTGGCACCCGCTGGGGTGCAAGGTGTATGCCACCCTGGGGGAGACAGAGATGCAAATTCCAGCTGGGCTCGGCTTGTGGCCACGCATCTCACCCCCCTGAACATCCCTCTGTGCTCTGCGTGCTGCTGACCTACTTCTTCCGCTGGGAATCCTCCTGCAGGGCGGGCTGCGGAGGATGCTGTGCCCTGGAGTCCCTTGGGGATCAGGAGCGGGGACCAAACGCCTGGCAGCTCTCCTACACACCCGGATAAATCACCCAGCGCTGCAGGGACCCAGGAGCAGCAGGACTCCTTGCTGAAGGCTAATGGCCGGATGTCCCAAGACCTTTAATAGTTATTAATATTTTCAGCTAATAAATGGCCCATGACACCAGAGTTATTAATTAATGAGTTGGAGTGCCAAGATGTGGCCCGTGGCAAGTTAATAGCTAACACCCACCGGGGAGCTAAACGTAAGGTGGGGACTTGGCGGCTGCGGGTCGTTTGTGGGAGCGTTGCTGGTGTCGCCGATTGGCTTCTGCGTGGACCTGGGTGATCCTGCGTGTCCTGGGGGTTCTTCACCTGCTTTCTCCAGAGATGCTTCCAAAGGGGACCTTGTTTCTCTACAATGGGAAAAGGATCCCTCTTGGCCACACTGATGTTCTCAGCCTGAGCTAATCTGTGTCTAGTCCTAATCTCCCACTGGTTAATCTGCTTGCTGGGGATTTTGGGTGCTGATGCAGCGTTGGAGAGGTGTCTGGAACCAGCTGAGCCACAGGGCTGGTCCTGGGTGCCACATGTGGGGATGGTGCAGTGCTGGGAACGGCACGGGGGCTGCCATTGACTCATTCCTGGGTGCGTCTCCACGCTGGGCAGGATCAACAGGGCTGGGTTGGGGGCAGAGCGAGCCCTCGGGGCAGGACCAGTCCTGCCGGGAGTGAAGATTCCCAGTGCGGATGGGGTACCTCGTTTCCTTGCCAGGCTGTTGTTCCTGTAAAGCTCTGCCTTAGGCAGGGTGGGTTCTTGAACTTTGGAGCACCTGGGTGTGTGAGCAGCTGGCGGCCACCATGCCCTCCTGTCCCCGGGCAAACAGCATTGCCGGAGGATTACTCACGGGGCAATGTGGTACGTGAGGATCCTGGAAATCACAGAGGAGCTGAGGGCAAGGTGTTACTGAAGTGCTGACGGTCTGGATTTCGCAGGCTCCCTGTGGAGATGCATCCCTGAGCACAGCCAGAGAGAGGGTGGACTGGGATGCTCCTGGGGAGTATCCCCCGTGTGACCCCCAGCAAGCCCTGTCCTGCTCCAAGGGCTCGCCGCCACCGTCCCTCCTCAGGATTTGTTGTTCTGGGAGCGAGGATTTCTTGTTGGCCACCGGTAATGAATTTGCATCCATGCTTGTGAGTGAGCGATGAGGATTAACAGCCTCCTGCCCTCCAAGGGGAGAGGGAGGACGGGTGAGGGTCAAGATGAGATTGACTTTCCTGGTGTCCCCTCTCTCGCCGCCAAGTCCCACTAGAGGCCCCTTGTTGACTTCAGTGGATTTTTGGATCAAGCCCTCGAACATTAATAATAATGACTCATAAATCACTCCTTGCACCACCTGTTTGTCATGTTTCCACCCACAATAACTATATCAAGTGTTTTTATAAGTTGAGCTGGCACGGGTTGTTTGTCACATCTGGACAGCATCGTGGGAGTGCGGAGCTGGCCCAGCCGCAGTGTGTGGTTTCTTTCCTGGCTGGAGGGGGAAAAGCCACACAAATCCCTTCTGCGTGGGGTCGAGTGGTTCTCCTGGGATAGCACACTGGGAGCCTGGTTGCAGTGGGAGGGCTTGCGCGTGCTGTGAGGAGCAGAAGAAGGGCTTTTGGGTGTCCCAAATGTGCAGGGAGGGTGCAGCAGGGCTTCACCTGTCGAAGCATTGGAAGATCAGGGTCTCAGCTCCTCCGAATCACTATGGAGGTGTCACCCACCCCGTGGTCTTTCATGTTGGATGTTGACAGATGCTCCCTCGGGCAGTGGGGCTGGGTGCAGGGGCTTCCTCCCCATTTTCTCCCTTTCCCCCCCTTCCCATAGCCCAAGCCCGAGAACGCCATCACCATCGCGGTGTCGTCGCGGGCGCTTTTCCGCATGGAGGAAGAGCAGAAGATTTACAACGAGCAAGGGGTGGAGGCTTACGTGAAATACCAGCTGGACCATGAGAACGAGCCCTTCCTCCCCGGGGCTGCCTTCCCTTTCGTTAAGGTGAGCATCCCCCCACCTAAGCTGAATCTGCACTGTCCTGACCCAAAAGCTTTGGGGAGAAAAGGGCGCTTGCGTGGGAATGGGGGGTGGGAAATAAGCAGCGCGGAGGACGGGATGTAGCCACAGAGCAAAGAGAGGTCAGACAAACCTCCTGGCCAGTCATGTGCTCCTTCCAGGTCTGAGGAAACGCTGAATTTTCCAAACTGGCGACTAAGCCCCAGAACTGAAGAAATCATCTCTTTGGAGCCATATTTAAAGTTTCCCTTTAGAGAATTCTCACATCTTTTGTTTTGTTGTTATTACTATTATTACAATTTATTTATTCTTTCAAATTGGCTGAGTTTAGCCCTGCTACAGTCTCGGCCAATTTCTAATTTTGACGTGTTGAAATTAAGCGTTTCAGACCTTAAAAATATTTTCCAATTTCTGCCCTAGTTCCACTGGATTCAGCAATGTTGTGTGCTGGCCCACGATGAAGCCATCTCTTGCCCATTCCCAATGACTAAAGAAATCCACTTAGTGGGGAGAGACTCATTCCGTTGCTGATTGCTCGAAAAGCACTTATCTGTAACTTCGAGCTAATTTATTCTCATCTCCTAATGACAGCTTGAAACCTTTTGTGTTTGAAAATAGATGAGTCGCTATATGAGGGTTTTTTTCACCCAAATCAGCCTTTTTTTTGTTTGTTTCCCCAGTGAAAGCTGCTTGCTGATGTCAGCTTGGCTCAGGGTGTAGTTGGGGTTGGGCCAGGTCCCTGGTTTTGGTGAACGCAAGCGTTTTGCTCGTTGAGGAGGAGGTGAGGGCTGTTTCTGGGGCTCACTGACACACCCCCCCCCATATTTTGGGGTGCTGCAGGCGCTGGAAGCGGTGAACACGCAGCTGCGGGAGCTCTACCCCAACAGCGAGGAGCTCTTCGACATCGTCCTCATGACCAACAACCATGCCCAGGTTGGGGTTCGCTTGATCAACAGCATCAACCACTATGGTAAGCTCAAAGCGAAGGGGTCCTTCATGCGGGGGGCTGCCGGCTTTTTGGGGAGGGTGTTATTGCTTGGCAGCAAGATAAGGAGATGTTTTCTCCTGTCTCTTCCTCCAAACCACAAGCTGAGCCTGCTTCTGCCAAATTTCCCGGGGTTTGATTTGAAGTTGGCTGGTGGTGAGGATGCTCTGGCTGCTGGCAACGCTGTTTTAACGGCGGTAACGCAATTAGCTCCCATCCTGCCAACTCTTCGGAGGCCACGGGGCAGCAGTGTCAAGGACTGTTTGGGGGGGTGACCACACTCACCATAGGGTCCATCTGCCCTCAGATCTCTTCATCGAGAGGTTCTGCATGACGGGAGGGAACAGCCCCATCTGTTACCTCAAGGCCTATCACACCAACCTCTACCTCTCCTCTGATGCTGAGAAAGTGAGTGAGGCCATTGAAGAGGGTGAGTCTGGGGTCCAGCTTGGGCTGGCATCGGGGGGAGCCTGGAGCCCTCAGGGGGTTGGCGCCAGGAGTGATAGCTCCAGTGTCCCTGTCCCTAC
This sequence comes from Pedionomus torquatus, assembly GCA_013398155.1. Taxonomy (NCBI): domain Eukaryota; kingdom Metazoa; phylum Chordata; class Aves; order Charadriiformes; family Pedionomidae; genus Pedionomus; species Pedionomus torquatus. Next base: position 53,757 of record VZRU01015437.1, on the reverse strand, counting down.
ACTGATATGCAGCTGGGGTCTGCCTTGTCCTACATCCCATCCTTGATGCTTCAAAGAGCTCCACGGCTCTTTCGAGGCAAAGGCACTGGTTTTCCCCTGTAATTCTTGTATGCAGAGGGAGGTTTATCATCTGGGAACTGTTTTTTGCTGTAAAAGTTATTTGGTCCAAGCTGCAGGCACTATTGGGTGTGTGCATTTCCTTGCAGTGTTTGCTTTCAGCCCGTTGTGTTTTGCTCTGCTCTTCAACAGATGAGCCACGAGGCCGGGTCCTTGGGTAACTGCCACCTCTTGCCTTGCGCTTTACCTCCACAGGGATCGCTGCAGCCACCATCTTCAGCCCCAGCAAAGACCTGGAGGTGTCAGAGAACCAGCTGCGGGTGGCATTTGATGGCGACGCTGTGCTTTTCTCGGATGAGTCGGAGCAGATCGTGAAGGCTCATGGCTTGGACATGTTCTTTGAGCATGAAAAGGCTCACGAAAACAAGCCTCTGGCACAGGTAGTGCTGGGGTGCAGCCAGAATAAGTCTCTGGGAGAGTGACTGTCCTCTTGCCTCTGGGAACAAAGCAGGGATCAGCACGTGGAGTGTGAAATGGGGTGAGCCAGCAGCCTGGTACTGCTGGATTTGGCCCATAGGTTGGCTACTGCTGGCCCCCCGGCTGTCATTTCTGGATGCTTCCAGGGTGAAGGGGTTAGCGAGGACTGGGTGCCTGGGGGAGGGGATGGTACGGAGGTCTTGGGAGTGATGATCTCTTCTTGCTTTGGCAGGGACCCCTGAAGGGCTTCCTGGAGGCCCTGGGGAAGCTGCAGAAGAAGTTCTATTCCAAGGGGTTGAGGATGGAGTGTCCCATTCGCACCTACCTGGTGACTGCCAGGAGCGCAGCCAGCTCGGGAGCCCGGGCCCTAAAGACTCTGCGCAGCTGGGGTCTGGAGACGGATGAGGCTTTGTTCCTGGCTGGGGCTCCCAAGGGGCCTCTGCTGAAGAAGATCCGCCCTCACATCTTCTTTGACGACCAGATGTTCCACGTGGAGGGAGCCAAGGAGATGGGCACTGTCGCTGCCCACGTCCCTTACGGCGTCGCCCAGAAGCACAAGCGGCTGGCGCAGGAGAAGCAAACCCCGAACAGCAAGTAGGGGAGCTGGCTGGTCCTGCGGCCCCCGGCG
>VZRU01015437.1:0-13694 GCA_013398155.1 Pedionomus torquatus | reverse complement strand
GGGAGTCTGTGTGTGTTCCTCTTCATCCCTCTGTATGTCTGGGCCGTCTGTGTGGGTTCCTCTTCATCCCTCTGTAGGTCTGGGCCGTCTGTGTGGGTTCCTCTTCATCCCTCTGTAGGTCTGGGCCGTCTGTGTGGGTTCCTCTTCATCCCTCTGTAGGTCTGGGTCATCTGTGTGGGTCTTCAGGCAAGTTGGTCCTGGCAGGACAAAGTTCAGAGTAGTCAGTGCTGGTTGAATACTCAGTTTGACTGGTTGCCCACCGGCTCCAGTTTAATATTTGGGAGATTTGATGAACTGCAGGTCGCTGTGTTTGTCTGGGAAGCAGATACACTCATATGAATGGGAAAGAAGATGTTTTTCAATGCATGGGAAACCAGCCTGTCTCCCAGGCAGAAGCCAGGTCGATTTGTTCTTGCCAAATGCTTCTTTTCATTCTTAAATCTTGCTCCTGCTCAAGTAGGTATTCCAGAGCTTGAGCAGCAGTAGCATGTGAAAGATGGGACAGAAGAGGTCATTTTGGAATGTGTCTTTTCTGGAAGAAAAATGGGTCAGTGTTTTCTGCCCTAGTTTTGAGAGCCTTTGCTTGTTGCCTGGTACAAGTTTATTGCTTGGTGCTGTGATTTAGCACTATCTATATGTGATAGAGACATCCAAAGGATAGATGAGAGCAAACTTTTCCCTTGGATTCAGAGCCAGCTCTCGACAGCACAGACTTCAGCAGCAGGTACACTTTCCTTTAGCCTGTAGTAGGGTCATCCTGCCTTAACTTTTACAGGCAGCAGAGAGTGGTCTGTTTGTTGCACAGGGTAATAAATTGACTTTGGACCAACGTATTGGTTGTGTGGAAAACCAGAAACTTTAATGTGAAATTATGTTCCTGCAAGCTAGCAAAGCTCCCTGGGGATTGCTCTTTTGGCTGGAACGTTTGGGTTTTACAATCTGTTGTGACTCTGTGCCATCCTCCCTTCTGTCTTCTCCCAGGTCCGAGTACCTTCTGCATCCCTTTCCTTGAGAGGCTGACTGATCTCATGGAGCACTTCTGATCCTCTCTCTTGCTAGGCTGTTGAACAGCTGGCTTGCACCCCAGTGCATAATTTCTTATCTGTGGAACTCTTAGAATTACTTTTCATGCAGGCTAAGTGATGTATTTATGTGTTTTAAAACTCCTCAGTGGGCAGGAAAGAACCTGAGAGCCTGTATGACGTGGTGCTCTCCCACCCTGATGAATGTATCTGCTCCAACTCATTCTTACAAAACCACCTTTCTTATAAAATCACTCACGTGCTGTGTATGGAAAGGTACAGTTATCCAGGCTCACCTGCCTTTGTCTAGGCTGTCACCTCATTGTTTAACATAATAGGAATTAAAAACAAGAAGCAGAAATACAGCCAAGAAAGAGCTCGGGTTAAATAAATGTAGAGATGAGGTGAAAAAGCGTAGATAAAGTTCTCTTAGAGAAAGCCTGTTACGATGTTAGAAGAGTTGCTTGCTCTGGCAGAAAGAAGTTCTGCAAGTCATACAAATACAAAGACAGGTGGCCTTCCAGTATATTTTGAGGCAATCTTTAATGGTAATAAATAGGCAGGAATTTAGAGGGAGGTTGCATCATTCTGGGCTCCTGGAGAGGCAGCAGACATTTTAGGAAGTCCCAGTACTTCAAGTGATACTTTGACAAAGTAAGTGGTGTCTTGTTACTGGTGGATCTTAGAAGGTCAAGTGATTTAAACCTAATCATTGAGTTAAAATCTGGAGGGAGAAGTGTTCGGACTCCTGCTGCCCTCATAAAGAGATCTCCTCTGAAACGCTTCTCGCTGCTTCTCTCTGGCAAACTGCAGCGTGTCTTACTTTGTCTAAGTGAAAAACAGCTGCTCTAGTAAATGTAGCCCTGTGGAACAGAAACAGATAATTTTGGGAAGGTGAGCCTGTTGGTGTTGTATCGTGCCCTTTCCCAGACAAAGACCTGAATATGAAGAATATAATTCTTATTGTCAAATGCAGGAATTTGGCTTCCCCCCCCCAGGTGGCAGTACTCAGTACTGCCTGAGTGAGAACTTTCTGAAAGGAGAGATCTGTATTTTCTTACAGGAATGCACAATCAGAAACTCATTTGGACTTGATTTCACTAAATCTTTGAAAAGGCAAAGGGGTGTTGTGTAGCACCGTAAAGATCTGCTTTGATTTATGGGTGACAGTAGATGCTGCAAAATGCCACCTAAAAGCAATGGGGGAAGCTTGGTGCTCTACAAACTTTTTAGGGCAGCTCTTGTGGATGTATTGTTAGTATGATTGAAGTGGTAGGAGGTATTAAAGAAGCTGAGATGTGATAGTTTGCATTTCCCTGTCACCTTCTGCAAAGAGAGGAGTGTTTTGTAAATCTGAAGAAAAGGATGTTTTAAATATCTTGGGTTTTTTTTGTGGGAAATAAGACTCTGTTCATACCGTAGAGCAAGTCAAGCAGCCAGAACTCTTCCCCGTCACATGAGGCCACCAGGAGATCAGACTGTCACATCTTAAATGTGCTTTGTACTTCCAGAATTTGTTTCATTTGGTTTGCCTTTTCCTTTAGGTTTCTGTGTTTTGTTTTTCTTTTTTAAATTAGCTACTGGAGTGATGCTTGACCCTGGAAGCGGTTACTTCTGGGCGTGCATTGTCTAACTGGTAGTCTGCTGCAGAGAGGTTACTTTTAGTGAAAATAAGCTCTGCTGGTTTTGATTGTAGTTTTCTGACAGAGTAACCAGTGAATACTGAATCTGTCACACTGGGAGAGGCACATTAAGGAAACACTTTGGAGTTCTGGCTAGTTCGGGCTCAGTTGTGGTCATTAACATTTATTCTTTGTGACTGTGAAGAAGGGAAAGAAAACAAACTCATCCCATTTGAAAGAAAAGCTGAATTTCTTTTTTCTTGTGCTTGTGCAATTTAATCGCATTCCAAGGTTTCATAACATTGACAACACTCAATGACAACTCAGATAATGAAGCAGAGAAACTTTAATAGGGTTGTAGAGATAAGGTGTTCTGGAAGTACAGCGAAAACAGAACACTTCCCAAGCTGAGAAGGAACCCGGTGACGGGAAGAGTGTCTCTGAAGAAAGGTGTAGAAGAATATAGACAGCCTTTTTATCTCTTCCTTAAAAAAGCGGAAGATGTGTGTAATGTAAGCACAGATGTGAAGGTAAAAGGGAATAGTGGGTTACTTACATGTGCTTCATTGCCAACACCACCTTACTGCAACTGCAGCGATCAAGGGATTTAAGTCTGTCTTGTAGGCAACCTCTGCTTTAAAAAAAAAAAAAAAGTGGTTAAATTTGTGCTGTGTTCTTTTGTTGTCAGGTCTTTTTTGCTTAGTGGCACAAGCGAGATCCTGGAAGTTTGTGGAGCTCCCGTCTTTGCAGAATAAAACTCCTTGTGCAGAGTTTCTGATGGGGGAATCTTGGTGTGTGCTTGTGGTTATCTGTCTTTATGCTGCTCAACCACAGTTGCTAATTCCAGTGTTGTGCTGGCTCTGCAGCAGGGAGCTGGTAAGGGAGATTAATTACTTTGAGGCCTGAGGCAAGCTGCAAGGAGCCTTTTATGCTTTCCCTTTCCAGAAGGCTATGGAAGAGCAATGAAAAGGAAGCCTGAAAGGGGTTAAGAGTGTCTATAATGTTATATATGAGTTGCAGTTGAGCCTGCTGGAGGGATGACAGGAACTAGTGGGAGAGAAACGGATACAGGAACTGAAATGGCTGAAGCTTTGTGGCTTAAATAGAAGAAAATGAGAAGGTGTTTGCTCAGATTAAGGAAATGAACCAGCTGTGCCTGGTCTGAGTCATTCACCTAACTCATGCTGATCCTTTCCAGGTTTTCTTAGGTACTGGTGTAATGTGGTTGGATTTCAAGCTGTGGGTATGGCAGACCCTCCTCAAATTGGGGAATCCATCTAGGGTGTTCTTACACTACTCCTCTCAAGAAGTGTCCGGGTGAATTTTGAGCAGAGTATAATAGAGTGGAACACCAGCAGGCTGTTGAAAGAGCAGTGCAATAGTATCTGCTTAAGTGTATGTTTAGGAACTTTGAGAGAACCAGGGGTAAGTTCACATCCAGTCTGTATCTTGGTAGCCCCCGCAAAGCATTTCATGGGTCCCTCTGGTTGCATGCCTCTGCTTCATCTGCCCTGTGTCTGCTGCAAATGGTATATACAACCAGTTTGTGTCCTTGCCAACGCGTGTTTCTGGAGGACCTGTCCCTGCTATAAATAAACGCTGCCGAATTTGACGAGCTGGACCAAGCCGCCTGCTGAAGTGCCTACTAGGAATGGACCGCAGGAGGAGGAGGAACCTCAGCTGCTTTGATTCAGAGTAGCAGCTGAGGAATCATTTTAGCATGGCAGTTAATTGCATTTAACACCTTTGACTAAACAGAATCAGTAGAGTCGTAGTGAGTGTAACTTTCCTCCTTAAGTTATTTCCTTGGGTTTTGGTTTGGTTGTTTTGGGTTTTTTTTCTAAGCTTGACTACTTCAGGAATGAGATCCGTCAGTGCTTAAAAAATTTCCAGCTGGGGGTATGTGTGAGGGACTGGGGAAAATAGTGACAGCACCACTTCAATTTAAAAAGCAACTATAACAAAAAAAACTAAAAAAATCCAGAGTACGTGAAAAATACTGGAAGCTTCATGCAGGAGTTGAAGCTGCCTTTGGGGGTAGGGTGTGCAGGAGACTTCTGCAGGCAATGTCTTGGAGGAGATTCTAGAAAGAGTTCCTTGAAATGCTGAGTAGTTACTCTGGTTGCATGAGCAGGCATGGGAAAGAAGAAAATGTTCAAATTGGCATTTTCCGTGAATTTGCTGCTCCTGAAATCTAATCAGCAAGTATCGCTGGGTAAAGGTGGCCTGGAAGAACCAAGACAAATAAATTTGGAAAACTTCAGTTCTGCTCTGTTAATATTCCTTGATTTTAATGCCTGTCTTTCTCTCTGCTTCATGCTGGGAATTAGCAGTCTCTTTTTCTCCATGTATTCCATGCTGGGAGTGTTTTCTGGCACAGAAGAGTCCCAAGCATCTCAATTTTATGAACAAGATCCTAATGTGTGTACGTAATGATCCTTTTAATATATCAGTTGGTAGCAGAAATAGAATCACGGGGGGGGGAGGTTCAGTGTAGGTTAGAATGACAGTGCTGGAGTTTCAGAGTTTGGATAAACACTTCCCTGTTAATAAGATCAGGTACATGGACTTTTTTTTTTTTTCCAGAGTTCAGTCCCCTCTTGCTGTCGTCTTTAGATTGAGCAACTTGGGAATCATTTTTTGGCCACATAAGTTATAGAGGCTGACTCATGCCTTCTTCCTGGCCAGCCACGTGTTCGTGTACATTTTCCCTGACCTGATGGGGAGATGATCCTTTTCTCTTAATAGAAATGAATATGGGTAGATGTGAGCTTCATGGAAAGCAACCGAGCCAAACGGTCACTTTTGTTACTTCCTCCCAGGGTTTCCTGTATTCCCTTTCCTTCTTTGGGTGCAGCATTTTGCCTTTATTAATAACTAAGAATAATAAACTGTAGGCATTTTGACATTCGTTTTGCTGTGGTGGCTCAAAAATTACTATTGTGTGAACTTAAAATAGTCTATTAAACCTGTTATATATTTGAACATGTGTAGTGACCATGCTGCAAAGACACCCCCTTGGAACGTTCAGTGTAAAAGTCATTGGAATTGGTTGCCCGTGATATTGCCCCAGATGGTTCCACAAGCTGAGTAAAATTCAGAGAAAATGATCACCCACATGATAGAAACCTTTATTCTTTAACAAACTAGAGAAATCTGTTCTTGACCTCTCTTGCAGCTGAGCGTGCTCTAGATACCATGAACTTTGATGTGATCAAAGGAAAACCCATTCGCATCATGTGGTCTCAGAGGGACCCCTCCTTGAGGAAGTCAGGGGTTGGGAATGTCTTCATTAAGAACCTGGACAAATCCATTGATAACAAGGCACTTTATGACACGTTCTCAGCGTTCGGGAATATTTTGTCCTGCAAGGTGAGATGTGGTTACTTTGTCCAATTCTGTTAACAGTGGGGACGTGAATCGGTCACATCCAGTGTAGGAAGTGAAAGGGATGCCTTTCAGCGAGTGAGGAGTGGAATCTCTGAAAGGCAGAGTTGAACAGAAAGGCAGAGATTGCTGAGTTATATCAGATTTGGTCATGAAATGTGCAAGTCTGAAGCACAGATAACGTCTCTCTAAATGCTGACCCTTGGCAGTAACTTATTTTCCCACACTGGTCTTGTGCCTGAGCGTGGTGGAGGAGAAGACGTGTTCAGAGAGAGCTGACGTTTGGTTTTCCTTCCCCCTATCCAGGTGGTGTGTGATGAGAATGGCTCTAAGGGCTACGCATTTGTGCACTTTGAGACCCAGGATGCTGCAGATAGAGCCATCGAGAAGATGAACGGCATGCTGCTAAACGACCGCAAAGTGTGAGTGTCACAGCCAGAAGCAGCAACGATCGCATGAACCGTGATGCATCTCGGTATTAACAGGGACACACAAGGCACTGGTTCTCCTGGCCCGAGCCTTGGCCTGCTACCTCTCCACTCCAGGGCTGGTGAGTGACCCTGCCCAAGCCATGGCCTGCTCCCCCTCCATCACAGAGCTGGTGGCTTTCCCTAACCAAGCCTTGATTTGCTGCCTCTCCGCTAGTGGGCTGGGGTGGGTTTCTGTGACCACTAGTCTCTCTCCAGCGCAGAGCTGGGTGGGCATCCTTGTCCAACTCTCTGCCATAGGACAGGTGATTTTTCTGGTTGGTCTGTGGCCTGTTTTGTCCTTCTCCTGTCAGCCTTTCTTGTTCCCATTCCCAGCTCCTACTACACACTCATTTTTATTTATTTATTTATTTTGCCTCACTGCAAATCACACATTTTTTCCACTCTTGAAAACAAGCTGCTTACTGGAATTTTCATTCTCTCTTACAGATTTGTTGGGAGATTCAAGTCTCGTAAAGAACGGGAAGCTGAGTTGGGAGCCAAGGCGAAAGAATTCACCAATGTTTATATTAAAAACTTTGGGGATGACATGGATGATGAAAGACTAAAGGAGCTCTTCAGCAAATATGGTAATTACAGAAATGGTTTTAACGAAGCTGTGAATTTCATGGCCTGTGATAGTTTAATGGTGCTGCCACCATCTCTAAAGCTCTATGCGGGTTGCTGAGGCTGAGGAATACTAAAAATTGAGGTGTGGGTATTAGTTGTGCCAAATGTTGGAGGAGGCAGATGCTGACCAGCAGATGAGAGAAGGCTGGTGCTATTTCATGGAGTTTAATAGTCTTGAAAGAGCTTTATGATATTTTACTAACCCTGTCCCTTGGTAACAGGTAAAACTCTGAGTGTTAAAGTGATGACAGACCCCGCTGGAAAATCGAAAGGCTTTGGCTTTGTAAGCTTTGAAAAGCATGAAGATGCTAACAAGGTATGACCAATTTTTATGCTGCTTCAGAGAAGGAAAACTTACTTGGTTTATCACAGGAGCCTGTTACTAAAACGAGAGAAACTTCTGCCTTGGGCATAACCTCTGCTCTATGTGGGGACTTAGAAGCCTTTTGCACCTTATTAGCTTGATGTTTAAGGGTAACTTGGCACTTCTTCAGATTACTAGATCCACACAGAACGCAGTAGTATAATTAAGAATGTTAATCGCTGAAGAATTGCTACAGTTCAGGGCTTCAGGAGGAGGAAGGTGTCCAGAGTCAGAACATTGCTTAGAAATGGTCTTCTCTAAGCAGCGTATGCTTGTTAAAAGCTGGCCTTAATTCCAAGAAGGGGTGGGGATAAATTCCCAAGTTGCTGTTAGTCCAGCACTTACTATAATGTTGTTGGTGTGGTCTTTCCCAATAACTTCCGTGTGTCTTTAATTAGCAAGTTACACGGAAGCAGCACAAAGGTAACGTGACGGCCTTGGCTTATTGGCTGACAGGCAGGGCTACAATGTGAGCTTTGGACGGTCCTGTGTTCTTAACAGGATCTGATGCTGTCCTGCTCCCGCAGTTGACAGTCTCCTCGTTTACCCTCTATCCCAGGCAGTAGAAGAAATGAATGGGAAAGACATCAACGGGAAAATGGTTTTTGTCGGCCGAGCACAGAAGAAGGTCGAGCGCCAAGCAGAGCTGAAACGGAGGTTTGAACAGCTAAAACAGGAGAGGCTCAGCCGGTACCAGGTGAGTAGTCTGTTCCTTTACTGGATTTAAGCACCGTTTTCAGTCTGTTGGCAGACTTGAAAGGAACTGGTGTAGTCGCTGTCCTGTGAGATACCCCGGGAGTTAAAATATAAAGATGATTCCCTGGTATCTGGGGGCAAAGGGGACATAAGGGCATAGTCTTGACAATGAAATAGGAGGACGTGAGAGAGTCATGCAGTCCCCTCTAAGTTAGGGCTGCTGAGATGGAAAGACACAGCATAACTCTATACTGTTATCTACTGGGTCATGTTGGAGACTGCATCTGAATCTTTCCCGCTTCTTGCGATGTAGTGCTGGATTTGGGAACTCACGATGCGACAGGAAAGCAGAGGAAATCCAGACAAGCTCCCTTTTGTCAGAGTGGGACTTGTCTCTACACCTTTGCAACATTTATTGCCCTCAGCTTTGGGTGGTACAAAAGGAACACTGTGCTAAATTAAGAGTTTTCAGATAAATTACAGCTCTGGCAGATGGGTGCTAACAGTCATTTAGATTTTCTTTAACATTATGAATGTCTTGCTGTTCTCTCCCTTCTAGGGTGTTAATCTATACATTAAAAACCTAGATGACACCATAGATGATGAAAAACTGAGGAAAGAGTTCTCACCTTTTGGGTCAATAACAAGTGCCAAGGTACTGTGGGGTTTTGGGGGTGTTTGGATTTTAAAGCCTGAAGAAAGAACTGTTTGAAGGGCAGTTCTTGTATCCCCTGGTCATTGCTGTCCTGAGAGCGTCTGGACTAGTAAATACACAGATTTCTTTGGGGCTCAGGGGGATTTTGCTGAATCAGGGAATTGTCAGAGTTGGAAGGAACCTCTAGAGATCATCTAGTCCAACTCCCCTGCTAAAGCAGGATTGCCCAGAGCACATCACTCAGGACTGCATCCGTCCTTATCAAAAGAGGAGGAAGGGAGCCACAAACATTTGTGGCTTTTTTTTGAGGTGACTCTCCATAAGCATGAAATGGCATTTCCCGACATGCATTTAGAGACAGCACCAAATCTTTCCCATTCCTTACTGCTCAGTGTGGGCCTGGGGACACATGGTGCTGACAGCAAAGCAGAGCAAATCCAGACAGGTGACATCTCATTCCGTGACTGCCTGTCTCTACACCTCTGCAACAGTTATCTCCTACCTGCCTGAAAGCTGACATGTGAAAAATACAGGGGTTTAGGCCGTGTTTCCTGTAACGGTACTCCACTAGCAATTGATCTTTACTGCAGGTGATGCTGGAAGATGGACGGAGCAAAGGGTTTGGCTTTGTCTGCTTTTCCTCTCCAGAGGAAGCCACAAAAGCTGTGACAGAGATGAACGGGCGAATCGTGGGCTCAAAGCCGTTGTACGTTGCGCTTGCACAAAGGAAAGAAGAGCGAAAGGCCCATCTAACCAACCAGTACATGCAGCGCATTGCTGGGATGAGAGCCTTGCCTGCCAACACGATCATCAATCAGTTCCAGCCTGCTGCTGGGGGATATTTCATGCCTGCTGTGCCCCAGGTGAGCTGAGCTAGTGTGGCTTTTTTAACCCGTCTTGGAGCTTTGATGGTTCTGCTGCAATAATCTCGTTGAGCCTTTCTTATGCCTATAAGCAAATCATTCCTAATGAGGGGTGCAGTCAGTGGAGTTCCCTCTATGGTGTTGTCTTAATGTGAATTCAGTGTCGAGTCCTGGCAACAACTGCCAAAAAGCCTCATAAACAGTGTTTGTTCTTCACTTGGAGACAAGCTCAGAGGCAACTTCTGTCTCTCTTCAGGCTCAGAGCAGACCTGCTTACTATGCACCCAACCAAATGGCGCAGATGAGACCCAACCCACGCTGGCAGCAAGGAGGAAGACCTCAAGGTGAGTACACCAGAGACGATACTTGGGTTGTATGACCCTCTTGGCTATACTTTCCAACAAGAATGATGCAGGCTTCCTTTTAGCTGACTGTCCTGACTTGCCAATCAGTTCTATTTTGAGGATTTTTTTTTTTTTTCCCCTCGTTTCTTCCATTAGGCTTCCAGGGAATGCCAAATGCCATGCGCCAGTCTGGACCACGGCCAGCACTGCGCCATCTGACCCCTGCTGGCAATGCCCCGGCCTCCCGTGGCCTCCCTGCCACTGCCCAGCGAGTTGGTAAGGTGTCTGCCTCCCCAGCTCGTCCCCTGCTCTGTGAGGGAGGAGGATGCTGTTAAGACAAGGCTCTTGCTTTTCTGAAGTTGATTGTCGGATATGGATAACCAAAGGCCACCTGGAGCCAGGGGCAGTGACAGCACCTGAATCTTCCCTATTCCTTGCTGTGCAGTGCAGGGCTGGAGACAGTCAGTGCTTCAGCACAGCAGTGGAGAATCCAGATGGGTTGTTTTCCACTGGTTTTGAACTCATCTCTGCAACATTGACCACTCAGGGGGGTGGAAAAAGGCTCTGTAGGTTATGGATATTGCTTTCGGAGTACAGCCTTGAAATTAATTTTGTTTATTATTATTATATTCATTATTTTGTGAATAGCTAGAAAATATCTTAAATGCTGAATGTGGAATGCATGGTTTAGAGAGAATAGCCCCTTCCTGAAGTAGCCAGTTGCGTTTTGGAGATGTCAGTTTCTAAGGAAGTGTTACTGTGCAGGGCATAGTCTGAATTCAGTTGATATTAGACAACCCAACTTATTTGCATGTTGCTACAGTTCTCTGTAATTCTGCTTGTTGCAGGCGTTGGCACCGCGGCACAGAATTTAGCTCCTCGTCCGCCTGTAGCTGCCCCAGCTCCCAGAGCGGTTCCTCCTTACAAATACGCCTCGAGTGTCCGCAGCCCCCACCCAGCGGTGCAGCCTTTGCAGGTAACAAAGGGGCTGGGCTGCAAAGTCCTTGCAGTTCCTGCAGTCCAACAGGTTTTCTATATAACTGAAGTGTTTTTACAGAAACTCCAAGATTTTATAACTCAGACAGGCATCATAATTATAATTTAGAAACCTGGCAGTTGTACCTTTGCCACGGGCAACCTTGGTGTTTTTTTTTTTCCTTACTATTTTTTCTTTTAACCCAGATTTGCTGTAAGGATATTTTTCTTGGTTCTTTGCTTTCCTGTTTTGCAACCATTCATTCTCACATCTTTGCCAAATCCTCACTGGGGTATCATTGAAAGCAGAGTTTGCTTCTCCCGCAAACCTCTGTCCTGTACAAAAAAAAAAGCAGCAGAGGTGGGTGTTGCACTTTCTCAGTTGTGGTATTTGTCTTAAAATGTTTGATCCAGGATTTGTAAGATATTTATGGTGCCCCACGTGTGACATCAGGGGGTTTTGAGTTCAGGAGTTGGAGGGAGCAGGTTTGTGAATCAAGAGCATCTTATCTGTCCTTTTCTAAAACTTAAGCCCGATGTAGGTTTGACAAAGGTTGTGTTTTAGGAGGGAATATCTTAATACTGTCTCTAAATATGGAGCAATCGACCTAGTACCTCTTTGAGAACCCTGGTGTCTGCCCTTCCTTAGGCGCCCCAGCCTGCGGTGCACGTGCAGGGACAGGAACCACTGACGGCCTCCATGCTGGCTGCTGCCCCTCCCCAGGAGCAGAAACAGATGCTGGGTGAGTGCAACTCCTGCTCTTACAGATCGTGTTTCCCTCTGGAAATCCCCTCAGGTTTCAGAGACGACTTTTTAATTGAAACTCAGTTGTCAGAACTTTTTTTTTTGTTTTTCCTTTTGGTCCCCAGGAGAACGTTTGTTCCCTCTGATCCAAGCCATGCACCCCAGCCTTGCAGGGAAGATCACAGGAATGCTGCTAGAGATAGACAACTCGGAGCTGCTGCACATGCTGGAATCTCCAGAGTCCCTCCGGTCGAAGGTAAACTGGGCTGTTCCTTCAGACGAGCTGGACTGGGGTGGGCTTTGCTCAGGAGAGCGGGTCTCACCAGGTGACTTGTCTCCCCGAGGTGGAGGAGGCTGTGGCGGTGTTGCAGGCTCACCAAGCCAAGAAAGAAGCTGCCCAGAAGGTCGGCGTAGTTGCTGCTACCTCTTAATCCCAGGAAGACTGGTGAGTGTTTTCCATAATTTGAGTTAAAAGCTTCCTAAATCACAATAAAGATGGAATGATAATTTATGAATGCGGCCAGTCTGGAGGTCTGTGTAGGTCTGAGAGCAGCATTTTAGTTGTTAACAGTGGATAAAATAAAATCCATGTTTTTGAGGAAATGAGAAAAAAAAACACAATTAACTCGGGTTCCTGTTGGTAGATCAGGGTGGGTAAAGGTTATACCAGCTTCTCTGCCCCTTGCAAATGAATATTGGAGTCCTTCTGGCTTATAAAGCTGGGAATTTCACTGCCTTGGAGCGGGGCGGTGCTGCGTGAGGTAACTCCTCCTCTTCTTCTCTTCCTCCAGGATGCCAAGAAGCCAAATAGCCCCTTTGTGGCCGTCAGCTCAAGATGCTTGACGATACTTCACTCTCCTGCAGATCTCAACGCCGTGCATCGTATCACATAGTTCTATTGCATTTTGTAAATTGAAGATCTTATTTAAAAAAAAGTCCGACTCTGAAGCTCTAGGTTTCCAGAGCCAGAATTGGGCTTGCAAGCTTTTCTTTTGTGGTCAGAGCAGAGCTACTCCCCTCTGTGTCTTCTCAGCAGGACACGGAGGGTTTTAGGTTGAAAGTTATTTTGTGGGTTTTGGTTTTAACTTGAACAATCCAGTTTGGAAAGTCTGGAAAGCATTTATCAGTAAAGGAATAAAAAACTTTCACTGCACTTAGCCTTTTTTATTTTTTATCTCCCCCCTAGATTTGATGAGAAACTGTGATGTGGTTTAATAAATTGAACCTGGCAGGTGGTTGTCATAATTGTTTTTTGGGTTTAAAAACCCTTCCCCCTTACCCTATGGTTCCAATCCCTGAATTCCACCCCTGGAGGGTTCTAAAAGCCAGTGCTGAGGGACGTGGGCCAGTGGGGTGTCGGTGGCTGGACTTGATGAGCTTCAAGCTCCCTTCCAACCTGGGGAAGGGGTGGAATCGCCACAATCACAGAATGTTTTGGGCTGGAAGTGACCTTAAAGCGTGTCCAGTTCCACTGCTTTTAGAGAAAGGGACATCTTCAACGAGACCAAAGGTACCAAAGACCCCTCCAGCCTGGCCTTGAACCCCTCCAGGGATGGGGCAGCCACAGCTTCTCTGGGCAACCTGGGCCAGGGTCTCACCACCCCCAAGAGGGAAGAATTTCTTCCTAAGTGTCATCTAAATCTCCTCTTTCATTCCGGAAGCCATCACCCCTCCTCCTGTGTCTACACACCCTTGCGAAAAGCTTTCCCGGTGCAAGACCCCCTGCAGCTCCCCCAGCCGAGGGGCTCCGGCCCCCCCGTTTCCTCCTCTGGCCCCGCTGGGGGCGGTTGGACGGCGCGGCCCGGGAGGGGGCTTGTAAGAGCCGCTTTGCCCGTTTTCCTAAGGAAACGGTGGTGGTGGAAAAAAAGAAGGCAGAGACCCCTTGTAGAGACGGGCCCCGCGGCCGCCGGGGGTCGCTGTGCCC
>VZRU01015435.1:121035-139703 GCA_013398155.1 Pedionomus torquatus | reverse complement strand
GGTTATTCTTATATTAATGGTTACCAAAGGTATTTTTTTGAGCCCAAAAACCTACTCAACACCTGTAAGGTGTGCTGGGCACTGTTACTAGCTGGACATGTACCGAAGCTCTTGATGTAAGAAGGCCACAATCACTGATGCACAGCAGAAGGGAGGGACTGGGTTCAATCTGTGCACCAGCCCTTAAATATTTCACATTTTAGCACACTGTAGGATTCTCTGGTCTGCACTGACATGCAGAGGAGCTCTGCTTTCCTCATCCTCAGACTCCAGAAATCAAGCACTTTGTCAACACTATGCACAGTAATAAGTGGGGAGGGTGGCAATACCCTAGAGGACAGCTGAGCCCAAAATCTGAAGGCATCAGAAAAAGTGGCTTCTCTTGCTCCACTACCAAAGGAAGCCAGGCACCTCAATCAGATTAAAATACTTGGAGACAGATGGAGTGAGCCCTGTGCCCTGCAGCTCCCAGTGACAGAAGTCTGGCTACCACCTCGGAGATGCTGGACCTGATGATAGATAGATATGGACCTGATGGAGCCAGCCCAGAAGAGGGCCATGAAGATGATCAAAGGGCTGGAGAACCTCTGCTACAAAGATAGGCTGAGGGAACGGGGGTTGTTCAGCCTGGAGAAGAGGAGGCTCCGGGGAGAACTAATCGCAGCCTTTCCGTACCTAAAGGGGGCTACAGGAAGGCTGGGGAGGGGCTGTTCACAAAGGCCTGCTGTGATAGGACGAGGGGCAATGTATTTAAGTTGGAGAAGGGTAGATTTAAGTTGAATATTAGAAAAAATTTCTTTAATAAGGGTGGTGGAACACTGGAACAGGTTGCCCAGGGAGGTGGTTGAGGCCCCTTCCCTGGAGAAATTCAAGGTGAGGCTGGATGAGGCAACCTGGTCTAGTTGGGGGTGTCCCTGCGACTGTGGGGAGGTAAGTCTAGATGACCTTTGGAGGTCCCTTCTGGCCTGGATGATTCTATGATTCTATGTTGTGTTGCTCCTAATCCCAGTCAAGCTGGATCGCTCTGAAGGGTGTCTGGAAATCAGCTCTACCCTCCAGGTCTCTAGCATTAGAAAACTGCTTGGCTTCTCCCTTTTCTGCCCTTTCCCATCTCTTTTTTGCTAATAATTGAGAGGCACCTTTCCATAAAAACAGCACAGCATTAGCAGTTTCTGGATTGCTTAGGTGAGATGAGTTCAAGTTCTCAGACATGAGACCTCTGATAGTCCACTCAGGTCCTAGTTGGTCACTGAGGTTGCTCATTGGTCACTGTCCTGAGGGTGCTGATGTCTGCTACTAGTCTGTTTATGATGTTTCAGATGCTTCTTCTAAAAAGCAGTGAGCTAAATGCAATGAAAAGCAGAGATTTGCAGTGTAGCCACCTGTACCTGAGC
This sequence comes from Pedionomus torquatus, assembly GCA_013398155.1. Classification (NCBI taxonomy): domain Eukaryota; kingdom Metazoa; phylum Chordata; class Aves; order Charadriiformes; family Pedionomidae; genus Pedionomus; species Pedionomus torquatus. Next base: position 138,309 of record VZRU01015435.1, on the reverse strand, counting down.
TAGCAGTTTAGGTTCGGAGTCAGTGGGGAGAAGCAGGCACGTCCAGGATACGTTTCCTAAAAGAAATGGCTAAAATAACTCAGGTTTTGTGCAGTTTTCAAGTTTTGTAGAAAGCATGAACTCTGTGTGCCTCAGCTTGACCTTCTACACTCATCTCTGTTCGAAAGGTCAGGGATGGGATTCTTTTTTTTTTTTCTCTAGGCTACTCTTATTGTGAAAAGTGAGTGTCCTGTGACATACTGGTCCCCCACTTGTTCATGCTGGGCACCTGCCAGAACAGCCCCAGCCACCTTCTGGGCTGGGTTGGGACAGGGAGGCAACTGGTGTGCACCAGGGTCTTTCCCCTTATGGGACTGTGCCGTGGTCAGGTAATTGTAGACGTCTGGTACAACAGGTGCCAGAAAGCTACTTCAATAAATTAATTGCTTTTAATAAGCATACGAATAAGGAGGAATGCCCAGTAGCTAAAAGGCTAGGCCTTGATCCTGAAAGTACATGTTCACATGAGTAATTATATGCATTTAACAGCTCTCCTACAGCGCTCTGAGAACTTTGGCGCAGGCTGCTCCAGTTCCCATGGGCTGCTGTGGGGACCTCGAGCTCCAGGGCTGGTTTCACCATGTACCAAGCGACTTGTGTTCCCGCCTGGCATCAGACCCCCAACCAGCGAGCCGTGCCTTAGATATATTCCTTTTCCAGTAGCAAAAAAAATGGAGTTTGGAGTTGGGAGGAAGTGCCTATATCAGGATTTTATTAGTGAACGAGATACGGTTCAGGATTTTTGTATCCTGCAGCTTCCCAGCTTCCACTGACCTGTGCGATGCTGTGAGTTTCAGCTGTTTCTCAGGAGATTTAACAGGGATTACTGGTTCCCATGTCGGAGCTATAAACACAGTCCTGCCAATCACTTCACTCTCCCTACTCGTGCCTGCAGAACGATACAAGGTCCTACTCGCATTCCTCTTAGATTTCACATTCTGCTTTAGAATATTTTTCGTTTTTGAAAGATCATCCAGGGATAACGGGCTTGGGGATTATTTTCACAACTGAGCTCCAATACTGGACCATTTACACTCCTTGTTTCTAACTGCCCTTCTTGTTTACAACAGGCCGAAATGGCTAACCAAAATTAGTAACATATGACATCCCCAGGTGTTTCATACAGTGGCTGCACTATTTTTTTCTCTTGGAACTATTAGGTTACTACAAACAGCATTGGAATAGTTTAATATCTGCATTAGAGAACTTCTAGGAATAAAGAGACCTGACTGAAGGAAAACATTCTAACACAGGTCTTCCTGTATGGGCAGTTGTACTCTGACACCAACACAGCTCCTTCCTTCTAACGTTACGTTTTTAATGATGGGTTTGTGAGGGGAGCTATGGAAAGCTCCAGCCTGGAGAGAGCTACTACGGCAATGAAGCTCCACACGGGTGGTTCCTCTCTTCTACCCTAGAGGTAGCCGCATTTCCACTCTGTGACTAAGCGGGTGACGCATTCTCGGGGCTCGACAGGTTTATTTTTAATTCATGTAATGTGGGAGCAATTCCCCAGCCTGGAGATGGCACACAGTACGGGAGAGTAAGCGGCTCGCCGTGTGTAAAGGACTTTTTTTGCTTCAGTTTGTGAACACGTATCATTTTCTGTGGATATATGCAGCAGCTTGGTCCTTCTATTTCTCACCTACAGAGAACAGGCTTGGTTTAGCGAAGCAGGACATTTCCTAACTCTTCCTCAGCCTCCAGGACAGTGAGGAGATTAATGAGGGAACGTGAGAGCTATCTGTAAGTTAAATGTCCCCTTCCATTTATTCTCACAGCTTGCTTAAGCATTTGAAAGCAAGACAAAACAAACTAAACCAAAAATCTCAGAGATAATATAGTGTCTGAGGTGTGTTTGTAGAAGTGGAGGATTTGATTTCATGGATCCCACCCCTCACTCTCCTTATGCCTCAGGTTGCCGAATGGTTGGGAGCAACCCAGATGGGCTGCAGCGCGAGAAGACAACCTTTCCACCAGGAATAACCCCACCGGCCAAGTGTATAACCAGTTCTACCACTAATTAGGGCCCGGAGCACAAACGATCATGTTTTCATTATGAAAAGCAGGAGCTCCTGGCTTGTACCACTCTCGGCTCTGCCGACTGACAGAGAATTCCTCTGGAGCAGCAGCTCATAGCAGCCGCATTCTTGCACACACATCTTACCCATCTCATAATCGATACCCAGAACAAGTTACCAGTTTAAATAATTTCATTTCCATTTCCAGAGCACCACCTGCCCAGAGTGAAGCATTTAGTAAGAACAGCAGGCAGTGACCCCGGTGCTCACACTGCACTTGCAATCCCAGCCAGGCCTTCCATGGCATCCCTACCCATGGGGCTAACAGCTCTCACTGGTGAGGGATGGGTGCCCTCAAGTGAGTACCTGCAGGATGCATTTCCATCTTCCTGCATCTCCCTTTTACATGTCATCCCACCCCCGAGGTTCACACACACGCCCGCATGCTGCTGCATGGATGACCGTAATGACCACGTGCTTTTAAGATCCTTCAGCAATCTAGCAATCATTTTAGGAAAAGTCTTCATATTTAGCAATCTTTTTGGTTATTTTAGTCTTGCCTGAGGATTCCAACACTGTTTCTAAGTCCTCCTTTGGCAAACATCCATTACCACAAGTGATTGCCTATCAATTTCAATTTATGCCTGGGAATTAATTGACACATACATTACAGGGTCAGAAAATGGTACCTATAAATTAATTTCATTGAGTGAACGGAATAGCAATGAAAATTCATTATTTTGGTGGATTTTTCTGTGTTAAAAATCCAATCTTATCCCCCTCACCCATTCATATAATTTTGCTGGGATTAACTTGTGCTCCTTCATCACCGTCACCATAGAATGGTTAGAGTTGGAAGGGACCTCAAAGATCATCAAGTTCCAACCCCCCTGCCATGGGCAGGGACACCTCCCACTACAGCAGGTTGCTCCAAGCCCCATCCAGCCTGGACTTGAACACCTCCAGGGATGGGGCATCCACAGCTTCTCTGGGCAACCTGTTCCAGTGCCTCCCTACCCTCACAGCAAAGAATTTCTTCCTGATATCTAATCTAATTCACATTTTTCTGCTCTTGGTGTCAAAATTACCATTAGAGAAGCCCTGGTTCTCCCTCCTAGGAGGGTTGCAGAAGGGCTGAGCAGAGAGGATAGGAGAGTGACATAGACCAATAACGTTGCCATGATAAGCAGATGCAGGACTGGATGGTCCAGAAGATGTCCTCCAGATCTGTGTTTCTGTGGAGTCAGCTGTAAATACATTTTTCTACTTGTGGGTTTCTACTCACAGATAAAGCTTGGAAGTAAAGGCTCAAAGTGCTGTAGAAAGTCACACCCACAAGGAGGGACAAGCCTTTGTGCCAGGGCAAGATACTTTTGGATTTACTCTGCAAACCAAAAGTGCGTTTTTCCACCATTTCACATTGTACAACCATTTCCTAGTCACTCTTAACCATCATTACTAGCTCTTTTAGAACACCGGTGTTTTTTCAGATCTCTCACCCTCCTATTAAATATCTGTGTTTTGGATTATTATTCCCAGATTTATTAGTTTGCCTTTTTCCAGACAGAATCTCATTCTGTTTCCTGCTCATATTTCTAACCTCTGGTTCCATTAGTGTTATTTCTCTGTCTTCACTTGGTTTACAGTTCTTTCCAGCGTGGTGTCGTGTGCAGATCTAGTTAATGTACTTGGTTACACCTCCTTCCAGACCATTAATGAAAGTATTAAATAATGTTGCTGCTAGCACAAATCCATGCAGCACCCTGCTGTTCATCTCCATCATCTTCAAGACCACAGCCATCCATCATGTGCACCATTTATCACCGGCAAACAGACTTTGCAAACTAAAGCTGCTCTGTCTGAATTACCTCACTAGCTCTGGCTGAGGACAAAAGGGGAGAAATGTCAAGTGGCAGTGGTAGGAGAAGGTGGGACAAGGGCTGGATGATGATATTGCTCAAAGCCACTCCTTATCAAGGAATCCAAATGGAATGAGGGAGAGAGACGTTATCCCTCTGCATCCTGCCGTGTCCTGTAGCAGAGGTTTCCCTGATGCGCTCTGGTCTGGCACTACCAGGGACCACATACTTGAGGGAGGAACTATATATTATCCCAGGGGTTGTTCCACTGGCCAATGCACAACAGGACTAGCAGTCAGCAGCTGAAGAGAGATACTGTTTTTTTCCCACATAATTATTTCCGGTAAGAAATAATCACATATTCAGACTTAAACTAAAATCAAAGAAGTTCAGAGCGAGCACATTGCCACTCTGCTTGCTGCTGGGATCTGCAGTAAGGGATGCTGGTAAAGCTGAATATCAAAAAATCCTGGGCTGGAATGGGCAATTATCTAGGGACTTCAACCATTTCTGGGCTGAGAAGAAGGTTGGCAGAAAGGCAGGAGAGGTTCTTTCCATCCAGGCTTCCTCTGTAGGAAAGCAACATATTCCCCATGTACTTGTCTAGACCTGTGGCACGTACACACTGATGTCAGGAACGTAAGAGCTGCCACACCGCATTAAAGTCCTGAGGTCCAAGGAGCTCAAGATCCTGCCTTAGACAGTGGTCAGCATCACACGCCTCCAGAGAGGTTTAGATGTCCTGATACAACCTTTGTGCTCCGCCCCTGCCCTCCTTTTGGGGATTCCTACCGAGGCTGCAAGAATGAAAGATTATTTTAACCCCTGGGGCAAAAATTTAAGTTTTTCAAGCTGTTTGATACAGCTGTGAGAACTGTGGATTCAACAGCAAACCACAGAAATGCCCCGACCTCATCTATAGGATAACGAGCCTCCAGAAGTCCAGGCAAACTTGGTGGGAACTATGAAGGTTAGGCTAGTGAGAAAAGCACATCCACAGGCAATACTTGCAAACAAGGATGGCTGCTCTGGCCTGACTAGTTAGTTCATATCTGGATTCCTGCAGATCTGTTCCAACTAGAAGAAAATTTTCTGTTTCTTGAGTGTGATCTTGTTTAACTAAGAAATATGCCCACAAAATCCTGGTTTTTTTGACGGTGTAGAAACAAAGAAAAGCAAGGAGCTGTTTTGCTCTGAAATATCCAGGCTTGCTCCTGTAGCAATTTTTGTGCCCCAAAGTCCATTTGTATTCAAGAAATCCTTTAATGGGTAAAAGTGAAATAAAAAAACCCCACAAACACATGGAATGAGGTAGAATTAAAATTATGGAGCTCGGCTTTATCTGGACAGCTGGTAGCCAAGAACACTTAAAGAGAATACCAAATAAAATTATCTCTTGAGTGTACACACAGCTTTATCTGTAAGTTGAACACACGGATGAATGGTAAAGGAATTGGTCCAGTAGCTTACCAGAGCACTGGGAGCTTTGAGCAGCTCTGGGCAATAGAAGATATAGGACATACATAGGAGGAAAAATTGAAATTATTGTGTGCTTTTAATTAGAAACAGCAGTTCGAACAATCTAGTCAACATTTCATTGCGCAGATATTATAATTATGGTTATAATAAACAAGTCTGAACAGAAAAGCACAAGAGCAAGGCAGGTAACAACATAAGGTTGAAGAGGGGATTAAAAAAAAATTAGCTATAGAGACTATTATTTCAGACAAACAAGTTTGGAGACAATTTCTTAACTAAAACTTCAGAATTGCTGAGTATGGAACTAAAGAGACTAGAATGAACATAATGAATTTTAGCACAACAATTTCAATTAAGTAGATCAGATTCCCACATTCACACACACTGCTTGGACGAGCCCTTCTTCCTTCCACCATGCTCGGGTTCCCCTTAGTGTCGGGGGATCTGTCTGCAGATCATGTGCTGTGACACCGTACCAGGTCCCACAAAGTGGCTGCTTTTGGGTGTGCCACACCACTAACATTTCACTGGAAATTTTTATCCCACATAGGTATGAAGTGGCATTCATCTGCCGGAGTCTGAATGGAGCTTTTGTGTGCCCCGGAATGGTGCATCTGGTGGCTCAGTGCTGTTGGATTGGGTATGATTGTTTCATCATCAAATAATACTTTTTTTGTCTTGAAATATTTCTTTTGCTCACAGTGTTAATCAACAATTTAAAAAAAAAAACAAAAAAACAAAACAAACCAAAAAAAAAACAACAGAAGCAGTTGTTTTTTTTTCATAATATTAGATATTGAAATTGCTTGTGAGAAAAGGGTGTTAAGTCTGATGAACTGCCGAATTCCAGTTGTGTGCTTACACTTGAGTTGCTTTATATTCCTATGTCATTTAATCTAATAGGGCAATAAATTTCACTTTCTATCCTAAACTACGGCAGCATTGCTTTCATGTATTAAATAGCTGCTCACTGCCCAGGACTCAGGAGCTATGATCTTTCTGATTTAAGGCATACTTTATCCCATGCCTAGCACAGACCACCTGCCAGCGAGGCATCTCCTCGTGGTCCATCTCCCTCTCCCACTGCAAGCACGTAGCACACACATGGTTACGATAGCCAAGATGCCTGGGATGATCGTAAGGTAAATTTCTTTGCAATGTGGCATTGCAACAATAAAAAAAACCCACTATTTTGGTGAGAGGAGCCAACAGCAGTCTGAGAGAGCTGGGGCGGTTCAGCCTGGAGAAGAGAAGGCTCCGGGAAGACCTTAGAGCAGCCTTCTAGGATCTGAAGGGAACTATAGGAGAGGAGGAGAGGGACTCTTTGTCAGAAAGAGTAGTGATAGGACAAGGAGTAATGGTTTTAAATCAGAAGAAGGGAGATTTAGATTGGATATTAGGAAAAAATTTTCCTGTGAAGGTGGTGAGGCACTGGAACAGGTTGCCCAGAGAAGCTGTGGATGCCCCATCCCTAGGAGTGTTCAAGGCCAGGCTGGATGGGGCTTTGGGAAACCTGGTTTGGTGGGAGATGTCCCTGCCCATGGCAGGGGGTTGGAACTGGATGATCTTTAAGGTCCCATCCAACTCTAACCATTCTATGATTCTATGATTTTGGAGGGTACAAAGTGTCAGCAGCGAAAACACCTGCGACTGTCAGATTAAGCACATTCACCCTGTATAACCAAACGTGATGACAAAATCGGTGGAACCATGTGCAGTATGATATGTCATTTCGTTTCTCACATAAGCCAGACAAGGGGGTAAAGCCTTTATTTTCCTCTTAGTATAAATATCTGGACTTGGAGACAGTCATGGACAAAGTTGACCTTGCTGCCGACAGAGGCTCCTCCATCTGCCTGACAACTGTTTACAATTAACTGATGATTAAATATGCCCAGATAGTGAGCTGCTTGCTGAGCCTGCCCTGGGATGCTGAAAATTCAAATAGCACAAGCCAAAGAAACCTTTTGTCTTGGTTTTGCATAATACAAGGTTGTGGGTACAGCTTCTCAGTGCTGCTATCGGTGAGGGAGACAACGACAGCTCTTCAGGAGTGAAACCACCGTGGAATTTAGATGCAAAAGTATTTGCTTGCATTAGGATAGACACCGGAGCTGGGCAGGCAGGGCAAAATGAGTAAGCGTTTCCTGTGTTTTCTGGTGTTTTTCTCTATTTAAACAAGCCAGCACGCAGGTGTAACAAACAACAGTGTTTTCGCCACTGGTAAAAAGAAAGAGCTTCCTGCTGCCCATCTGCCAGGGCTCTGGTTTTCTTCCACGCAAAAGCATTTGCAGAACGTGAATGCTTTGTGCAGGGAATCGAGGATGAGTCCGCTTCTTAATTCAGATGATGTACAGTGGGATGCAGGTGCGAAGGGGCCCGGGCAGTTAGTTGCACAAAGAAGAAAAGAGAAGATAAAACCGCGCTTCTTAATGTCATAAGGAAAACAGTGCTGTCCTCTGACAAGGGTGTCTTTGCCTCTCGTGGGGCAGCCAGGCACACCCTGCCCATCCAAAATGGAAAGGCTGTTCAGCCAGCAAAATTGCGTCCTGTTCAGCCAGCGACACGACAAAAGGAAATGGTTTTGGTTGTTTGCTTTTTATTATTATTTTTTTTTTTTAACGCAGAAAGCTGTCTGGACCTCTTCTTACTGCTAGGAAATGTAAGGAAGGGTGTGAACTCACAGTCTAGTACAGAATTTCCTGTTCTCTTTTTGATTCCTGACACCTTTTGGCAAAAGGCAGGGTTAGGATTATAAACTGAGACACACCAAAACCTTACGCTGTCTTGAGCAGCTCCTTGGCTGCAGCTGAGTCGCACTGGGGCGCTTATAAATTCTCATTTGCCCAATTCACATTCAATGCACTGAGACTACTCAGGAAAATAAATTAACGACACGTAAGATGCCAGATCTGGCTACCAATATGTACGGTGTTTGCTCCGGCATGCTCCAGAAAGAGTTACATAGGGTTATTTACAAATATACATTATAATTTCTAATCTTAAGGTATTCTGCCTTTGAAGTTTGAAAAGCTACACAGGATCAGATCTAGAATTATGAAGGCATCCAATTTCTATGCAGATCTCGATTGATATCACTGGAGCTCAATGCCTAGGTGCTACCAACTGCCTTAATAGCAGTTTTGTAAATTCCACAGTAAAGATCATAGAATCATAAAATCATTTAGAGTAGAAAAGACCTTTAACATCATTGAGTCCAACTGTTAACCTAGCACTGCTAAATCCACCACTAAATCCTGTCGCTCAGCACGTTTACACCACCAGGGATGGTGACTCAACCACTTCCCTGGGCAGCTTGTTACAATTGCAACCTTTTTGATGAAGAAATTTTTCCCAATATCCAATCTACACCTCCCCTTGAGGCTGTTTCCTCTTGTCCTGTTGCCTGTGACCTGGGAGAAGAGACCACCCCCCGCCTCTCTACAACCTCCTTTCAGTTAGTTGCAGAGAGCGATAAGGTCTCCCCTCAGTCTCCTTTTCTCCAGGCTGGAAGGGATCAAGGCCAGGCTGGATGGAACTTTGAGCAACCTGCTCTAGTGGGAGGTGTCCCTGCTCATGGCCATTGGAACTAGATAATCTTACAGTTCTCTTCCAACTCTAACCATTTTATGATTCTATGATTATCCTAAAGCAGATACTTAAATTAGGTAGAAAATTCCTTCCAGAACTGTTTGCTTTTTTCCTCGGGAGTATACAGGCAGCCTGGGATCACCAGCTCAGCTGTGCCCACTTGCTAGCCATCTAAAACTAGCAGAGAGAACTCCATGCAGCCTGTTGACCCCTGCCATCCTCACCCTCAGTAGCACTACCCTGGGGTTCAGTAGGTGCCCATAAATTAGGATGAGTCTCAAGGGGAAGGCCTGGAGGACCTGCTGGTGATACACACCTCAGGGACAACGCGGGCAATAGAGGAAGCTACAGGATAAAAGGGAACCAATATTTAAGCAGAACATGCTCAGTTTACCTTCAGTAATCAATAAAAATTTTGTACTTTTGCAATACTCTTGCATTAGGAACTTCCATCAGATTTGCATTCTTTTAGCGATTTCATTAAAGAAGTATGAACCCAAATGGAAACCTTTATTTATGTTTAGGTAGGTTAATAGGATTATGTCAAAAGGAATTATAAAATCAGGTTTTGTGATATAAATGTAAAAATTCATTCCCAAGCACCTTAAATGAACACAATCAACTGTATGAAATGCCCACAGCTCATTTTTTTAAAAAAGTAGGTTCTTTTAGTGTTGGTACTGCTGTACTTTGCCAACTGATTCTATCTATTTCTGCTCTTTGATTTACTTCTTCATACTCCTCCCTCTAAAAGATGCAACACTCTCTGATCAAATGTAAACTTCAGACTTGAATTCAGCACCTTCCTGGGCTCTCTGACCTGCCTTGGGAGAGGAATGGGCATGCCAGCAGTGAACTCATCTCACCTTCAAAAACCAGCACTGGATTCAAGCCCACGGGCCCAGTTTCTCTGCAGGGACTGTACCAGGTGTAGCAGTGGTCTAGATGTCTACAGCATATAAAGCTGGTGAGATGGATCCCATTGTAGGCATCCAGACTGGGGTCCAGCTCAGCATTTAAACAATATGGCTATTCCATACATCGGTGCGTTTAAAACTTGTTCATACTCATGGAAAAGCTCTCTCCCAAACTGAGTTAGCAGAGCTTTTCTCTGCTGTCTCACAGGTTCACTTGCTTCTCCTCTGAAATCATTGGAAGCACCTGGGCCCCAGTAGAAACTTCTTTAGATAAGCCCCCAACCTCACATTTCCAGTTTCATATCAACCCGAGACAGAAAAACTGGTTTTGGAAGAGCAACGGTAACTTTAAATAGCTCCGAAAATGGACACGATACAAAAAGCTCCTAGAGGTATGTTTGTGTAAATGTGAGCATGTGTTTCTGCATTTATTTTCATAGCGATGTTATTTTGCTATCCCTTTCATTGCTAACATTCGGAAGGACTTGACAAAATACCGATAGCACACATTACAGTCCTCCCACACGAGCTGTACCCGAGCGCAGCGATAACGCTCTTCCAGCACTTTGTGCATCAGAAATATTTATTCATTTGCCTTCATGGGAATACAAAGCACAGAATATTAAATCAATAGCTATGCAGAGGGGTTTGTTTTTACCTTAAGTCTCCAAAATAAAACTGACAAACTGATTAAAGGGATCACATCTTGTCGTTTCCAAAGTCTGTTTTATGGGCGAGTCCGTGATGTTAATCAAATGCTGAGCCAGAGGAAAACATCGATCAAACCCAGGGAATAATAGAGCCAGACCCTTCAACTGGTGCAAAACTGAATAACTCGGTATCTCTGCCTCAGTTTATATTGGTTTATATTGGCTGAATGAATCGTCCACAGGCTTCACATCAACAGTGTTTTTGAAAAAAAAAAAACCACAACAGTGTTTTCTACGTATTTTCACTTTCCTATTCAAGCTACAGTAACAGATGTAGACAGTAAGTTCTTTGCGGCAGGGATTTCCACAGCTGTCTACAACGGGCTGTGTGAATATATAACTTTACACGTATTGGAGGAGAAACAGGCTTTCCCACCCCCAAAAGGGTCATTCTTGCTAAAGGCACCTGTTTTCCATTGCACGCTCAGCGCGATGTGCTCATCGCTGACCGTAAAAACACGACTGTGAGCTCCTCAGAGCAAAACCACCCGTCAGAGCTGCGGCCAGGAAGGAATTTCCCAGAGGTCTCAATGGCAGGGCTTTTTTAAAAAAAAAAAATTTAAAAATTATTCTTTTGTGGTAGGTGGCACAGTCTACTTCTAGGATCACCTGAAATTTTGCCAATCCCACCAGCTCACAAGCACCCGTGTTCACTCAGCAGCTGTTCCCACCACTCCTGGGTGTCCCAGATCACTGGGCATTTCCCCGACGCCTAAAATATAGAAGAAAACCCACAAGTGCAACACAACAGCAAGAACAGAATAGGAGACATGAGGAGCCCAAGGTAACTACGCCAGGTCGGAGCTGTTTCTCTGTTTTGGCAGTCATGCTTACTTTCTTGTCATCTCATCAACAGGATATCTATGTCCCTGCTATGCCTGTTATCTATAAAACCATAATCCCACAGATAGACCCCACGTGTCTGCAGTGCCAAGCAAAAAAAAAAAAAAAAATTAAAAAAAAAAAAAAAAAAAAAAAAGCCAAGAAGAGGATAATTTTATGATGCCAGATCACAAGTGTCAACTCAGAATTCCAGATTTCCTCCTCATCCTGACTTGTTTCCCTTTCCTCTCTTTTTATAAGCTTCTTGCTTTACTATTGAACTTGCAGCAGACATTGCCTGGGAGCACCTGACCTGGCGAGATGACTTTTATATATAGGGGTATATATATAAGTAGCTGGTTTATGTCTGAGATCCATCTAGTCCAGTATCTTGCCTCTGACGGTGGCAGCAGCCAATGCCTAGTGTAAGCAAAGGCAATTGCACTGATGTTTCCCCAGGATACTGCATCTCGGGGCTGCTGGGTTGGATTATTTTATTGTAAGGGCAGATGTGGACCATGAGAGTCCATATAAGGCAGGAAATGCAAAATTTGGATTGCACCCTTTCATGCCAGGTTACTGTTTAACCCTGAGCTAACAGCTTCTTACCTCTACTAACTTCCCATCAACCCCACTTCAAGAAGGACAGGGAACTGCTGGAGAGGGTACAGCAAAGGACCACAAAGATGATGAGGGGCCTGGAGCATCTCTCTCACAAGGAAAGGCTGAAGGTCTTGGGTGTTTTTAGTCTGGAGAAGAGAAGACTGAGAGGGGGGATCTGATCAATGCCTATTAACAGTTCAAGGGTGGGTGTCAAGAGGTAGGGGCCAGTCTTTTTTCAGTGGTTCCCAGTGAGAGGACAAGAGGAAATGGGCACAACTTGAAACTAAGAAGTTCCATCTAAACATGAAGAGGAACTTCTTCACTTTGAGGGTGGCAGAGCTCTGGGACAGGCTGCCCAGAGAGGTGGTGGAGTCTCCGTCTTCAACATTCAACACCCACCTGAACACATTCCTGTGAAACCTGCTCTAGGAGGACTTGCTTTGGCAAGGAAGTTGAACTAGATGATCTCCAGAGGTCCCTCCCAACCCCATATCACTCTGTGATTCTGAGACTGTGGAAATGCAAAATAGTTGTAAAAGTCAGAAGTGTTCAAGGCCAGGCTGGATGGGGCTTGGAGCAACCTGCTCTAGTGGGAGGTGTCCCTGCCCATAGCAGGGGGTTGGAACTCGATGATCTTTGAGGTCCCTTCCAACTCTAACCTATTCTATGATTCTATGATCCTGAATTCATCCCACTGAAAGTGCTGGCTGGGAACGGGGAACAGCAGCAGAGTGAGACAGGCTCCTTGCCACCTTGACTGGCCATTGGATTTCAGGATGGTGCAGGCTCATGCACAAAGCCAAATCAATTACTGCCTCAAAAGTGTCCTGTGAGTAGCTTTACATAAACTGTTGCTTATGCTCCTGTTTTCTCAGCACAATAGGATGCATTCAGCATAATAATTAGGAAGACAGATTCTGCTTATAAACATTTTCTGCTCTAGTGTGTACTTTTTCCATTTTCGAGCCCTGTGGGACTATTAGCAACAGATCAGTAAATCTTCAAGATCTATTCCCCATATGAGCACGATTCTCTGTAGTTTGCCAGGTTACAAGAAATATAATTAGGACTCCTTCACCTGACAGATTAATGAGTCGAACGGCAAAGGCCAGATAGCAGTAAATTAAACACCTAAACACTGCAATCTCCGCACATAATATAATCGTGAAATAGCACATCTTTTCTAACAGCCCCGGCTGTTTCAACACATAAATTCTTCATAACATATCAGTTTTATGGTACTTTTTTATTGTACCTTGGTATAAATATTTATACTTGTAGCTTGCCTTGCCAGTAAATATTTAGCATTTTGTTCTAAACGGTGATAGCCCCGGGTTTGTACACACAGAATGCTGCATGGGTTTGTCACGTGAAAGCATTTAATGAGCCACTGAGAATGTGCATTTGGCAATAATCACCTTTTAGAAGAACTAACAAATGCTCGACAAGCTGCTTGTTAAATCCTGCGTGCCCCCAGACTCAAAAGACAGAGCTCCCAATGTGGTGAAAGCAAACACATCCACCCGAGGCCAGCGCGCTTGATTGGGTTAGATTAACACGCGTTTGTGGAGGAAACAAACAAACAAACAAAACCCAAATAATAAAAAAAATAACAACAACAACAAAATCCAGATCTCTGCTAAAGTGCTTAATCCTGTTCCGAAAAGAAGGAGCGGGATTATGAGATTTTAGAGGCAAATTAAAAACAAAAACCAAGACCTGATGGTGTCGTTTTGTATTTGCAATGAGGTTTTATCCTACTGATGCCATTGGCAAAATTGAAAGGTTTTATTTGGGATTAGACACTGAATTCCTGTTCTCTGTAGGAATTAGGAAGAAAACAGGGGGGTTTGCTTGATTTTTATCATCCCAATTCCCAGTAAAACCCAAGTTAAAGCACAGGTTGATTTCTCACATATTTTAAAGTGATATCTTAAAGATATCCCCGATATCTTAACATTTAGGTGTAAAATAAGATGCAATAAGGTATTCAGTGGATGATGATCAGCAAAGCTGTACAGTATGGATATAATAATAAAAAAAAGACTTGCTTGCGATGCTAAGTTTTTCAGCCTTTTACAGCTACCCAAAGAGCCCCCAGCCCAATCCAGCTCTGTGCGGGCAAGCTCTCCACAAACACATACTCTAGCAACTCATTAGCTACCTCCATTTCCTTGGGGTGGGATTCATCTCACCTAATTAGCCACCACCGCGCCGGCGGTCTGGGCAGAGCCCTTCTCGCGGGCTCCCCCCAGGGCCACAGGAGAGCTGCTCACCTCCCGAGAGCCATTTATTTTGCCCGAAGACGGAATGAACAGCCCCGAGAAGGTGCCTCCATCTCCCCGCGGTCGTTAGTGGAAGGCCGAATGACGGGTTTAGACTAGACACCTAGGTTTTAGACAGCTGAAGTTAGGTGAGAGAAACCCTACCCTGCGAGGGGGACCTGATCCCTCTTCCCGACGCAGCCGCATTGTTCCGCTCAACAAAAGAGTCTTTCTTTGGGGTGAAGCTCGGGATGGACGTCCCAGTGAAGGGCAGCCAGAATCGCTTCCACTGGAAATTGTTTACAGGAAAAAGACCTTTTCCAGCCATTTCACAGGAAAAAGTTCCCTTCAAAGTTCTCAAAAAACCCCCAAACTCAAGCATAGCATTTAATTTCCCATCCGCTCAGAGCCAGGAAGCTCAGGGTATGCCCGCTGGCCCCAAGAGCTCCATGAGAAGAATGTTGCATGGTGTTTCTCCACATACAAAGTTTAAGGTCTTACTAAAGTTATCATTCATGTTGTGTCACCCAGATTTGATATGAGCTAACACAGAACCACAGAATCACCAAATGGTTTGGGTTGGAAGGGATATTTAAAGATCAACTAGTCCAACCCCTCTGCCAATGGCAGGGACACCTCCCTCTAGATCAGGTTGCTCAAAGCCCCGTCCAGCCTGGTCTTGAATACTTCCAGGGATGGGGTATCCACACCTTCTCTAGGCAACCTGGGACAGTGTCTCACCACCCTCACAGTAAAGAATTTCTTCCTTAAATCTAGTCTGAATCTTCACTCTTTTAGTTTAAAACCATTGCCCCTTGTCATATCACAACAGGCTTTACTAAAAAGTCACTCCCCATCCTTCTTACAAGGCCACTACAAGGTCTTCCTGGATCCTTCTCTTCTCCAGGCAGAACAACCCCAACTCTCTCAGCCTGTCTTCATAGCAGAGGTGCTCCAGCCCCCTGATCATCTTCATGGCCTTCTCTGAACCTGCTCCAACAGGTCCATGTCTTTCCTGTGCTGCGGACCCCAGAGCTGGACACAGAACTCCAGCTGGGGTCTTACCAGAGCAGGGTAGAGGGGCAGAATCCCCTCTCTCAACCTGCTGCTTCAAATGCAGGCCCAGCATATGGTTGGCTCTCTGGGATGTGCACACACACTATCAACTCAGCTCAACTCAACTCAACCCAACTCAACTCAACTCATATATCATATCATCAGGTATTATCAATATTAAGACCTCTGTCGGCCAATCTAAATATGGGTAAACTCCAGCATAGCAAGCAGAGAGCCACACCACCATTTGAAGTGACCAAAATAAAACCCTAAACCAGCCCAGCCAACAACACAATTCAAAGCTACAAGGCTGAAAAACACAGTTGACAGTCTTCATATCTGAATCATCCGTCCAGATTTCATTTGATATAGGGGGCTTCATTTCCTCTTCTGGACATTTATGTCATTAACTACTCATCAGCTTCGGCCACTTTCTACCTCCATGCTGGCCACCCCTTTGTAGCAGGAAAAATAAGTGAAACTTGATTTGCAAAACTTATGAGGCACTTTTGGAAAGTGCCAGTGGAGAAGGACAATTAAAACACACGTGATGAATTTTTGCCTGTATTTTTTTGCCATTTCAGACATGACCTTCAGGAACGGTGCATTCCAGTAAAAGGCTGCTTTACTGAAGCCCAGGATCCCACTTTTGGAGGTGCTTTGGTGCCTGCTGAATTTGTTGAGCACAGAAAGCCACCTGGCTCCCCTTGATGATTCTTAGGGTAGTGCCCCACCTTCACTAATGCTATGTCCTGAGGCCACCCAGAGGGAAGAGGGTTCCTGTCCCCAGTGTTGCAGGGAGCTCACTAAGCACAAGATGAACCGTCTGCTAGAGCCTACTCAGAGCCACCAAGCTGTGGCTCAGAAGCTGTAAGTGGGTGGGGGGTGGTGAAAGGGGCCCCAAAAATCTAGGAAGGGAGGAGAAGAGGGAAGAGCTAAACTGGAAGAGAACCCCATGTGTGTGGGTGGCTTTGGGTTGGGTATGGGTAAGCCAGCAGGTCTCCTGAAAAACCCCTCAGGCAGGCAGTGCTGGTGGGATGGAGGCACCCTGCAGCCAGGGGGTGCTCCTAGGGCTGTACCTCCTCGGGGGGGTGGCAGTAGGGGGTGCATCCAGAGGAATTCATAGAATCATAGAAATCACAGAATGGTTACAGTTGGAAGGGACCTTAAAGATCATCCAGTTCCAACCCCCCTGCCATGGGCAGGGACACCTCCCACCAGACCAGGTTGCTCAAAGCCCCATCCAGCCTGGCCTTGAACAACTCCAGGGATGGGGCAACCACAGCTTCTCTGGGCAACCTGTTCCAGTGTCTTTCTGTCTCACAGATCCCATGTCACATCTCTGGGCCCTTACTCAAAGTCACCACAGCAGCATGCCCAGTGCAGCACCGCAGTGCCCTGCTGCTCATTAACACCAGTTTTCTGAGTCAAGTGATTGGAAAAGGATGAGGCTGCCATGAACAAAGGCCAGCGTGGCCACCAGACACTCCAGTGTTGGTGCACCACATCCCTTTTCTGAACCCATGCCCTGCAGAATCCACTGTGAGCACCTCCCAGCACAGAATTCTACAAACTATCCCCCCTCTCCTCCCCTCAAACCAAGCAGGAGAGATTTTTGTTGCCACAAGTCATCTTTCTAAGACTGACTTCAAAACCAACTCCTTGCTCCAGCTGCTAAAACAGCAAAGGGTGACCACCAGGATTTTAATAATCCTGCAAAATCAGGAGCTGATGGAAGGTAAGAGGCCCAGAAGATCCCGTTCTCCAGGGAGTGGGATTTTTCCAGCATTTTGCTGAGTTTTTGCGAGAGGATGCCCAGAGAAGGGTGTAAAAAGGGCCAACTTCTCCAGGCAGCCCCTGGATGAGACAAGCCCTGCGAAACCCAGAGCAGCTCAGGTTGTATTTTGTTTTTT
>VZRU01015435.1:93346-118906 GCA_013398155.1 Pedionomus torquatus | reverse complement strand
ATTCATAGGGGCTAAGGCAGATGGCTGAAAACCCAAGTACTGGAATACGCCTCATTTATCAGCCTATCTCTGTCTCCGTATGATCTACATGATAGGGATGAATATTAACTTCCTTTGAAGAAAATAAAGCAGAGCAGCCACATGTTTTACCTGGCAAACGTATGCAGGGGTGATTCATTCCAAGAGCGTTCTCAAAAATCCCCACCTCACTTTTACCTCTAGGAAATTCCCTTTTCATGGGAATGAAAATCGCAGCTCCCACGCCCACAGATCGCGGGGCTTTGGCACTTCGAAAGGCTAGAGATGCTTCACCGCAGCCTCNAAAAAAGAGAAAGAGAATAAATAAATAATGAAGAAAATGTTTCTCTTTCCCTCTCGATGTCAGGAATGTATGGAAAGCTTTAGGCTGCAGCAGTATTTTGACACTGCGCGCAGTACTGCTCCCCTCCCCTATTCCTTTGAGGTTCATCTTTCAGACCACAGCTCTGTTCCGCTGCCAACTCGTTGGAAGTGTTTAGTGACTGGAGAACTGTTGCCTGCTCTCTTCAGAACTTCACACTTCATTTTTCCAGATCCCTGCGAGCAGCAGCAAATATTTCACCAGCCTGGTTTGCTGGCTACCACCATAAATCAGACTTAGGACCCAAAAAAATATCCAGGCCTGTCAAGGCATTAAGCTTTTATTTTCAGGCTGGATCCAGTGGTAAATGAGGGCTTGTATTTTTCTTTAAAACTGTAAAGGGATTTTAAGGATTGTCGTTGGACAATGGCCAGATTCAAAAGATACAATGCAGAATGTAACTGGTTAGAGGAGATTTGAAAAAGTCTTAAGTATGAAAAATGGCTTTTCTTAAAGGTTTTTCAATGAAATGCAAAGCCAGGCTTGAATTTCATAAAGGTTTTGGCATAGGCTGTTTATGAGGAAATCGCTTGGGAAAGCAAAGAGGATGATGCTCCTGAGCATTTGAGGGGGCATTTGTCCCAGCCTGTCCCTTCAGATTCACCGGGCAGTGATCTGCCGTGGGTATCGCAGGCACGACGGCTGGGAAAAATGTCTCAAATGATTACTTGCCTGATATTAATCCCTTTAAAAATCAGCTATAAAATAGGAAGCTGTGTAACATCGTGGATTTGGGGAATTTTGCAAAGCAAAGATGCTCGGGAAACTTGCTCTTCACTGCCCAGCCCGGAATCAGATTGCAGGAGGGTTTTTTGGTTTGTCTTTTTATAACAGCAGCCTCTTGAAGCAAACAACCCCAATTCCCTCAGTCTGCTCTTCATTACCCTAAACAAGCAATGAATAGGAACTAGGTGGGGAGTCTAGGAGCGGGGCTTGATTGCCAGCATTGTCACAGGCTCGCTCGGTGACCTTGCACCGCTCGGATTCAGTGAGCTGGTAGCTGCGTACAAATGGCTTCTTTTTTTTATTCCTTCTTTCTTTTTTATATTTTTTTTTCATGAAAATTTGCACAATTTAGCTTTAAAACATGACACAAAGCTTCCAGGCAGCAGTGAACTGAGCATCAGCAGAAATTGCCAACCGAGGCGCTGTCACGCAGCCCATGCCTTGGTGTCTCCCACACCTGAGAAGACCTGACCCAGACAAAGTGATGAGGGAGTGGAAATGCCGCTTTTTCCCCATTTCTTCCCATCCCAGCTCCAGGAGAGCTGGAGAGAGACTCTTTGTCAGGAAGTGGAGTGACAGGACAAGGGGTAACGGTTTTAAATTGAAAGAGGGGAGATTGAGATTAGATTTTAGGAAGGAAGAAATTATTTGCTGTGAGGGTGGTGAGGCACTGGAACAGGTTGCCCAGAGTAGTTGTGGCTGCCCCATCCCTGGAAGTGCTCAAGGCCAGGCTGGATGGGGCTTTGGGAAACCTGGTTTGGTGGGAGGTATCCCTGCCCATGGCAGGGGGGTTGGAACTGGATGATCTTTAAGGTCCCTTCGAACTCTGACCATTCTATGATTCTGTGATCCCAGACCACCTTCTGGCTCAGCCCCTCTGACCTGGGGAGAGCAGAGATCTGTTCCCAACTTTGCTGCATATTCCCAGCGTTATCCAAAGCCGGCGGGTTTGGTTTTCCTGCCCTGGAGGGACAGTTGTGTCATGCACCATGGCAAGATGTTTTGAGGACAAGCTGGTTGGCCCTTGCTTGTTGACAAAGCCATATGAAATTGTAATCAAATCAGATGTATTGGAACTTTTTTTTTCCCCTGCTGGGCAAGTATGCCTTCACCAACCTCAACATTATCCTATTTTGTAGCTCCTGAGATAGCAACTCCAGGTCCTGGTCCTAAAGAAATTGAGGACAAGACCATTTTTTGTACTTTTGTTTCCCGTAGTGCCTGCAGTGTGGGCTAACCAGGATGATTGCCAGAGCTCAGAAAAATCAGCTACTCGGACACCAGAAATGCTTTTTCCTTTGCACCGTGCAGCTTGGAAATGTCAGCATCCTCCTCCTCGTGGAGGTGGGGAAAGTTCAAACATGCATGGGAGCGACAGCGGCTTAACAAATCTCTCTATCAGCTGAGCCCTCATAACTGCCTGTGCACTTGCCCTTGGACCACCTTAGATGGGAATTTATTTGATTTAGGTGAGCAGGCACTCACCAGGGTATAGGCTGTGTCTCCTTGCCTCCCAAGTGGAGGCAGATGGAAGCACCCTCGCGGATCATCCCCATCCCTCATCTGGCTGTGAATGGGAAGGGATTACGCTGCCAGCACCCCATCACGCGTCTGTACCGTCCCATTTGCAGGACCTGCTCAGGGTTACACACAAATGGGCCCTGAAGAGCAGCTCCACAAAGGCATTTCAGTAACTAAAGGATTTCCCCAGGATTTCACTCCCTGGCTACTTTCGAAGAGTTGAACATCAGTGTATCAGGGCAGGCAGAAGTTTTGGCATACTCTCTGTGACACCTACAACAGGCATGACCCAAGAGCTCTTTTTTTTCTGTGATTTACAACATTTTCTAAGATTCATAAAATGAGAGCAAAAGCCTTGAAGTCATAGGAGAAAAGCCCTGATGGAGCTGTACCCGGCCCTTGTTCCTTTTTTCTCTCGAGGGGCTGACCCCCAAGCAGATGGCATACCTGAGATAAACTACATAATTTAAGATTTCTTTACACAGCAATGATGCTACTCTCTGCACTCACAGAACGTGGTCCTCAGGGTGCTCTTTGCTCATCCTGGCTAGAGGCAAGGGGGTCTCTGGAGATCCCCCAACCTCCCACAGAGAGCTCAGGGCATTCCCTGCCGCAGGCACTGCCAGCTCCCCCCAGTAAATACCAAAGCCTCCCAGGGTCCCTTTGCCTTGTCTCCCATGGCTGTGTCTGATTCTCAATGGTTTCCTTTTACATTTCCCCACCGGTGCTCATATTCTGCTCTGCTTATTGCTTGCTACCTCTCTTGCAAAATTTCCCACCTCCTCTGACCTTGCTACCGCTGCGTCTTGGGTGTTCTGCGTTTGAGGCTGCTTCAGCAGTAGGCTCCGAGTCAATTAATTTTCCAAATCACAGCTAACTCAGCAAGGCATTCATGAGTGGCAAGGTGGGGAGGCCAGCCGTACACCGGAGGAAAAAAAAAAAAAAAAAAGGAAGAAAAAAAGAAAAAGCAGTTTAGTTTCCCAATTTAGCCTAGCATGTAGCAGGGGTGGCCAGGAACCGGCACTGGCTGTGAAGCAGGAGAATTTTCCAGGTATGCCGAGAGTGCAGGAGGCACCACGTTTAGAGTAAAACAGAAACAAAAGCCCTTTCCCCCATGGCAGGATCAGACCCCCAGTAAAATTACTTCCTATGCCGGGAGCTGACATAAGACTCCACACTTCCAGGCAAATAAACACCTCTTCATTTCAGTGGCTATCTGACACAGGCAGAGCAGAGGGCAGGTCAAAGCTTATAGCTCCCTTTATATTTTTAATAGCTATGAACACACTGATGGTGCTTAAGAAATGTGCTCCTTAATAACTGATGAGTATGAAAGGGCAGCTTGGTGGTTAAGGCAGACGGTTCAGTAGAGACCGGTTCCACCCTTGCCTCTGCTGCAGACTTCTGGGGTGATCTGGGGACAAAGAGCTTTTGTGCAAGTATAAAAAAAAGTTCCTACAGGGCAAGCTATGGTGGGACCTCCAACTGAGTCATCTCTGCCATTGCAAGTGCGTTTCTTTGCCCCTCAATGCCCAGGGAGCAGGTTGTTCTGCCATAGCAGTGGGGATGGGTACCCGGTACCCAACGCTTCCTGTAGGTACGTCGAGGTAAGAAGCACACACAGATACAGCGATGGAGAGGAAAGCTCACGCCCTTGTTTGCCCTGCAGTAACTTGTTTGTGTGCCCACACTGCCAGCCGAGCACCCTTGTGGTCACAGCAAGGGTAAGAGCATCCCTACTGCTTAGCATGGGTCAAAACCAGAACCTGGTCTAGTGGGAGGTGTCCCTGCCCATGGCAGGGGGTTTGGAACACGATGATCTTCAAGGTCCTTTCCAACTCTAACAATTCTATGATTCTATGAAGATGTGATGCCATAGCTTCCACCCTGGGAAGGGACAAGCTGATTCAAGAAACTACACTTTCGAGGTCCACGCTTTACGTCTTCACGATGTTTAACCTCATTAACTTGCCCAGAGCCGGTTTCGGCCGACTGTGTCGCCGCGCATTGGTGTGCAGACAGCCTTCCCTCCACCTCCATCCCCATCGCTTCAATAAGTTAATAGCTCTCTCCTACCTACCAGATGGGTGGTAAAGATAAATACATCCCGGACTGGGAAGCACGCAGACAGGCTGATGATAGGGTGCAGCTAAATGCTTTGGAAAGATAACAAAATGAATATGCTTAGCCACATCAAAACAAAACAAAAACAAAACAACCCCCCCCCCAAAAAAAAAAGGAACCAGGGCCTATTCATTGGACAGAAGGCCAACAGACATGGCTTGGCCATGTCCATGGTATTCAATTCAACTTCCAGATGAGGGTGGTCATATCTAATGTGCCCACTGGGAACAGTCCCTGGCCTGTGCTGGCTCCTGAGCCTTGACAGGAATTGCATGGGAGAGCCCAGGCCAAAAGCTTGCCCAGGCCTCTCCTAATGATTCTGTTAGGGCAAGTCCAGGCTAATAACAGACAATCAATGTGTCCACTGAACTGTTTAATTTATTAGTATAAATGTCCCCTTTCAGACTGGCTTTCACCACTGAAATGCCTTTTCTTTGGATAAACATCTTTATTGTCATCTTTTCGCTGCCCATCATAGCTCTGTGCTGCAGACATTTGCAAGAAAATGTAACTTTGTGCTCATATGGCATCAATTATTTCATGTAATCTCTGCCTCCTCTTTCATATGGACCACCGCTTTTTGCTTCTTCCCACCTCCTTCCCTAATCTAAGAAAAACAAGCATGATTTTCATTAGAGGCTCTGAGAGCCTCCAGCTCCTGTCCCCAGGTTCACCCTTGCTCCACCTGTTGAGCAAGTGGGTGTAAAACTAGAAGAATTGAGGTCTGATTTGAGGGAATTAGCGATTCTTTTTGGAAATCCCTGCCACTGTGGCCCTTGGCAGTGGTAAAGAGCTTAACTGTGCCCGTTTGAGCCTCAGCACCGAGCCAGCTCACGGCCCAGACACAGAGTAAACCAAATCCTTCACACCTGCCCCAGCCACATCACTCCCACAAACTCCAGATGTACAATTGGCTTGGGAAGGGACAAGATGAATTTTAACCTGGTTTCTCCCAATTTTCATGAAATTGCAGGAATGGTGAATCAGGTTAAAAGCTTGAATGCTCTTTTCTATTAATTGTCTCTTAAATTGGTGCATGCAGATGCACTGAGTTCCTTTAATGTGCCTTGTGCTGAAGGGTTCTTCACCTTACCAAACCCCTTACCTGGTACATATCTGTCCCTGCAGTGTCCCTGCCCCTTGCCTTTGCTTTCTCAGAGTTGCTTCTTGCTTTGTCACGTGGTTGGGCTGTGAGGAGTCACATGTGGACAGTCATGCCATTTAAGACTGCAAGTCTCCTTTAATCTCACCTTGACTCCATCCCAGCCTCACACACGATCTTATTTTCTCTGAAACCTGGCTTTTGCAAGAGAGCCTCGAGAGCTGCGCAAGTGGAGGCGGCATTGGCCACTGTGCAGGTGTCACAAAATCACAGAATCTTCATGGTTGGAAGGGATCTCTGAGATCATCGAGTCCAACCATGCACACACCAAAAAACTCCCTAAAACCAAACCCCACAAAACAAACCATCCAACCAAACAATGTCAGCCACTAGAGCATGCCCCAGAGTGCCACATCTACATGTTTCTTAAATACCTCCAAGAATAATGACTCCACCACTTCCCTGAGCAGGCCATTCCAGTGCTTGACCAGCCTCTCAATGAAGTAATTCTTCCTAATATATAATCTAAACCTCCCCTGCCACAACTTTAGACCATTTCCTCTGGTCCTGTAATTATTCCCTTGGGAGAAGAGGCCAACACCCACTTCTCTACAACCTCCTTTCAGGTAGTTGTAGAGGGCAATGAGGTTTCCCCTCAACCTCCTCTTCTCCAAATTAAACAGGTCCGGTTCTCTCAATTTCTCCTCATATGATTTGTTCTCTAGACCCCTCACCAGCTTGGTAGCCCTCCTCTGGACACATTCCAGTACTTCAATGTCCTTCTTGTATTGAGGGGCCCAGAACTGAACACAGCACTCAAGCTGAGACCTAACCAGTGCCAAGTACAGTAACACCCCAATCTGGGCCCACCTCTTTCATATGAATTTATATATATATACAGCTCCTCCCTCTCTCCCTGAAAGGTCTTTACAGAATCATACAGAATCACAGAATCATCATGGTTGGAAAAGACATCTGAGATCACCAAGTCCAACCATACACACACAAAAAAAACCTAAAAAAAACACAAAAAAAAATACAAAAATCTTTTGCCTATCTTTCCTCCCCATCGTTGGACACTTTTAAGGTTCAGCTGGACAGGGTGCTGAGCCATCTTGTCTAGACTGTGTTTTTACCAAGGACAGTTGGACCAGATGATCCTCAATGCCCCTTCCAACCTAGTATTCTATGATTCCTTTTATAGTCAAATGCACAAATGTGAACAACTCTTTGAGATATTCTCAGCTCAAATTGTCCTCCCAGAGACGTCTGGCTGGGATCTTCCAAAAGATCCCATTCCACCCTATCCTTCACTTTTCTCCCTAAGTTGGTAAAGGCAGCGTGTTCTCATTTTCAGGGACTGTGACAGCAGGTCCCATCATCCAGCTGGGAAGTCACGTTCACAAATCGTTTAGGTGGGTCTAGCTCTGTTGAGGCAAGTCATTGGTGAGTAGGACATTTCAAGCTTTTCAGCTCTTTCCTGTCCAAGTCCCATTACTTGCCGAGCCCTTTTTCTGCTTCTCTGCTCGCATCCTGGACATAGCCCCTCCTTACAACCAAGCCACAGCCTGCCTCCTAAATTCAGCCTCACCAATGGTCACTCCAGCTTCTCCAACACTCCCAGTAAAACAACCCAGTAACACACCCCAGTAACATGCCCAAGCCAACCCTCACGTGAGGTCAAAAACCAGTGCGGGTCAGTTAACAGGGATGTTGCCTTAAGGAGGAGGAGATGGTGGTGAGGCGGAGCAGAGGCAGTCCCATAGCAGGTTGTAACACTGACACATATGAATTGAGTTCTTGTAAGCTAAGTCCTGGTCAGGCTTTACTTGTTCCGGTGGTTTTGGTGTAAATATTGGATTTTAAAGCATTATGACTTGATTTCTGGGACAGAGCAGGGTTGGTCAGTGCTTATGTCCTAGTATCAGGAAGCCGCAAGGAAGAAGCAAAGCTAGAAGTGGAAAAAAAAAACCCTGAAAATGTCTTCCTATCAGAAACTGTGATTTAGAAAACTCACCTACTTCCCCCCTCCCCCTAAAAAAAAGGCTTTGATGAAAGAAAAGACACTTTCCTGAAAGAAAATAATTTCTTTTGGAAAAAATATCTATTTCAGGGAAAGAAAAAAAAAAAAAGGAATTTTTGTCACACAACTGCTCTTTTCTTTATAGTGTATTTGGGTTATTGATTTCCTAATGCCTTGGTAGTAGTGTAAATATAACACAGCAGAGAGATGAAGTCATTTGATGCTGTGGCAAGATGTCGAGTAAGACCTGGTCTAGTAGATGAAACAGCCTATATATTTATTGTATTTAGTTTGGGTTTTTTTCAAAAACAAACACTAAAAGCAGGTGTTAGCACGAACAGCTGAGCTCATCTTATTCCTTAAATAAAAATCTACCCTTTTTGGTGATGTCATATAACAGTTTGACTCTGACACGTCGTATTGGCATTTCCTGCGAACTGGAAATCATAAGACTGTGGGTTTCGCTGAGCGCTTCCTCCACACATACGTAGACACGTGTTTCTCCTCCCACCTCCCCACCCCCACCCCCATCTGTAATCACTGCTCTGATGAAGTGTGACCAATCCAGAAAAAAAAAAAAAGAAAAAAATTATGATGTGGGATGGTGGATTCAATGGAAAAACATCATTTATTTTCCACCCAGCAAAAATCCTTTTTGCCACTGCTCTTTGATAAGCCATGGTTTGTGCTCTTTTCAGAAGCCTCGACAATGGTAGACTGTGCCTTTTCATCACCCGAGCGCTTTTGCTTTCAGTCGCTCGGCAATAAATAGGAAAGTCTTTGTTCTGTCCCCTTTTGGATCCCAGATAGGAACACGAACCATGGAGGAGACTCGAGGCTTTTCCATGCTTCTCGGTTGTTCTCCTGCGAGAAAGCAGCCGCACAAACAAACAGGCTGCTTTGTTTGTACTTTCTCTGAAGTCGCAATTTCTTCCACTAAATGTTTACGCATTCCGAAGTCGAGCGACTTGCCTTGCATCTTGGGAACCCAGCGCTAGCAATTACGTTATTTTCCGGAAGATTTGGAGATGTGTATTTAACGGGTTCAATTAACAAGTTCATTAGCATGGTTTTTTTTGTTTCTCTAAGCTAAACTTTTGTTAAAATCAAAACACAGCCAGTATTTATTTTGGTGCTAATGGGAATATTTTCAAAAAAACCCAAATTTAGACCCAGTTGTAGGATTCTGGCTTGGCGTATTTTCAGGAGAAGGGCTGGATCCAAAGCTTTCTGGCAGCCCAGAAAGCCAACCGTATCCTGGGCTGCATCAAAAGAAGTGTGACCAGCAGGTCGCAGGACGTGATTCTGCCCCTCTACTCTGCACTCGGGAGACCCCACCTGGAGTCCTGTGTCCAGCTCTGGAGTCCTCAACAGGGAAAGGCCATACAACTGTTGGAATGGGTCCAGCGGAGGGCCACCAAGATGCTCAGAGGGCTGGAGCACCTCTCCTATGAGGGCAGGCTGAGAGAGCTGGGGCTGTTCAGCCTGGAGAAGAGAAGGCTCTGGGGAAGACTTTATAGCAGCCTTCCAGTATCTAAAGGGAGCTCCAGGAGAGCTGGAGAGGGACTCTGTCAGGAAGTGGAGTGACAGGACAAGGGGTAATGGTTTTAAAGTAGAAGAGGGGAGATTTAGATTGGATATTAGGAAGAAATTCTTTCCTGTGAGGGTGGTGAGGTACTGGAACAGGTTGCCCAGAGAAGCTGTGGCTGCCCCATCCCTGGAGGGGTTTAAGGCCAGGCTGGACGGGGCTTTGAGCAACCTGGTCTGGCGGGAGGTGTCCCTGCCTGTCCATGGCAGGGGGGTTGGAACTCAGTGATCTTTAAGGTCCCTTCCAACTCTAACCATTTTATGATTCTATGATTCTTTACAAAGTCATGGGAGCTTTTCCCTCTGTTTCAGCAAGTTTGGAGTCAGCTCCTTAGTTTAGGTGCAGACTGTATAAGAGAGGGCAATCTCCCACTTAAGGTCCCCCAGTGTCCTCAAGCCTGACCTGGAGGACCTACCTGTAGGAATTAAAGACAATGGTAATGTCAATGGTACCTTCAGTCCCTGCCATCCCAGCATCGGAGACTGTGCTGGCCATGAGCAACAGGCTGAGAACACAAGTAGCTCCTGAAAACCCTCATGCTTGGTCATGACTGGATTGGCCCAAGATTGAACTATAGAGCAAGAGGCAAGAAATCTGTTCTTCACATAAGTCTTCACTGGGTCACCAGCGTCTTCAGTTACTCCTTTGTGACACTTTCTATTTCTCTTTCAGCTCAGCCTCTTTCTCTACCCTTCTTTTTTTTTTCTCTTTTTTTTTTTTTTTTAAGTACAAACGAACAAAATTCTCCGAACCCATCTGCATTGCTATCAGACATTGGTTGTTTTCTTTTCTTTCTTTTCAAAAAACTTGGCATAATTTCTGAAGTTTCCCTATGTACACTTTCCTGTTCGTGTATTTCCGTCATCCAGGTATCATCACTCAATAACCATACTGTGGCTGTAATGCTTTTCACATGGAAGGAATTGTGTTTTATTGATGGCAAATGTTGTAATGTACTTTCATGTCAAGATGAAAATCTGAAAAAGAAACTTTTTATAGTGTATGCTACATGAAACCTCTACACTGAACCAGGCTGGAGAGAGAATAAATTCAAGTACATATATGCTATGACTATATATAGTAAATTAATCAGTCCTGGCATGCAGGAATGGGCACAAGAACACATCCCCTACTGCAAATTTTTTAGTATAGGCACACTCAAGTAGCACTCTCCCAAGCCATTTCCAGACATGTTAACAAAGCCAAGAACCAGCCTGAATATGCATTTGGGATGTTTTCATCTAGGGGCTAAGGGTATCTAGTGCCATGGATCTGAAAAAAAAACCAAAAAACCCCAACAACCCCAAAACCAACTGTCTTCAGGACCAGAGCTTCAGCCCAAGCACTGTTTGGTTCCCATTGCTCCAGGGATAAAGCCTACCACAGGCATGGGTAAGGACATCCTGGGGACATGCTTCTCCTCCCTGCCACCTGATTTCTGTGATCACAACAGGGACCAAATGTTATGTAGGTCACTTTGGTGGTGGTTTTATGTTGTAAAGGAGTGCCTGGTGAAGCTCCAGCACCTCGTAGTGAGTGGTTTGGAGCAACCCGCTCCTCAGGTGCTTCCACAGAGCTCAGTGTGTGATGGGAGATGAAAGCCAGAGTCTTGGCACTCACTACTGAGTTCTTAGCCCAGAGAGAAATCAGAGCAACACCATCCAAAATGTCGTGCAAGTAAAATGATTCCAGTCTTTGCTGGGGGCTTCCTGGGGATCAGTAGCTGCCACGTTTGAAAGTAGGAGCAAATGCAAGGGCAGCCTGGACACATTACCAGCTACAAGAGATCTCTGGTTCACCGAAATCAGACCTTCCCCTTCCAGCATCTCTGCCAGCACTGCCCCAGCTCATTTCTGAGCACAGATGGAGAAAAAGCTCACTCTGGAAGGTATGTGCCTTTGATGGTTGGAACTCAGGTGTGCAGCACAGTCAGACAATCCAAAATACTGCTTTGGCATCAAGGGGATGCTACATGGTGCAGCTGGGGTGAGCAGTGCCTCTGAGTCATCATTACCCCACACCCAGCTCGACTCTTTGCACAGCTGATTGATGTCCCTTCTCCCGCTGCTCGTGCCAACTCCCTTCCTGGCCAGAGCCCTTGGTTGGGTGCCACCTACACCCAAGCCATGACTCCTACTCTTGCCAGTGCACAAAATCTTTCTCATGCCATATTTTTAAGTTGCCTTGCTCTGCTCAGGACTGGGCACGATGTGGCTGAAATGCAGAAGCCCCATCCTCAGACTGGTTTTGTCCCAGTTCAATACCCTGCTACCACCTGTCACTGGGTCCTTTCCAATTTCTCCAACACGACCAAAGGTTGTCCCAGAGTGGTTTTAGCCCCATCAGAGCAGAAAGGTTCAGACACCTCTTAGGAAAAGTCTCCTGGGAGTTTTCCAACTTGTGTTTTTTTTGTTTGGGTGGGGTTTTTGTTTTTTTTTTTTTTTTTTTTGCAAATGCAAAATGTTTAGCTACACTTTAGGAAAGCATCCAAGTCTACAGCTGTTTGTCTGAAGGAGCCTTGAAGCTTTTTTGCGGTTGGATTGTCTCCCCACTTTAGTCACCATTTGTGCAGTTACTTAACGTTTCTGAATTTGCATCTGATTTATGTACTGAAGAAGCAAGATTACCACCCATCCCAAATGCAGGAAACTGCCTTTCTCCTTCTTTCTCTTTTGAGTCCTGGAGTATTTGATTCCACTGAGAGGAAAACTAGAAAACTCAGCCCAAAACCGAGCAGCTAATAGGTCAGATCTAAGGTCTTGCTCACTCCTGTTTGCTCACAGAGACAAATTTAAATGCTCTCACTATTAATAATATTTCCTGGGGCAGTGTCTGGAGTGGATATTTTTTTAAAAAAATATACTGTCCTGTTAAAAAAATATGGGGCACTCACTCTTTTTTTTGACAATCATCAATTTGAAGGATTGAAAAATAATTGGACCTTAAGACCCAGCCACAAGGTATATGAAATCTACTGGTAGATCGACTCTAGGACCACAGTTTTTTGCCCTTCCTCATGGCCCAGACCTCAGGGCAGATGCCTCTGGGCTTCCTTTGCAGTCAGGGGATGAGGAATATGCTACTAGAGCATAATTTATCTCAGCCTAAAGTGGGTAACTAAACCATTTCAGATCAAAGTGACAATTTACCAACTACAAAAGGAGCAAACATAGGGTACCTAGCCCAGATGTGGAAGTCTGTTCCGATCTAGGCACAATAATCCCTGTCTTGTCTCGTTGGGCTTCAGCACTGGTCCATTTCCAGCAGTTCTTCCCAAACCTTCATCCCTACTTTGGGCTGGGATTTGGGGGAATTGCTGCTATGTGTAAGGCCCTGGAAAGACTCACACCTGGCAAAACCCAGGTGGAAACACACTCCCTCCTCTTCCCAAGGGAACATCACGGTTGGTACACCTGCTCTCTTTCCACTCTATTTTCTCCCAGGCTTCATGAATCTCTCTTTCCTTTCCTCCCCACCTCCCAACATCAGGAGGTGTGAATGCTCCCTTTTTCTCAGCCAGAAAGGAAAAAGCAGATTCAGATTTTCACAAGCTCAGTTTTGCTAAGGCAAATGAACTCTGTGTGCTAGGAGGTCAGTCTGCCAGGGTTGGGGTCCAGGTGTGCGAAGGACAAGCCAGAAGAAGCCCGAAGTGTGCAAACATGTAGCACCCAGATAGGCAACCTTGATAAGGAGAAAAGCAGCCTTCTGCAAACAACTAGCAGAGCCAGGAAGAAAGATCTGCTCTCACTGTGTATTATTTTCCTATCTAGAAGTTTGGGCTACAGCAAAAACCTTTAGAAAATAGCCAAGCCTACTTTAACGGTTAGTTGTTTTTTGTGGACGGAAAGAGACATCGAACTTTTCTCTGAAAACACCCCACCTGGGGTTCCTGGAAGAGGCTGAAGTCTCTGGTTTCTACAGTGGCTGCCTCTTATCGAGGGCTCAGTCTGGTGTGTGACTCCAGTTCTAGCTCAAGCCTGCAGAAGATCTGAGGAATAACCCGAGGAGAAGGGTAGGGTGCGCATGGATGCACAATGTGGTTGTCACTGCTCCAGGAGTATCATGTTCCCAAGGATTTGGAAAGTTGGACTCAAGTTGTTTTAAATGGAGCATCTTCCCATCTCGCTTCCACACTGATAGGACTTTTCTTTTAAAAATCTTAATTCTCTCCTTTGCTGGTTTCTAGGGGCTGAGTGAGACGAGTCATCGTCTCCTATTTTTCAGATGTTTATGTTCAACATCCTGAGTTTATTCATAGAGCAACGAGTCTGCCTTTAAAAATCAAGGCCAAATCTAGGTCAAATCTGATAAACATGTTATCCTTTGCTCTGCAGAACTGGAGATCTCAGGCACACAACCGTGTCACTGCAGCTCAATGAGTGACACCACATCAGCTTCACCACAACGGTGGACCATGCACGCTGAGCCGCAAGGGCGAGACCAAATGCATCACTTGAAACCTCTTTAATTGGGCTTTATCTCAAGTTTTATCTCACGTTTGCTGACAGTCACCACTTGAGTTGCACTATTTCAGTGACCCCAAAGCCTTTTCACAAGCTCTTATTTTTCTGTGTGAGAGAATCTCTTGCAGTATTTAGAAAAGGAAACACAGCAAATCTACAGCTGAGCCCATAAACCAAGGCTGGGCGGTGCTGGTTTGCACATGTCCTGTCTGGGGGCAGCGGGGCTGTCCAGCCTGTAGTTCCTTTGAAGGACATCCAGAAGCAGAGAGAAATGGTTCAAAGCCCAATTTTCTCCCTGCAGAAGAGTTAGTATACGGCAAAAGTGCATCCCAAGCTACAGATATTTTGATGACCGGAAAGGAAAAGGGCATTTGCACTTCTATTACCTACTATAGAGTTAGTCTTTGCTATATTTTAGATATGAAATCATCTCATCCTGCAGACACTGAAGAGCTGCTCCAGCCCTCAGAATCCTTAACCACCAGGCAATGAGCTCAGAAGGCTCCTGAAACTATTTTCACCAGAAACACAGACACGTGCATGAGCGTATGCACAGACCCACTCGGGCACTATGACTGTGTTACACTTGAGAAGCCAATTAGCCATTTAAAAATAAATGCCAGGATAATGTATGTTGAAAAAGACATTGTGCACTTGGATCTTGCAATGAAGTTATTCTATAGACATGATTAAATCCGTACCTATTACTGTAACAAGCTGTGAAGTTTAGTTGTAGGCAGTGGTTCAGTTTGAAGCAATGAACTAAGAGATTGGGTGGGACAAACTTGTTAAGAGGCTTCTGAGCCTGCTGTTGCCTCAGTCTTTGCCTAAAATTTAGGTGCTGTAAACATACCAAAAGAATAAAAATGCTCCCACAAATTTTATGACAAGGGGTTGCATGAAGAGCAAAGCAGCCTTGTTGAAGAACACAGTTGGCCTTCTGTAGTACAGCATGTCTTGGTGGTTGTCTTTGCTGCACAGTAAAGGTTGCATCCAGACCTAAGCTTGGACAGAAACATGTCCACTACCTGCTCAGACAACATCATGAAATTGGTTTGAATTCAGGGCTTCTGAAATTGCTGAGTTTCACTGAACTGGGACTGGCCGCTGGACTGAAAAGCTACAGGCAGAGGGACAAGCAGATATTGTCCCTGTGTCCACACACAGCACAACCTCAGTAGTTCCTTCTCTTTCTGAACAGGGCTGACAATTTTAGTTAAAACTCAAAAAGACTCTAAGTTAAACCCTTAAACTGAAAGGAGGATGTATTTCCTTAAAAAATCACTCGCTTTTTCTACCCAGTCTTCTTATTTATGGAACAGCTCGAAGCGGCAGCAGCGATTCATAGAAGTTGCTTCTACACGAGTCAAACAAGGCAGTCAGGATGTGACGGTCCAGATGAAGTTAGGGCAAATAAAATGCAAATAAGGAAACTAGATGAGTGTGGTTCAGCCCTTCACATCTCCTATCTTCAGCATCTTTGTGCCACCGCTGCAATGGCTGATAAGAAAACAGGGGGTCAAAGTGTCAGGAAAACAGAGGTTGTTTCCTTTGCATTGAATATGAAAAGCAACATCTCCCAGCTTCCTCATGGCTTAGCCCAACCTGGAGAGTGGCTAAACTTTGTTCAGGTGGGACTAGGAGGGGCTGGCTGCAAGGCCCGGGGGGGCATCAGCACAACAAGGTATCACAGCCATTAGCATGACTGAAAGCCTGAATCACCTCGTTTTTCCTGGATGCTCTGCTTTTCTGCGTTGAGCAAAAGACTATATACCATTTCGTTCAGTCTAGGAAACATGCAAAAACTTGTCAGTTATGGTCAATGCACTGGTTATCCCCAACTGATCTCCTGGGGATAGAAAAGGTCTCTTGTGAAAGATCTGCCTCTTCGCCAAGCAACCCACTGACCATGCAGTTTCCCTCGGTCTTGCTATTGTGGGAGTCAGCACCCAAGCTTCAGACTGAGAAACAAGTACAAGGGCACAGACTTAAAATTCAAGCTCAAGTCTAAGGATGTAAACTCGTTGAAAGAGAAACAGTCAGGCTGGGCGATGCAGGGCTTTTTGATTAGACCAGCCGGTAAACTGTGAGCTCCCAAAAACGACCACTAAAGGCTACAAGGACAAAAAAGAATAAAATCAAACAAAACCAAACTGTGTATGACCTCTAAGTCCTGTAAGAAGGAAGACCAATATAAGAAGAATCTGAGAACTGAAATTCATAATTGTACTAGACATTAACCATCATGGATACAAAAGAAATACTGGGTTTATGACACTTAATCTTTTCCCTCCTCTCTCCCACTGCAAGATTCCTCTCTATTCTATACTTATGCCTCAGAAAATGTATAAAATTACAGTAAACTCCGAGCAATTTTCCCCAGTTTCTCCAGTTTCTTCTTTTATTTAGAGTCTTAAAAGTGACTTGGCCAAGAACTTGTCATTTTTCCTAGATGTGCTGGTTGGTCTACCAAAGATATTGCTTTGTCTCACTGAATGAATTCAATGAATTGATCTCCAACACCAACAGTATCAGACAGTGGAGTTTACAGGGGGGCAGTGGGATACGTTACAGCTCAAATGACCAAACCACTGACCAAAGGAGAACTCTTGTCCCCATCTTCTGAAGTCTTCAGAACTATCTGGAAATCTCCAGTCCAATCCCACATAGAATTTTGGGCTCAGGGTGCATGGTCTAGCCAGGGTTCTGCTCACAGAGGGATTCCAAAGCACTGTGGCAATGAAGATTAACAACTGTCAGCACTGTCAATACTTAATTACCCAGATGACCTTCCAATCCCTGTACCTACAGGCCAAATTTCTTCGTTCTCCTAGGAAACAGAAATCCTGTCTGCAAAAAGAGCAGGTTTTCCCATACAAAACCAGAGACAAATCCCACCTCTTCCTCAGTACTCTCTCACCATGTTTTCCTGGGGAGGGAGGACCAGTTTGCCCTGGCTCACACACACAGATTCACAAACACAGCCAGGTACAAGCTGCTGATTCACCCACACGCACCGAAAGCAAAACCCTCCCAACCCAGAAGGTGCATTTTAGGGTGCTCCTCCTAGTGAGGAAGCTGGAGTTTTCTTATTGTCTATTTTTAAATATTTGAATATTACAGAAGTACTACCATGCTTCATAAACACATATACGGGGGAATAAAACCTATAAACTATTTGTTCCAGTCCTTAAATGTGAGCAAATTAGCACTTGAGTTAAGGAGATCACTTTTGAGGACATCTGAGGCCAAATTCTTTTCTCTTGGTCACCTGCACAGTAGAGGATATCTATTCTGGCATCTAGCTTCAGTTTCTAAATTAACGGTCTACACTACCCTATGGTCTGTGAAACCTTTTTAGGGCAGTTTAGGGATTACATTCCAGCTTTAGGAAGGCGTTAGTCACTGCCCCCAGCCCTGAGCTCCCTGGGAGCTGTAAGGACTCATCTGGCAGGTGAGGACTCACGAGCCAAGAGGCCACAGCATTCAAGGTTCTGTTTCTCCCTCTTTTCTTCGCAGAAACCATTCAAATGGCGCTTACTGGCTACAAAAGGAAACCCATCAGGGATTGATTCTACCGTTTATTACCTACAGCGAGTCAGTCCTCTCTGTATCTCACTAATAAGGTTTTTAAGCCTTTATTGTGAGCCCAAAGAGGGAAAAGTAGAGTCAAAAGCTATAGCATCTGTGGCAGAAAAAAAAAATTCCCCCAAATCCAATCCCATTTTCTTTTTAATTGGAATTGGGATTGGCCTGTTAAGGAGAAATGTGCTTACTGGCAAGGTACTGGCCTTTTCCAGAAAAATGGCGTCAGAGCCTTTCAATTCTTTGAAATTTGCCTTGTCACAAAGTTTAACAAATGGGTACATATTCTACTAAGAAATACTGATTTCTTAACAACAGCTGTAAAGCAGCCAAAAGCCCTTGGAAGAAAAACAATAACTGCATTTTAAGCTAAAAGGAGTAACTAAATAACAATCATTTTTCCCTAATAAACCAGGAACTGTAGGATTCATAGTAAGATCAGCTCCGTATACATTTTTAGCCATTTCTGGTATTTCAAAAAGCCATCCTTGACTTAACAAGGAGTTAAATGCAGAGACTTATTCCTACTCATATTTATATTATATATTGTCACCAATCCCTATCTAAAGCATTACAAAACTTTTGTTTTTAAGTACCCATCACTTCTGGGCACTTGAGATGAGAGTGAGCTTAAGAAAACATTTTTAAAAGTGAACTGCTTTTCATTCGGGGATATAGCCGAAAATTTGATTTCCCCCTTTCTCGTACTGCGTGTGGGTGTGGGTGTGCTTCTGAGCGTCTTCCGTCTTTGAGGTTCAATTTCTTATGTGCCGTTGTGGTGGCAAAGAAGCACTAAAGAAATGACTTTGACATTTCATTCGCAAGGGCTGAGGTCTGCGGTCATTCTCATCTCTATCGGGAGGCCTTTGCAAGTTCAGGTTTATTCTGTCCTGTGGAGTGTACATTTTCAAGGGTCTTGAGGGCAGCAGCCAGGTTGCTAGAATATCCCCTCATTTTGGTCTGCAACAGCAGTGTAGGACCGAAAGGACACAATGGGATGGGAGTAGCCCTGCAGGGACCAGTGATGAGCTTGGGCTACGTATCTAGGGAAGGGATGGATCCCTTCATGCTTCATGCAGCTCCTATTAGCAATTGTGTTAAAATACTTAAATATGGCAGTAACTGAAACGCCAAAGGGTCAATGGTGACATTAAGTCTGGCAGCAACTTCAGCAAGTTCACAAAGGCCTGCTGTGATAGGACGAGGGGTAATGGACTTAAGTTGGAGAAGGGTAGATTTAAGTTGACTATTAGAAAAAATTTCTTTACACTGAGGGTGGTTGAGCACTGGAACAGGTTGCCCAGGGAGGTGGTTGAGGCCCCTTCCCTGGAGATATTCAAGGTGAGGCTGGATGAGGCCCTGGGCAACCTGGTCTAGTTGAGGGTGTCCCTGAGACTGCGGGGAGGTCGGACTAGATGACCTTTGGAGGTCCCTTCCAGCCTGGAGGATTCTATGATTCTATGATTCCCCAAAGCACAAACTGTGTCTGATTTTAGCTTAGGTTTTTGACAGAAAGAAAGAGGCAAATGCAAGATCTGAACACGACTCTAGATGTCCACAATGATCTGGGGTACCTGGAACAGGGGGTGTCTTCAGTACTCTACTACTTCCAGAGGAAAGCCAAGATCTGAGAATGGATATATGCCTCTGAGAAGACTTCTGTTTATGGTATGCATTCATTTATCTCTCTTCATCAGGGTTTCACTCTCCAGCTGCACTGGGATGGGTGTGAGTCCCTGTCGAGTGGACTTGAACACATTCAGGGAGGTGCCAGCTCCTCTGAACCAGGGTCTGCTCAAGTGCCAGCAGTTTGTGTTTTCCTGTCTCTAGGTTGTCATGCTGCAGATGACCTAAATTATCTCTTTCGATTTTTGGTTTTCCCCAGATGGTGAGGTCTGATACAGCCAGGTGTGTTTGAGCAGCCTATTGCCCTGGCACAGGGCACACATCCTCAGCCACGAGCGGAGCATCCTCGTCCCATCCTCCACCACTGGTGCTGCCAACACAGAGCAGGCACAAGGCCTGTCCCTCTGTGCTGCACACGCCTGGGTCAGTAAATCCAAGAGACAACAACCAAGCAACGCTGCAGGCCATCAGCACTTTGTTGGTGGTTTGGGTCATGAAGGAGCTGGTGAGCTGCCCCAGGGCAAAAGCCCACAAAATGCCAGGCTTAACGTGACTATCCCCCTCCCCCCAATATCTTTTATAAATAAATGCAATACACAGAAAAAAAAAAAAAAATTGTGCCCTGTTAAATGGAGCAACCAAAATGAGTACCTAATTGGAAACTTATGAAATTAGCAATTGGGGGGATCCCCTTGGTCAAGCAGGGACAGAGAGGTTTGAAACGGCACGTACAAAACCTTCCCTCGCTGGCAAGGAAAAGGGTTGCACAAGTTCTCCGTAAACATCTTTATCTGGAGCCATTAGGCGGCAACCCTAAACATTGGATGAGTTCTCCCCATCGTTTCACAATGGGTTTTTTTCTGGTTTCTAGGAACTGTTTTCGAGGACTGCCACTCAGCATATGAGAAAAATGTGTGAACATGATACACAGGCAGTTCTTTTTCCTCTTGGACATTGCCCCATTACAGAAATACAAAATACCACGTCACCACATACCCTGCTTTTCTCTAACACTTTCCATCCAATACCTATAAGCACTTTACAAACATGAGTGATTTTACTGTGATTTCAAAGATCCCTGCCTTAGGGAACTGGAGTTTCTGTGCCAAATGTAAGGAAAAGTTGATTGAAGGGATAATGTGAGGAGAGTAAGAGGCATCTTAGTGTCCAATACAGTGCCTTATAAAACAATCCCATCTCTATCTAGTAGTTGGAATTAATCTCTTCCAGGCCAATAAAACAGACTAAGGAAAGTAAACAGGGAGGAACAGAAAGTACAAAAAAAAAAAGACAAAACAAAGATGCCATTTTAAATCACTGGCCCCAGCTCAGCAATGTAACCGTTCTCTATGGCAAGGAGCGAGTCAAGCAAATTCCTCATTGACTGGTACTTTCTACAGCTCCACGATAGCCAAAGGCTGTAGATTTTGCAGCTCTTTAAAGTATAGAGGGCAATGCCCACCAGAGCTGCTCCAAATCCCTGAGCGGTGCAGGAATCGCGCGCTCGACATGCAGCGACCAAACGAAGCGAAGGGACAGGAGCACAGACTGGATTTTCCCCCCCAACTTTGAGATCTCGCCACCAAACGGCTTTACAAAGAAAGACCTCTGGAGATTTCTCTTTTTTTTTTTTTTTTTTGGCTTATTCTCCTGGTGTATTCATCTTAACAGAAATCAGCTGTTCTCCTTCTCACTTATGCAGTATTTGCACAGGAGACTTCAGCAGCATCTGGCCTGGCTATTATTAAAAGATGAGAACATCCTGCTCTGTTAGGAAAACACCACTACTGGCAATAAAAGGACAAAGATCCTTCACATCCAGGTTTCCTGAGATCTGTCTGGATTATTTGGGGGATTTTTCCCTTTCGCCATGGCCTTTCCTTCCTATTTCCTGACGTTTGGTAACTGGCCTCATGTACCTCAGAGCAGGGATAAAAAATATGCTTTCCTGGGAGAAGCTATTTCAGAGTACTTGGATGTAGCAGCATCACTTTCAGCTACTAAAGGACTTCTTTTTCCAGCTGCGGAAATGAAAAAGTAAACAAGCTGAGGGGCTGTCTTGGTGTTTAGGCTCTGACTTTATTTTTAATAGATCTCTAAAGTCCCAGCCTGGAGGAATACAAATGAATGGGTTGGAAAGGAGAGGTCACCAAGAACTAGACTCCTATAGAAGTGCAACAAGGTTTTAAATCCTTACTGTGCCCTGTAGTGCCCAAACACAGAGGCATGTAAAAAACCCAAACCTAGAGGTTGGGGAAAAAGTCACCAATTTCACTTTGGAAGGTTAGGGGTGGACATCAGAAATGTGGGAATAGGGTGCTCTGCTGAAGCCTCAGTTCCATCTCCACGCTTGGAGAGTTTCAAAACTTGCTGGATGCAACCACACCATGTGGATTTGGTGGTGGTGGTCCTGCATCAAGCCCGCCTTGGACGAGGAGACATATGGAGACCCCTTCCCACCAGCATTTTGGTGACCCTTCGTTGATAACACCCTCAGTTACGGGTTGAAAAGTGCT
Source organism: Pedionomus torquatus (assembly GCA_013398155.1). Taxonomy (NCBI): domain Eukaryota; kingdom Metazoa; phylum Chordata; class Aves; order Charadriiformes; family Pedionomidae; genus Pedionomus; species Pedionomus torquatus. The sequence goes on along the minus strand of VZRU01015435.1, from coordinate 97,232 downwards.
GGAGTCCGAAAAACGTGGGGCTATTAATAGAGGGACTTCAGCTGATCTCTGCTGGCGTAATCACTATCTGAATCTGGCCTCGTGGTGACCATTAATCATTGGCAAGTCGCTGCGGCGTATCAACTTTAACATGGGTTGTTTGCTTTTCTCTAAGTGTTGGGACGTCCCGCAAGGTCCAGCTGCTCATCCCGAGTGAGCCGCCAGGAGCGGCCAAGGGCTGCCTCCCCGGATTGCAGCCATCTCTGCTTTTCTTTCCTGCCCCACCACAAATCTCGAGTAAATCTGTTGAGACAGCACAACTTGGCCTTAACTCTGCATTGTTGGGTTTTTTTTGACCAGATCAGCAGTCTGGAAACTGGGTCAATTTTTCTAAACATGTGGTTTAGAAATGTGCCGATTCAAAGGACGCTATCCAATGGTGTGAGACCAAACATTGGATCTGTAGTAAAAAGGGCTAAACAACAACAAAAACCAGTTCAGAGCTCTCTATAAACACTGAGTCCACGGGACACCCCGACAAAGTAGGGAAATAGTAAATTCCCTCTTCCATACCTAGAGAAACTGAGGCATAAAGAGAGGAGTCCAAAGCCGCCTGGAGAATCACAGATGATGCTGAAAATTCCCAGCCACAGAACAAAAGCTAATTTGTCTCATCTTTACAAGTTCTCACAAGTATAACTCTAGGGATTTTATTTTATTCTCTCACCGGAACAACAGTAGGGAAATTCAAGTCCACTGGTTACGTAGGTAACATGGTCAACACTAGAAATGCCGTTTGCATCTACCCCAAGTAAGATCCGCAATTAATCTGCATGAAAGTAGCAGGGCAGGCCTGAGAACTTCCATTTCAAATGATGTCGTAGGCCCCAAGTTCCTTTATTTGCATGGCATCAGATCACCAGATGCTTCTGGAAGTTCAGGCTTTGTTCTTTCTCTTTGTACCTCACAGCCTTATCTGTCTCTGGGGCCAACAGCTTCCTATTCCCAGAGGGGCAGATGCTGATGTCCCCGCCGCCTTCAAGGCCATGTAAGCATCACAGAGACTTCACGGGAGCAGCTCCATACATCCCAGACTGACATCGCACCGGTAGATCTCCAGGAAAAAATAACTACAGAAGGCCAAAGACAGTCCTTTTGAATGCCTAATATTTAATACTCTGCTTTAATACTTCTGTTAAAACTTTTTTTCAAGATGTTGAGTAGAAATGCTCAACCTGCTCCCGGTATTTTATCTGCCACAGTCACCCCCCATCACCTCTCCAAGGATTATGGCTTTCTAGTGGATCTGCTTATAATTTTAACCCATCCAACAAATACTTCTGACGAATCCTGGCCTTGGGCAGCCCTCCGCAAGCATTCAGCCAAATGGTGAGTCCCCAGGCTGCAAAAGCTGCTCACCCACCGTGTCCCCTCCGCTTCAAAGAGCCGGTGCAGTGTGACCCTCCCCAAGTGCTGCACAGCACTGGAGTGGTCGCCCAGGGGAGGGATTTCACCCCCAAAATACCGATTCGTTTCCTCCTGACCACACAGAAGGTAACTAGACGGTACCTGTCAATCCTTGGATATACAGCTGAGGTTATTTCCTCCTTTCCCCCAGTAAACAGCTTGATGAATTTTTTTATTTGGTGCCAGCTCAGGGCTTGGTCCTGAACCGTAAAGTCAGACCCTGCTCCTTCTCTCCCCCACCTCTCCCCAAGAGCTTGTTTTAGGCACAAAGAAGGCTGATTTAGGCCTGTGGCTGCCAACACGTGGCTGCTCTGAGCCCCTCTGGTGTTGCTCACAGGCACAGGAAATTAAAAAGTGAAAACCGAGGCCAAGAGGGAAAGGGAGGCAGCGGGAGATGCTGCCCGCCGTATGCAGGCTGCGTGGGACCAGCAAAGCCCTGGCTCCAGCCATCCAGAGCTGACATTCAGCCCTCACCACCCAAACACAAGACGCTATTTACTGACGCCAAAAGATGAGGAAGACAACGGTCACCACCCCTTGTAGGAAGGCGTCTTTAAATCACATCTCCTAAAAGTACTTCAAGTCTGATCTTCCCCCCACCCCCTACTCCACACTGTCTCCCTACCAGGCAGATCCCTACAGACCAGGGGTGGTCATTTTGCCTCAAGTGGTTGGTTTCTGGCTAAGGGGAGAGAATGAGTCACCTTCTCAAGCTGCAAATGGGTAAATGAACCAAATAATCAAAAGCAACACCCCTAGCATGATGTACGATGGGAACTGCTGTACTGGATCACTGCAGGGGCTTGGCTCTTCCAACCCATTTGCTGACCCTTCTCTGCTGTAGACATCCCAGAGAAACGTGCCAGAAACCAACAAAAGATGGAGGGATGGCTGTAACGCCTCAATAACCTGCCTACGTAAGAATTTCTTCCCACCAAATCTCTTTATTCAGATTGGGTTTAGATGAGTATGTGCCATCTCTACAGCCACACAAGCAGTCTTTAGCTTAGACAACAACCTGTAGCAGATAGATAGCTCCTAGCCTGACTCACGGGGCCATGGGACAATTTGGAGGGGACCATGGGAGATCTCCAGCCCAACCTTCTGCTCAAGGAGCCTCAGCTCAGGGTTTATACCGGGTTGTTCCATGCTTACCCAGCTGGGTCCTACGAACCTCCAAAAACAGAGGAGGCACAGCCTCTGTAGGCCCCTATTCCACCACGTGACCGTACTAAATTGTTTATTTCCCTTTTTGAGCATCTTGATTAAGTGACTATGAAAGCAAGAACGTAACAAACATCCCTCTATGCTTTGACTAGCTGAGCTGACCTGTGCACCAGCCAGCGGCAGAAAGTCTTAGCACTAACATTTGTAGCCTTAAGTCCCCCCAGAACAGTATATATAGCGATTATACCATGGAGCATTGAGTTTGCTTGGTCTCTCACCCTTGGATCAAGCTCTCCTAAAATCAGGACTCAGATTATGGGCTGGAATGAAAGCATCCTCGAAACCCCCCAAACGTTTCAGTCTACAACCACCTCGCAAGAAATGTGTAGGTCCATGGTAAAACCAACAGAGCTCAGAGGATCAGTATTAGTGACATTTAAACCTCAGACTTAAAGGTTTCTTGAAATGAGCAGAACCTCATGCCTCTTGGTGCTACTGTTTCTCTTGTGCAGGCTCAAGAAATAGCTAAAAAGCATAAGAACTTACTATGAAAGCAGGAACAAGCTTGCAAACCACTCCTGTCCTCTCCTCCTGCAGACAGCCTTAGGTGAACTTCACCTCACCTTCATTAGCTGCATCTCCTCCTACACCTGACACTAGGTTGTAGGAAAAATAGCCTCCTCCCCCAGTCTCCTCCCTACCCATTTATCTTTTGCTGCCTGGAAACTGTTCTTGCCACAAGCCATGCAAATCACAAGATTATCTGTAACCGTGTTCCTCAGGTCTGACCAGGCAGAGGTAGGAATAGTGCAACCCCTGTCCTGGAAAATCACCATAAACCCCAATCCTTCCCCCTTCCCAGTCTGGAAACCTCTCCCAGGTTTTCCTATACTTCAAGCTCTGCCCCCAGCGCTGCAGCATCAGAATGTCCCGACAAAACATCATTGTTAGGCTTCAGAGTTAACGACAAGCAAGATGAATGGAGTAGTTTGCACTCAGGGTTTGACAGTTTGCAGACTCAGGAAAAGAAGCAACATTTGAGATCAGATTTAGAAGGTGCCCTTTACCACCCATAGGCCTGGAAACTTGAGGTTTTTTATATTTAATCAAAAACTTAAATGCTACAGAAATTGATGGGGCCACCACAGAAGTGCCGCTACCGTGTCCTACCATGTTCTTACTTTACCCTGCCTGGTGCTAAGAGGAGACAGAGGAAGAAAAAGAAGCATGGAAGAACATTAACAAAAAAAAAAAAAAAAAAAAAAAAAAAACA